>JAQPZY010001619.1:0-600000 GCA_029931535.1 Margaritifera margaritifera
TTCTAGAAGATTGTTAATTTTTATTTGTGGACACAGCCTTCGACATTTTAGAATATAATTATGCTATTTTGGCCCTCGACTCCATCGCGCTCTGAGTGTGTCCCCCCCCCCACTCCCCCCCCCCCCCCTCCATGGCTCTTGTGTTCGAAACATTCAAAGACTTTTATGTGTTCATGTTCCCACCCTCTGTATTTATGTGTTGTTTTTTCCGTAAAAAATCAAAAGAATTTTGTAAAAGAAAACTATGTACTTTATATGATCGTTTTTGTGTGCATGGTGGGTTTTCTATTTAATTTGCTACTTTCTTGGATGAATCGTTCTCTGGAGGTTCAGGTAATATACATGCCCATTATTTCCTCCTTCTCCCAAATACTTGATGGCTTTATGTATATAAAATTAATTAGACTTGTTGTGTCGTTTTTGTACTAGCAACTCTGTCATATTTGTCTGTGGATAATTACATAAGATAATCCCTTGTTCCAGGGATCGTGGCACAAAGATATTCCTTCTATGTTGGATATTGGTATTTGCTATAATGTTTTGTCTGCCTAGTATTAGTTTCTGGGTCTGCACTGGCCTTTGTGTGGCCAAATTTATTTCTTTTGGTAAATTGGTGTTTATTTCTCCTAGAATAAGATATATACTCTTAATTTAATAGTTATATTGATAGTATAGTATGATATATATATGTTTATATATAATTATATATGGTGAGTGTGTGTTTGTGTGTTGTCTGTGTGTGTGTCGTGTGGGTGCATTACATCGGATCCTTTGGCTTCAATCCTTGGAATTGCTATGCTTATTGTATAAATAAATATACTGCCAAATTATACCCGCATTAATACTTCCGATATCGACCTGCCCTAATAGTATTTTTTAATGCTACTAAAAACATGCAGATACTATCCAAATGCTCTATAGAAATATATTTAAAGATATATCCCAAATATCATACTCGGAGTGAGTAGTTTAGGGGGGGGTATTGATGGTACTCGGGGGGGGTGGCCGACTCTGGGTACCAACGGGAGTTTAACAATGCGGGGGGTGTACTCTGGTTACCAACGGATTTTAACATGCGGGGGGGCACTCTGTGGTATCCAACTGGAGTTTAACATTAGTTGGTAACCGTAATGTAGTGACGAAGACATACGTCTACTACCATCAAAACGGGGGGGAGGTGGTGGGGGATGTTGTTAGTTTTTGATAAGTATAGTAGTCGTTATGTCTTCGTCCACTACATACGGGAGGGGTGGTGGGAATAGGGAATGTAATCTTTCTTGATAAAGGGTGGTCGCCTGAATCGGATTTTAAAAAGCAATGTTAAATTTCTTGTCGAATGACTGCATTAGCATTTGTTGTATGCCTCCCAAATATTTAAGATATGTTATGTTTTTGCTGCACACGCCTTGCGGCTACAAACAATGTTACAACATTTCCCAAAACCTAAGACGGGAGAACAGTAAAAACACGTCTTGTTTTATCGACAGTCTGAATGGACTGTACATTGTTACAGTTTTCATGAACGCATGTTTGGGCTCATAGAATGAGAGTGTAGAATAGGACGGGTTATACGAGGTGCAGAATTGGTATGGGTCATACCTCGAGTCATACTTACACCGTAAAGCTATGTGCTTGTTTGTTTTGTTTGTGTTGGGTTTTTTTTTGTTTTTTTTGGTTTCCTTCTGAAAAAACGGTAGATCTAGAATTTTTTTCGTGACACATTGCAGTGCCAAAATAGGACAAAGCTAAGATACCTGACTATGCACATGAACAACTAAACTCAAGAGTTTATATAATCCAACGATTTACCTATGGAAGAAAAATCGTTTGTACGAATTTTAAGGGGTGCAAGTTTTTGAAAAAATTACAAAACTAACGTCACATTTTCACATAATTCATTGTGACTACTGCCAACATTGTGGAGAGGCATCTTAAAACGGGAACAAGATACCATTATCATTTCATCGAAATCATTTGTATAAGAACTTTAGGTGTGTGTTTGTGAAACAGAGAGATTGACATTTACGACGGGGAGGAGAGAGAGAGAGAGAGATGAGAGAGAAGAGAGGAGAGAATATTTTATTCCTACTTTTAAAAATATCACGACACTTTACGTTTTTTTATTGGTATATTTTCCTTAAGAAATTTCAAAATCACACATTCCATTTTAAAAAATCACATCGATAGGAAAAAAAATCCTCTTTTTTTCGGTAAGAAATATCACAAGGTTGAATTGGAGACAGGAGTCTACTAAAATCCCTTCTTTTGAAAATCGTAGATGTAAAATTCTCACAAAATAATACATCCAAACGTTCTGTGATGTATTTTGACTTAAGGCTGATACACTTTTCCATTGATCACAAATTATACGATGGGGTTTGTGCACAGAATCATTATGATTATAATGGTCTAGACTAATAGTAACACTAAACTTCCGAAATTGTACCGGACGTTACTGCGGAGACTGAAAATAATCCGGAAAAAAAAAAAATGGTATATAATTGGCTGACTAAAAATAGTACTAAAATTTCGTAACTCATGTAAAATTTTTTTGTTTATTTTATATTTTTTTTATATACAAAACCCAAATAAACCCAAAACCCCAAACCCAAACCTAACACACTATCCCAAATGCTTGTGTGCTGCCTAAAAAACCCCCAAAACCAGCTATCAGACGAAAGGGTATGACAAAGGGATGAAATCACGCACTAACATACTATGCAAACATATAAACCATCATTTTTTACTTTTTAAAAATTTTTTTTATATATCAACCACAAAACCTTACCAACACCACTACACACTACAACCGATTTTTTAATTTTTTAATTTTGTTTATATCAAAATCACTCACCACAAATATACTATCACATTTTTTTAATTTTTTAAATTTTTTTTTATATATCAATACACAAAACTTACCACACACTACACAACCATTTTATTTATTTTTTAAATTTTGTTTTATATCAAAACACTCACCACAAATATACTATCCATTTTTTTTACTTTTTTTAAAATTTTTTTATAACTTACACACAACTACACAACCATTTTTTTTTTATTTTTTAAACATTTGTTTATATCAAAAACAGACACCTCAAAATATACAATCCATTTTTTTTTTGAAAAAAATTGTATTTGATGGACCCTGCAAAAGTTGTTGTTGTTGGTTGTTGTTGTCTTTGCGGCTGCCTGCTGTTGGTGCTGTAGTCTATTTCTTTCTCTCCCAATTTTAGATCGATAGAAAGAGAGGGAAAGTGGTTTTTTTTTGGTTTGGTGGGGTAAAAAACAAACGCCACTCACAACAACACCATTCAGATTATATACATCAATAATAGATAATTATATTTTATTCTAATGTATATACCATTATGTTACTCGTGGTAATATAACAAATTTCATATAAGCTCCAATACAGTTCAATACACTTCCATATTTTACATTTCATTCTCTTATTGTTCTGCCTCTGACACTTCAGGAGATTCTTGTCTCACATATTCTCTCATAACTTTCTTCTGGACTTCATTGATAAACTCCAACTTAAGTCCCATTATCATCTCAATACTCACCGCCTGTTGTTTTACATAATCCTTGTAAACAGTATTATGATCCTATCCAAACCTACCTTGCCACATCACGAATGGAATCCATCCCCGACTATATAATCCTGAATTCAAGTCGTAGTTTAAGTTTCACAGGTCCTCACAAATCTCCAATGACCGTGACTCTTCTTCTTCTGTGCTCTTCCCAGTCTAGCTTGAAATCTTTCTGGAACTTCTCGAAATAGACCGACTCTACAAATTCCAGTACAAGCAATAGTAGACATCGTGATGAAACACAATCAAAATATCAGCAGCCTTTTCCATACTTTCAAATCGTCTTTCCTCTGTCTCACCAACCAAACTGGCACAACACACTTCTATCACTTCCAAAATTAATTCTCCATCTTTCGGTTATCATTCTTCACATGTTTATGCAAACATGTTCGGTTCACTAGCAGTCCATCACTTGAAGATTTTTCTATTCTATCATCATCAAGTACATCATTGAGATGTACCACTTCACTCTGTCTTGGTAGATCCACTCCATTCACCGCTTCAAAGACAAATCTCCCTCGATTTGTATGTTTCTTCCTCTTTCCTTCCTTACCAGTAACCTTAAATCTTAATCAATCCAAATGAATTCAAATTTCCTTTGACTTTTCCTTCCATACTTCATATGATAGACAATACCAAGTATGTCAGCAGCATAATTATCATACACCTTATGAACATACTTATTCAATTCAATTCCAGTATCTTGACTTTTATCTCGAGCGCAAGTACTTTTCCATCTTCACAGTTTGAAAGTTCAATCACGACTAGTGATTCTGAGGGTAAGAATGGTCTATATATATATAGGTTCCCTGGGTTGAAACTGAATCAGTTTCAAAGTAAACTTCAAGATGAAAAGATCACGCCGAAGCCATGAGAAACCAGAAGAAGAAGAAGAAGAAGAAGAAGAAGAAACACAGAGGCCACGACGACTAAGACATTCCGTACCGCCTGAAACACCGCTAGATGAACTACTAGCTCAAGTCCATGCTAGTGACTTCGAAGAGGAGATGAGTGAACCTGAAACCTTACCACCTTCTAATCCACCCAAAACAAAATCCACTACCAGAACCCTTGATCAAAAAACACTACCTACTACCTTGGCTCCTCCTGAAAATTACTATCGGATTCGAGAGACGGAAAAAAATAACTTCTCGAAAATTTAAAACTACAGCTTACACTCACACGGTTCACTTTAAAGACTTCAAGTCCAAAGTACCTCCCGAGAAAGCGGCGGGGTTCATTAGCGATTTGTGGTATTCTGTCTTAATCAACTTGAACGGCAATGTGGAGCCAAAGAAGACGATCGCTTGAGACTGGCCATCCATCATGACCAATTGAAGAGTCCCGTTTGGATTGAGTTTAGCACCCCGGCAGAATTAACGCCAGACAAAGTCATGTCCAAAATAGAACATGTGCAACAATCCAACGACAAGTTTACCATCACCGATGGAAAGGCCACACTTTACTTGACTCACGTTTTCCCCTCCTTGAGGAAGTGACGAAGTAGGAAACCGTTACTGGTGGACGATATTCGAAGTACCAAACGCAGTGTCGTGCCAAATCGACAATACTCAAGACCAGATGTGCTTTGCTCGGGCTATTGTGGTGGGGCGAACATATGCCAACAAGAACGAGAGCAAAGAATGGAAAAGAGCCAGGGAATAACATTCGACAGTCGGACAGAACCAAACAACGAAACAAAGCAGAACTCCTGTTGCAACAAGCAGGCATCCCTAACCAGCCAAGTGGTTAACTTTGAGGTTTTGAAAAATGCTTTGCTGTCTGGACAAGTGGAAGACTTTCGAGTGCACACGTTAGAACCTCACAAGATCGTACGGTTACCTAATCATCAAATTGTCACTCGTCCCTTTACAAAAAGTGTACCAAATCGTGTACCAGAAGCGAGTGAGACTTCCAGACCACACCACTTTACATTACTGACACGCCGATCTGCAGTATAAAAAAGGGCACCCCCTTCCAAACCTAACCATTCATTGTGACTTTCAACGTTGACCGAGCAAGAAGAAGAAAAAAAAAGATTAATTTTGTCATCCTCCCACCAAAGATGAATAAGAATACTCATGCCACCCACCCACCGAGAGAGAAATCTAGTGGTGTGAACTCCAAGTACCATTACGACTTGGAGTGCGATGCAGTGCCATGCGACGAGACGGATTCCGTAAGCGTTGACAGCATCGATTCACACGATCAGACGGATGCCGTACGCTTGGACATCGTCGATGCAGCACGTGTACCTCACCGTCCATCTAGAGATGCAGGACGACCTTTCTTCTTTATTGGGAAGAATGCTAAACGTACCTGTGAATGTCATAAAGAATTGACGATACCTGTGGCTTTGCCTGGTTATTCCAAGTATGATAATCGACTCGAGACGTTCAAAGACAAGTGGCCTAAATTTCTACTACAATCCACTACTGACAAAGCTTTAGCCAGATCTGGATTTATCTACTTGGGAGAAGGAGATAAAGTTCAATGTTTCAGTTGCGGTGTGAGACTTCACCAATGGGAGCCTACCGACTCAGCTTACATTGAACATGCCAGATGGTCTCTGCACTGTCAGTTCTTACCTTTAGTGGCCTCAGAAGAGTAACGGGTACGATGAGCCAGATGCCAAGAAGAAGTAAAAAAAACATGTCGGAGGATACTTTACAAGAATACATTTGTGGTTTACCTTTGGAGCTGCGAGAACGCATTTACCAGTATTTGTCCCTAGTTTTAGAAGATCGCATTCGTGACTTGGCCTTCGAAGTTGCGAGTACGCATTTACAAAGAGTTTGTCCAGATCCAAGTGAAACCCAAACTCAAAGTCATTCCTCGATTTGCACACTACCGTAACTTTCACCGTATCAGAAATCTGATTTTGAAGAAAAACTATCACGAGTATCGTGAAGAACACAAAAAGAGAGTTACTTTACGTGTTCATTTTAATTGCATATTTTCTCACTAATTCACTTCTTCGTGTTCGTGTAAAGTTGTAAAATATGTTTTTTTGTTGTGTTGGTTGGTTGTTTTTTTATTTTTTTTTATAAAAAATAAACGTGTATGAAAATGTATAAAATGTCTTGGGTCTTTTGTCTTCTTCTCAAAAATCTTCTTACCTCAGACATGGCTACATCCTCCTCCTCTTCTGCCATCGTCTGCCTCTTCTACTTCTGTAGTTAAAGTGATTGACGAAAAGTTAGATCGTCAAAGTTGGAATGCTTTGTATCTGCGCCATCCATTTAACATGTTGATTGCTGGACCGAGTGGTTCAGGGAAAACCGAATTTGTCAAACGATTGATCGAACACAAAACTGATTTGTTTGATCGTCCACCTCAACGTATCGTGTGGTGTTACAAAGAGTGGCAACCGTCTTACACACTACTCCAAGAAAGTCAAGGAGAAACCATTTCATTTGTGGATGGTATTCCTCACGAAGACGATGGAATCGTGTCTGACGTGAGTCAAACTCATTTGGTTATTTTTGATGACATGTTAGGAGAAGACGAAGAAGAAATTAAACTTTGGTTTACAAGAAAAGGACACCATCGTAATGCTAGTATTGTCTACATTACACAAAATTTATTTCAACAAAGTAAAGCCCATCGAACCATTAGTTTGAATGCTCATTACGTGGTCTTGTTTAAAAGCCCCAGAGACAAATCTCAAGTACAAGTGTTAGCCAAACAGTTAGGGGCTCCTTGGCTCAATTATGCGTACGACGATGCCACTCAAACCCCTCACGAGTATTTACTCATCGACTTAAAACCGACCACTCCTGACTATTTGAGATTTCGTGCCCAATTGTTTCACCCTTGGGGTGAAGAAGGGGGTCCTGTCATTTACACGTCCCCTTCAGCCCATTTTTAAAAAAAAAAAAAACTATAAAAACAACCTACGACGTCATTTCAGTCTCACACTCTTTCGAGATGACTTCCTTTCAATCTCATCCTTCGGCTAAATTGATTCGTGCCTTGTATGGCATCAGTCGTGAAAAAATGCACAAGTCCGTGCTCATTTGTTAGAAGCGAGTCTTAAAGAAGTGTTACGATGGTTTACTTTGACGGCACGTCAATTACTACAAGGCATCATTCACATCCCTCATCAAACTCAACGTTTTTTTCAAAAACATAAAGGAGCATTGTCACAACTGGCTGATCCTAGAATCGATTCACGGACTAAAAAACAAATCATTTTAACTCCTGGTGGAAGTGGTTCTTTAGGAGGGGTTATGATTCGTTCCCTTTTGAAATGGGATCCTAATGATGCCAAAGCCAAAACAACTCCTAAAAAGAAGAAAAGTCCAAAGAAGAAAACCACCACCACCAAGAAAAAGAAGAAAGGCAGCCCTCAGAAAAAGAAAAGTCGTGCCCAGAAGAAGAAGAAAACCACACCTACCACCACCACCACCACTAACACCCGACGTAAAAGAGGTACTGCAGCCAGGACGCAAACGTACACCCGCAAAACACCACCACCTTACCATCACCACCATCACAGTCCCCCATGATGACGAGGTCTCCTTTTGCGTCCACCTCTTCCTCTTTGTCTTCTTCTTCTTCACCCTCTTTCACCATGATGCCTGTCAAACCAGACTTAAGATCCGTGTTTCCTAATTTGATGCAAAAATGGAAACCTATTTCGAAAGTCACCCCGTCGGGACCGTCAACTTCAGCTGATTTAGCCATGGCAGCAGCCACCAACAAAGTACCATCCCCTAAAACCAAAGTCCAAGAAAGAACTGACATCTTACAAAGTTTAGTGGATTTATCCAAAGAAGAATTGAGACGATTTAATCCCTTGAAAACACCTCAACGTCAAGTGATGCCTGTCGTGAAGTTGGTACGTAGTGCAGACAATCAGTGGAGACGTGTTCCAGTATAAAATAGAAGGGTACCCTGCCAGAGACTTCAGACTTACTCCTCACCTCTAAGATGGCTCCCAAACGTGCACACCACAACTACCTCCAACAAAAAAAGAAGAAAAGTAAAACCACCAAAAAAGGACGACTTCCCCCTCGTCTGGCTAAACATTGGGATGTCTTGTCTGTCCTAACCAAATCCAATCCTCCCATGCGAAAACAACTCATTCAGATAGCTCCTAAAGAAATCATCGATACCGTGTGTGAATGTTGTTTGAACGTGTTGAAAGGAACGGTACCTTTGTCCAAGATACAGAAACAAAAATTAGGGAAACATCGGAACGTTCTTCGTCAAATGGTAAAAAAGAAAATACCTCTTCAACAAAAGAAAAAAATGTTGGTGCAACGAGGAGGATTTCTACCTATGTTGATAGGACCGTTGTTAAAAATAGCCGCTCCTTTGTTAGGAACGATTGCTGGACCACTTTTAGGAGGGGTCATGCGATAAAAAAAGAAGATAAAAAGGACCACCCTTCTCTGAAAAGACCACACCTTTTTGGTACCTTTGGATGAAATGGAAGGACGAAAACTGACTTTAGTACCTTACAAACGATGGATGGAATTTCATCGTTGGAACGAACAACGGATACCTCATTTACCACCCAATCCTAATCTTAACGAAATGTCTCAGTTACAACAAGAAATACAATCCCTGATGGAACGAAACAATGTGTCCGAAACAGAAAAATCCCAACGGTACGGTCAACTTTTACAACGTCTACAACTCTTTCGCCAAAAAGCGGTCGACGAAACAGCTTCACGCACTCTGAGAGATTTTAAGGCTCTCATGAAAAGCGAACCTAAAGTCACCACTAAAACAGACACCGGTACAGGGATGACCGTCAAAGAAGAAGAAGAAGAAGAGTTTTTACTAACTCCACCTCTTAAAAAATTAAAAAAGTTAGCCACACCGGATTGGATAAAAAAGAAGATGCCTACCCCTTTACCCTCAGAAAAGAAAAAGGAAGAAGTGAAGAAAGAAGTCAAAACAGAACCGATGACCCCTGTTCAAACTCCCTTTACCCCAGTAGCACGTCGGACACGTAAACAACAGTCCAAAAAGATACCTCACGAAGAAAAGAGTATTGGAACTTGGTTAACTTATTCTTGAGGAAATCATCATCATCATGGAGAAACTGTTAGCCACCATTTATTACAATCCTGGCCATGCTGCTGGTTACGGAGGAGTTCAAAAATTATATCGAGCTGCTAAAAGTCAATTGAAAAGTGTACGTTTGCCCGAAGTACGACGATGGTTACAAGAACAATCGACGTACACGTTACACAAACCCATTCGACGTAAATTTTCTAGAAGTACCACTCAAGTGGAAGGGATCGATCATCAATGGCAAGCCGATTTAGCTGACGTCTCTCATTTAGCCACTTACAATCGTGGTCACAAATATTTGTTTTGTGTCATCGACGTGTTTTCCAAATTTGCTTGGGTCGTACCTTTGACTTCTAAAAGCAGTACCGAATTGGTACGAGCCTTAAAATTGGTCTTGAAACAAAGTGGACGCCAACCTTTACGATGGCAAACTGACAAAGGCACCGAATTTCTAAACCAAGCTTTTCAAAAAAAATTGAAACAAAGACACATTCATTTTTTTACTACCGAAAATCCTGAAACCAAAGCCAGTATCGTGGAACGTTTTCAAAGAACTTTGAAAGAACGTATGTGGAAATATTTTACACATCAACATACTCTCAAGTACATCGACGTGTTACCTCGTTTGGTCAAAGCGTACAATCAATCGTACCATCGTAGCATCGGATGTGCCCCCGAAGAGGTCAGCCCTGAAAACGAAGTGACCGTGTTTGATAAATTATTTGGTTCACCCCAGAAGAAAAAAAAAAAGTAGAAGAAAAACCTTGTTGGAGTTAAAGACGGGAGATTGGCTTCGCATCGGAAAAACCAAACGTACTTTTGACAAAGATTATTTACCTAACTGGACCACCGAATTGTTTCGTGTCACTACCCCCGTCCGTGGACGTGATCCTCCCGTCTATAAATTGGAAGACATGCACGGTGAAGTTCTCAAAGGAACATTTTACTTGCCTGAGTTACAACGAGTGACTAAAAAAGAAGACACCTTGTACGACATCGAAAGCATTCTCGAACAAAGAACACTCAAAGTAGGTAAACGTCGAGTAGAAGAAGTCAAAGTACGTTGGAAAGGATATCCTCCTAGTTTTGATTCTTGGATTGCGGCTTCTCAAGTCGTCGACTATAAAAAGAAAAAGAAGTAAACTCACAACATGCCATTCAACACAGTAGCCACCCAGACGACTTCAACGACTCCTTCACAGAGTTCTTCTCTTCAAGAATTACAAAAACAACCACTTTGGGTGTGGTGTGGAGAACGTGTGCCTAAAAATCAAATCGTCTTTTTCTGCCAAATTTTTGTAGTGTATTGTGTCATCGGAGCAGCCATTGCCAATTTGAGTTTACAACAAGGAGACAAACAATTGTGGACCATTTTACTGAGCAGTTGCATCGGTTATCTTTTACCCAGTCCCTCTTTGAAATTTACGACGACAGACAACAGCAGCCATAGCAACAACCACGCTAGTTCGACCGACGCCAATTTACCTTCTTCTTCGTCCAGTCATCACCACAATACCAATCCTCTTTTGGAACCTTTTGAACATCATTCTTCTGTTCACTTGAGTGACTGCTCGGACACCAGAACCACTTTGGAACTATGAATGACCAATTTTATTTAACGTTACCTAGTGACAGTTCCATGGATGTGTTTCCCAACAACAAATTATGTTGTTTCACGGCCAAATTACCTCAGGCCTTCCAATTGGATCACGACGCTCATTGGGAAGTGGCTTTGGTAAAAATCATTCATCCTACGCAAATCAAGAATGTGTCTGGAAATCAAACCATTTTTGACGTAGCAATCTATAACGAAAAAGTGCAAAAAGAGTTGGACGCTCATGATCCTGAAATTGGGAAAAAAATGAGTTCAAAAACTGACAATACTCCCTACTCGACCTATCGCATGAGAATTCCTGAAGGGTATTATTTTAGTGCTCAACATTTGGTGGAGACGATTGCGGCCGTCTTCGAAGCCCAATTTGGCAAAGCCTTGGAAAAAAAACCAAAAATGGGTAGAGATCAAATACCATCCTGTGGCACGCCGTTTCCTCTTGCAATTTTTGAAAGGGCATGAGGGAAAGCCATTCGACGAGAAAGAAGACAAACACTTACCCGCGCACGAAAGAAAATTCATGACCATCGGTTTTTCTGCTGGGTTGTTTGATATTTTGGGTGGAAATAAAAAGTATCATGGTGAACGAACAATCCACACCAACACAGATTTCGGAGAGGCTTTTCGCACCCCTATCGAATTGAACGTTGGACTGAATTTAATGTTTGTGTACTCCGATGTGGTGGAGTACAACGTGGTGGGTCACACAGCTGCTCCCTTACTGAGAGTCATTCCTTTCAAAGTGGATACTGCTGCTGGTGCGTACGAAGAAGGTGGAAACACGTTTCACGTTCACCGTGAATTTGTACATCCTCATTATCTTCCAGTCAGTAAATCGTATTTTGACAGTGTCCACATTAGTATAAAAGGAGATTTGGGACAAGATGTGCCATTCATTGACAAAGGAAAAGTCACGGTGAAACTACATTTTCGAAAAAAACAAGTTCTCTAACGAATTGTAACTGACCCAAACAAAAAAATGTATCCAGTGTACCAAGGAGTGGCTCGACAACGAGGACATGGTTTAGGAGATATGTTAAAATCGGCTTTTCGGACGGTAGCTCCTATTTTGAAACCGATGGTGACTCGAGGATTTCATGCCTTAAAAGATGCTGCTTTGACACAAGGAAAAGAATTTTTGCAAAATGTCCTCATCGACAAACAAAATCCAAAAGAAGCCTTTATGAGAGCAGGCAAAAATGTGTTGATGACCACTGGTAAAGATCTTTTAGGCCCTCCAAGAAAATCCTATAAATACGCTTCACGCTTCAGACCCTGGCATTACTTCACAGCAGCAAGGACAAGGTAGAAAGAGACGACGACAACGTCTAAATCCCTTCAAAGTTCATAAAAGAACAGACGGCAGTTCCAAAAAGAATAAGAAGAGAAGAAGAACTGGTAGAGAATTAGACGTGTTTGATTATTAACTGTGAAAAAAAAATGATGCACCGAGATTCTTGCGAATGTACCAAGTCAGAACTGGATATGTTTTCTATGCCTCTCACCATGATGACGATGCAAGAATCCCAATGGGTGGAATTTCATCCTGTATCGTCTTTGACGGAATCAGCTCCTATCGAATTTGAAATCAAAGGACAAACCGAAGATTACATTGATCTGAATAACAGTTACTTGTACCTGAAACTTCAAGTACAAAAAAATGACAACACCCTTCCTGGGGAAGCTGCCCGAGTGGCACCAGTCAATAATTTCATGCATTCCTTGTTCAGTGGAGTAGATTTGTACTTGAATAACAAACTGGTCAGCAGCAGTTTGGATACTTACCCTTACCGTGCTTATTTGGAAAATCTCTTGACGTACGGAAAAGAAGCCAAGAACACTCATCTGGATGCTTCGGTGGTCTGGAAACCTGACACCTCGGAAAAGTTCAACGACACAGAGCTGTCAGTACCGGCGAAGACTTCTGCTAATGATGGTGATCCTATAATTCCAGCAGTCCCTCACAATGTGGGATTTAACGACCGTCGAAAGAAAATCAGACGAAGTTTAGAACTGATGGATCGTTTGCATTTGGACATGTGGTTGCAAGACAAGTATTTGTTGAACGGAGTAGATGTACGCCTGAGAATGAATCGCAGTAGTGCCGCCTTCCATTTGATGGCTCATGCTAACGAGTGGAAAACCAAAATCCAAGAAGCCAAACTTTACGTGCGACGTGTAGAAGTCTTACCAAAAGTAGCCAATGACATCAGTCAATCCTTGAGCAGAACCACTGCTAAGTATCCTGTGCGACGAGTGGAAGTGAAAACCTTTACCATAGCCGCTGGACTCCGATCCAAAGTCGAAGATCACATCTTCCAAGGACAGCTCCCCAAACGTTTGCTGATTGGCATCGTCAGTAATGCAGCCCTCAACGGAGTCCACGATCAGAATCCGTTCGAGTTTAAACACTACAACGTCTCAAAGATAGAAGTCAGTCGAGATGGCAAGACCTTGTGTACCAGACCTTTTGAACCTAACTTTAGCGACGGCCATAAAAATTACTTGCGATCTTACTTGAGCCTGTTTGAAGCCACGGGACAGTTAGGGCGCGACACCAGTCACGGCATTTCGTACGACGATTATGCAGGAGGGTATGCTTTGTGGGGTTTTGATTTCACTCCGGACCAAGGCAGCGATGAAGGACATTTCCACCCTATAAAATCAGGCCCACTTCGTGTGGAACTTCAGTTTGCAGATCCTCTACCCGACACAGTGAACGTCGTCTTGTATGCAGAATTTGATAATACTCTAGAGATCAACAGTTTGAGAGAAGTGATTCTAGACTATTAGAAGAAGAAAAAAAAGATGCAACACGTAGAAGAAGAACCTATGGAAATAGATGAGGAATTTTGTGAGAAGTCACAAACTGCCACAAATGATGATGATGACGAAGTCATTCATTCAGAACCTAAAACCGAGTTTACTGGATTTATTTCTCGATGGCCAGAACACGAAAAACAGTTAGTGTCCTGTTATGCTCAGGAATTGAGTAAAATAATTAACAGTCTAGTCCAAGAACAATGTTATGGATGTCAAATCGATCATCCTAGTCAGATACAACACGACCAATGTATGATGTTGACAGGTGAAGAACAATTGGACCACTATTTGGAAACGGCTTGGTCCCAGAACTCGGACGAAAAAGTGTTGAGACAATGGTATAAAGACTTGGTGAATTCTTCTTTTCCTCCTCCACTTACTCTTCTGGAGATCAGACGCATCGAAGGGCTCATTCAACAGAGTGCAGAACCTATCCGACGTGAATATTCGTGGAATTACAAGACAGATCAATTCAAGTTTAAAGTCAGGTGTGCATTGGTGACCCATTATTTCCATTGAAGAAAAAAAAAGAAGAAAAAAAATGGATACTAGAGAACTTTATTACCTATTGACTCGTAGTTCCTACACTTCTTCTTGGAATCCTGTGGTATGTGCTAAAGATGAACTACCTCATCGCAAACCAAAAAACGTTCATGCTTATGTCATCAATACTGACGACAGTGATCTACCAGGAACCCATTAGATTGCCGTGTACTTTCCCAACGATCACAATGGTGGTGGTGTGAAATATTTTGATTCTTATGGATTACCTCCTTTGGAAAAAGACATCATCGAGTTTATAAGAAGAAATGCCGTCTCGACTCGATTCAATAATGTGAGACTACAAGGATCAGATTCTATGGTGTGTGGACAATATTGTGTTCATTATCTTCATCAACGCAGTCTTGGATATTCCTTAGAACATTTACTGACTTATTTTGATAGTGACTATGTTCGAAATGATGCTAAAGTGCAACAATGGTTTTGTCAACGTTATGGTTATCTCTTGTCTTTAGCTCACAATCGTAGTGTACATCAAAATGATGTAGATGTAGAAAGTTTCACATTTACTTTACCTTCCCAACGTTGTCAACCTTGTAAATATGTTCCTGTTTGAAAATTTATGGTTGAATGGTTAGTATTTTTATGTTAGAATAGTTATTGTTGAATAAACAATTTTGTTGATTGTTGAAAAAAAATATGGTGTTGTGTGGTTTTTTATTGAATTTGAAATAATAATGATTATGTTCTATCTCTCTCCTTCTATCGATCTGAAGTCACCCCCCTCTATCTATGATCTCACTGTCGATCTGAACCTTATTTTTAGGTCAGCGCAATGCATGGTGTGGTGTATGTATTGGATACAAAAAAAATTTAAAATAAGAAATGGGTGTGTGGAGTGTGTTTGTATAGAGTGTGTTTGTGTTTTGTTTTGTTTTTTTTTAAATAAAAAATAAAAAAAGGATTTGTAAAAAAAGGAAGTGGATTAGAGATGATAATGGACATTTTATTAAGTTGGAGTTTATCAATGAGAGTCCAGAAGAAAGTTATGAGAGAATTGTAGACAAGAATCTTCCTGAAGTGTCAGAACAATAAGAGAATGAAATGGTAAATATGGAAGTGTATTGAACTGTATTGGACTTATATGAAATTGTTTTATTACCACGAGTAACATAATGTATATACATTGAATAAAATATAATTATTATTATTGATGTATATATCTGAATGGTGTTGTGTGGTTTGTTTTTTACCCACCAAACCAAAAAAAAACCACTTTCCCTCTCTTTCTATCGATCTAAAATTGGGAGGAAAGAAATAGACTACAGCACCAACAGCAGCAGCAGCAAAGACAACAACAACAACAACAACAACTTTTGCAGTCCATCAAATACAATTTTTTTTTAAAAAAATGGATTGTATATTTGTGGTGTCTGTTTTGATATAAACAAATGTTTAAAAAATAAAAAAAATGGTTGTGTAGTGTGTGTAAGTTTTGTGTTTTTTTATATAAAAAAATTTTAAAAAAGTAAAAAAATGGATAGTATATTTGTGGTGAGTGTTTTGATATAAACAAAATTTAAAAAATAAAAAAATGGTTGTGTAGTGTGTGTAAGTTTTGTGTTTGATATATAAAAAAAATTTAAAAAAGTAAAAAAATGGATAGTATATTTGTGGTGAGTGTTTTGATATAAACAAAATTTAAAAAATTAAAAAATGGTTGTGTAGTGTGTGTAAGTTTTGTGTTTGATATATAAAAAAATTTTAAAAAAGTAAAAAAATGGATGGTTTATATGTTGCATAGTATGTTGGCGTGATTTCATCCCTTTGTCATACCCTTTCGTCTGATAGCAGGTTTTGGGGGTTTTTAGGCAGCACACAAGGCATTTGGGATAGTGTGTTAGGTTTGGGTTTGGGTTTTGGGTTTATTTGGGTTTGTATATAAAAAAATATAAAATAACAAAAAAATTTTAAATGAGTTACGAAATTTTAGTACTATTTTTTAGTCAGCCAATTTTTTCCATTTTTTTTTTTTTTTCCGGATTATTTTCAGTCTCCGCTAACGTCCGGTACAATTTCGGAAGTTTAGTGTTACTTTTAGTCTAGACCATTATAATCTAATTTTCTGTGCACAACCCCATCGTATAATTTGTGATCAATGGAAAGTGTATCAGCCTTAAGTCAAAATACATCACAGAACGTTTGGATGTATTATTTTGTGAGAATTTTACATCTACGTTTTCAAAAGAAGGATTTTAGTAGACTCTGTCTCCAATTCAACCTTGTGATATTTTACCGAAAAAAGAGGATTTTTTTCCTATCGATGTGATTTTTTAAATGGAATGTGTGATTTTGAAATTTCTTAAGGAAAATATACCATAAAAAAACGTAAGTGTCGTGATATTTTTAAAAGTAGGAATAAAATATTCTCTCTCTCTCTCTCTCTCTCTCTCTCTCTCTCTCTCTCTCTCTCTCTCTCTCTCTCTCTCTCTCTCTCTCCGTCGTAATGTCAATTCTCTCTGTTTCACAAACACACACACTAAGTTTCTTATACAATGATTTCGATTGAAATGATAATGGTATCTGTTCCCGTTTTAAGATGCCTCTCCACAAATGTTGGCAGTAGTCACAATGATTATGTGAAATGTGACGTTAGTTTTGTAATTTTTTCAAAAACTTGCACCCCTTAAAATTGTACAACGATTTTTCTTCCATAGGTAAATCGTTGGATTATATAAAATCTTGAGTTTAGTTGTTCTTGTGCACGTCAGGTATCTTAGCTTTGTTCATATTTTGGCACTGCAATGTGTCACGAAAAAATTCTAGATCTACCGTTTTCAGAAGGAAACCAAAAAAACAAAAAAAAAAAACAAACAAACAAAACAAACAAGCACATAGCTTTACGGTGTAAGAATGACTCGAGTATGACCCATCCAATTCTGCACTCTATAACCCGTCCTATTCTACACTCTCATTCTTGAGCCCAAACATGCGTTCATGAAAACTGTAACAATGTATTTTCAGTCAGTCCATTTCAGACTGTCGATAAAACAAGACGTGTTTTTACTGTTCTCCCGTCTTAGGTTTTGGGAAATGTTGTAACATTGTTTGTAGCCGCAAGGCGTGTGCAGCAAAACATAACATATCTTAAATATTTGGGAGGCATACAACAAATGCTACTGCAGTCATTCGACAAGAAATATAACATTGCTTTTTAAAACCGATTCAGGACCACCCTTTATCAAGAAAGATTAATTCTATTCCCACACCCCTCCCGTATGTAGTGACGAAGACAACGTCTACTACTATCAAAAACACTCCCCACCCCTCCCCCCGTTTTGATGGTAGTAGACGTTGTCTTCGTCACTACAATACGGTACCACAATGTTAAACTCCAGTTGGTACCCAGAGTGCCCCCCGCATGTTAAAATCCCGTTGGTACCCAGAGTACCCCCCGCATGTTAAACTCTCGTTGGTACCCAGAGTGCCCCCCCCCCAGTTCCTCAATACCCCCCCCTAACTACTCATCCGAGTATATTTGGGTATATTTTAAATATATTTTAGAGCATTTGGATAGTATCTGCATGTTTTAGTAGCATTTAAATATACTTTTTGGGAGGTCGTCGGAAGTATTTGGGTATATTTGGCAGTATTTTTATATACATATGCATGCATCCAAGGATTGAAGCCAAAGGTAACGATGTATGCACACACACACACAGACAGACAGACAGACACACACACACACACATATATATATATATATATATATATATATATATATATATATATATATATATATATATATATATATATATATATATATATAATTAGAGTATATATCTTTTCTAGGAGAAATAAACACCAATTTACCAAAAGAATAAATTTGGCCACACAAAGGCCAGTGCAGACACAGAAACTATATAGCAGAAAAAACATTATAGCATATACATAGCAAACATAGACAGTAGGAAGATCGTTGGCCACGATCCCTGGAACTAGGGATTATCTTATGTAATTATCCACAGACAAATATATCAGTGGGTGATAGTACAAAACATATAACAAGTTATTAATTTTATATAATAAAGCTATCAAGTATTGGGAGAGGAGGAAATAAGGGGCATGTATATACAGGAACCTCAGAGAACGATTCATCCAAGAAAGTAGCAAATTAAGAGAAACCACCGCAACAAAAACGATCATATAAATACATTTTCTTTTCAAAATTCTTTTTGATTTTTTACGGAAAAAACAACACATAAATATCAGAGGGTGGGAACATGAACACATAAAAGTCTTTGAATGTTTCGAACAAAGAGCCATGGGGGGGGGGGGGGACACACTCGAGGCCAATAGCTAATTATATCTAAATGTCGAAGGTGTGTCCGCAAATAAAAATTAACAATCTTCTAGAATATAGATATCTGCAATTAAGTATGCAAATTAGGGACATATATATGTCGTCCCGGACTCTGTCGATAATTTCCGAGCAAATGGTAATTGGAGATGTTCGTTACGTTTCGTACAACGGATTTCTAGTTGCTTTAGTAATTTAACGTATTTCATTTTAACCCAGAACTTAACTTGGCAATGAATTTAAAAATTTATTTAGTAGTAAATGTATCACATGCTTGTCTCTGGACAGTATTTGGGAGTATTTGGGTAGTGTTTGGGAGTATTTGGGTATATTTGGGCAGTATTTGGGTGTATTTGGGTATATTTGGGTGTATTTGGGTAAATCGTGCCACCCAACTATATGACAAAAACCATACTAAAATGCGGAAAGGCGCGTAATTATGTCCTCCTTCTCTTCCAAGTTGTTATATTAATGTGGTTAACAGTGAAATATCTGAATTCATTACGGATTAAAGAGTAAATACAAACTAACCTCATTCACAATTGTGTTCATGTCAAAGTCAAACTCGAAAGGTGTACATGATGTTCAATTTCACCCGATGCAGAATTTGAAAATAGATATACAGTGTACTAGTATTCTGAATCTATGCGCATTGTCTTCGTCGACATCTTCCCAGGAGGAATCTGGTACGGACACAGCAAATTGGTTATTGACAATTAAAATCATCCGCTAGCGACCTAAAATGAAACGGGTTTGTACAAACACTTCGTGATACACATCGCATACGTATTTCTACTAGACTATGGAAGATTCACACACGGATATTGCTGAACTATTCAGCTTTGGTCATATTTTCATTACATAAATAAAATACTGCAAACTTGCTCCTCGGATTTTTGTAGCTAAAATATGCATAGGATCTCAGATCGTGAGAGGAGTCAATTTGATGTGTTGTTGCTTTTTTTAAATGGGCAAATTGAACAATTATAAAACTTAATAGTTATTTAGGTTATAAAAGTTAACTGAGAACAAGGTAATTGTTCTGGATCTAGTAATTTTAACTCCGTTAATAGTAAATTCAGTGCATCCAGTAGACAAATTTCTAAAATTATCACCAAGAAAGCTCATTAAAAAATTGGACTAATGAAATGTTTTTTAAAATATTGCATTGAAGAAAATGTCTATTTTATACAAAACTTTATTCAGAACAGAAATATACTTCGTCTATATGAAACCCTTAGTTGAAATCTGATATTCAGAAACTATCTAAAGTACAAGAGAAATGTCTGAAACTGTGCATGGAATATTTTCAGACTGAATTACTGGAAAAGAGGCTTCAAATATACCGATTTTGTGGAAATTTACAAATTCCTTAAATTCAAAACCATTTAAGATATATAATTAAGTAAACCTGCCAGGAGATTCCGTGACCACACTCAAAAACTATTTTAAAAATGTAGTCGTACTGATATAAGAACTGTTTCTTCCATAGTGTGGCCAACAAATAAAACTTGATCTGCAAAGAGGCAGTTCAGGTAAAAGACACTATGGAATTCAAAGCGACTGTGAGCCGACCTGAATGAGTTGGCTTAACTACCAAGTAAATAAATAAGTTTTATAACTTGCGTGCTTCTGAGAGAATAATAACCTCTTGAAATGTATTTTTAGCGTGTCCATTTTATTGCAAGTACTAATAATAATATAATTGAACTACTCAAGTCTTAATCCCGATGGGGATCCAGATCATCGTCTTTATCCGGCGCGAATCTTAGTAGTTATTAACGATACTTGTATTTGAGTTAGAGGATTGACTTCCGGTCAGCTATTTGCAACATCTAAATCGTGATAAGTCAAAACGTCAACAACTTAGTGAATTTGTGAATCCAACATTGATATTAGCAGGACAGTGCTATAGAGGTTGAATTTTTATTTAAATACGTATTATTATTGGCTGCCAGGGTCTAGCTTTTATAGTTTGTATGATTTTTTTGAAACTCTCGAAAATAGGGAGCCTCTTTCGTTTCCCTCACGAAATATAACTTTCTCTTTCTCAAATACGTGTATAATGACATTTTTTTCCCCGGAAACAAAGAAATAAGTGCATAGTTATCAAGTTTTATAAAGTTTTGGAAAATAATGAAGATGTAACTATAGTCGATAATCTCTCTCTTCTCTCTCTCTCTCTCTCTCTCTCTCTCTCTCTCTCTCTCTCTCTCTCTCTCTCTCTCTCTGGATAACAGGCCAAAATTTAATATTTCATGTCAGGTTCATAAATATGGTAATATGGTATTTTTGTGAATGTCAAAGAATCAGAAATTACAAATAAGCAAATAAAATATAATCCTTTTCATGGTTTTTGCTCATAGAAAGTGCAGAAAAGTAATGTTATCACCTGCAAACAATATTTTCTTCAGAAAGTGAGCATTTTTTGTACAGTGTATATAATGAATACAAATCAGATAACTGAATGTTTCGGGGTGTTAATTCTTGAAGTAATCACTACTGAATATAACCAGACTGTTCTTGAGGTATAATTTACACATTTATGTGGTGTATAAGAGGTTTTGTACGGTTTAGGATATCATATTAAAGTATAAAGATTACAAACACACTTTTATCTTTTTTTAAAATGTAGACTGCATGTGATAAATATGGGTAAAGCCAACATTACAATAAACTTAATAACTAAAAACCAAATAATAAACACCTTTATTCATGTGAAAGTGAAAAACAAATGACATTCAAAACTTCCATTGCCTTACTTTTCAAATAAATAAAATGGAAAATGTAACAATATACAATCCAGGTATTTGATCCTAATAAATGCCTACCTGTATGGGAAACTTTTTTAGACTAACACATCTAAAAAATATTGTTTTTATGATTCCAGATTTGCATGAAATATTTTTTTTTCTCTAATATTTCTTGTGAAAAGTTCAATACAGTGACACTATATACTTTTTCAATGTTACATTTTATTTCTCAGTTGTGTTGTTCTCCAATATTTTTTGTGACATAACAATACCAAATTATTTTTAAAAAAGGAAAAAAAACAATGAAAAAAGCAGAGACAAATGAAGATGTTTATATGGGGGAAGGATGTTACAATGGCCTGAACAGGCAAAAACAATTGCTTGGGGGGTGGGGTGGGTGGGGTCACCTCATTCTTGCAGAAAACAACCACATCTGCACAACAAGTATAAATTTGTATGAATCTTTTTTTTAAACTATATTAATTCAATAACCATAAATATCAAGCAAGTTTTATACTGTATTGTAGCAGTAATGCAGGGCTGAGCAAATTTTTTTTTTAACCACTAGTCCAGGACAAGTGGTTTCAGAAAATTCACTAGTCCCACCTTACTCTTCACTAGTCCCACCTTACTTTTCACTGGTCCCAAAATGGTAATCACTTGCCGAGATTTGATGAGATGTATGTACTTAATCCATAGAAAAAACAAACGAAATAATATACAACATAATTATTTCTTAAAAGAATGTAATTTTTCAAAAACATTGGTTGTTATACATTTGGCTTCTTCAGGTTCATGTATATATGTTTTAGCTCATGGATTTGAAAAAATGTCCATGTATATGTCTGCCACCTGCACCCACAATAAGCCAGCAGTTGAATGCTGTGTCTGGGTTGAAGTCCTCAAGCTCTGGTCCATTTGCGGAAATTTTCATTAGCATTTGTAAATTCTTTTGGTTTAAGGAATTCCTTAAAGAAGTCTTGACTAAGTTCATTGAACTAAATCCTCGTTACCTTCCTTGCGAAAATAATTTAGCAAACTCATTTTATCCACATAGTAACTATCAGCTTGCTTGACAACTACTTCTAAAGTGATCATAACATACATTTTCTCTTTTAAATAAAAACAGAGACAGCTCATTAATTAGCGTAATTGTTTCGCTTCAAACGCAATATCGCACGTGGAAGTTAATCATCTGTATAATCAATTAAAAATTAAAGAATCATTAGTCATTTAATCAGTTCATAAAAGAACCAACACTGATGTCGGTAAAAATACCTTTCATTAATTTAATTACACTGACTCGCTGGATTCAAATCATAGTGAGCCGCTCGTGATAATCTGGCTCGAGTAAACTCAATGCAACAAAGCCACTTAAAACACTACTAATTGATCATACTGGCTTTCTTTTGTTTGACGTGTTTTAATTTGCCAATAATTTGGTCGCTTAGCCCAATATGCAGTCAAGCGGTAACAGGATGTAAATGTATACATGAAGAGGGGTAGAATCAAGTATTCAGTACGCCCAGAGGGCATGATTGGCCAAATAAAGGTGGATATAGTGATTAAAGCACAAAAATAAGGACTAGCCCAACTTTTTTAAAAAGCACTTGTCCCGGACTAGCGACTTGGAAAATTTTACTTGCCCGACTTCAAATATGACTAGTCCGGGACGTCGGGCTATGGGATTTGCTCAGCCCTGTAATGATAAAAATGTACTGAGTATAAATATTATTGCTACCTCTACCAGCTGATCAAGGGAGAGAACTAATACACATTTCCAGTTGAAAATGAGCAGGGGGTATGTTAAAATACAGCTCTATTCCCATGAAACAAAGAGAAGTAATAAAAAATTAGCGACAGATTCCATATTTAGATACATAAATAAAGCCTCTCCTGAGTGAAATCAGCCCTGATCCACATAGTTTCTGGATTTTTAAAGAACCTTTTGTCAGAGCCGTATCGAATTCTTACCAATAATGTATGGTTTAAAAGGAAAGCTAATAGGTTTCCTTTACACAGATGATGACGTAAAATGTTCCCGCCATCCATGAAATAATCCAATCCTAGATAAAATAGGAGGCCCATAAATAGGGATACCCTCTCTGTACAAAAATGGTACGATGATGGCATTCTGCCAATGGAAGCACCATCTGGCTATGTTGTTATATATACTCTCTCTCTTGTGCACAGGGGTCGTATCATTGCTTGAAATTTACCTATAAATAATATATACTATATATATAATAACACAAGGGAGGACATTTCTCCTGCAACCTATTTAAGAATCGACACCGATATTAATATGCAAGTACAACGTGCTGAATGGAATACTGCCCTCTCATTTTTTGACCGAATGACGTATTGTGCCAGCTGATGACCTCAATTTTGGTTGACCAATAAGAGTTGAATGCTGGTTGATTTGGACCATGGCTGATTCGGCCCAAATTACGGGCTGATTCAGACCAAATGGCAAGCTGATTTGGACCATGTGATATACTCTATGAAAAGCAATGGAACACACATACCTGAATTCTAATTTAAGTAATTTAACTTCTATGCACTAATTTTAACTTCTACTCTATGCGCTACTGGGGTTAGGAGTGTGATCGGATTTAGCTTTAACAAAATTACACTTGTTGCGATTTTTAGAAAATAAAATATTAATAATTTTAGATGTGAATCAGGACCATTGCAGCTTGTTACCATTAAATGCTTGGTCCCTTATCGGGAAAATAAAAATACTATATATATTTTGCTTTGTATACGCTAGAAACCGGTTTTACGCAATAATATCATAACTTAACGGCTATCCGTTTCTCAGTCTAAATTCATTCTTCACAAACTAATATCTTCTTTGTTTTAAATTGTTTGATTTTGTGACAAGAAGATACATTTTCATTCAAAGGTGTTTATTTTGAAACATCAAAGTGCAACATTGACTAGTTGCTGCTAGAAACTGTCCTAATTTAAGTCATTTAAGACTTCTACTCTATTTGCTGATTATGGCTGGGAGAGAAAGAGAGATGGAGTGGATGGGATATAGCTTGAAACAACTACACTTGTTATGATTTTTAGAAAAAAGAACAAAGTTTAGACATGCATCAAAGCCATTACACTTATTTTTTTTCTAAATTTAAGTTTAATGGTAGGTCTCCAAATGGGAAATTAAAAATAATTATATTTATTTTTTCATACTATGATAGAGACCAGTTTTACACAATAATATGAAAACTTAACATCAAATGCGTTTCTCAGTCCAAATTTGTTTTTCACAAACTAACATTTTTTTAGTTGTAAGGTGTGTGTTTTTGTGATATTTTCATTCAACAGTTAATGTACTGTACATTTTGAAACACCGAAGCGTGACATTGAATATTAGCTGATGACATGTAGGAACTGTCCTGTCTGACTGTTGTTGACTCAAGGCAGGAAGCTACAGCAACAGGCACAGTGGCTGGCTTCAAAGTAAGAATGTCACTCCTCAGCCAGTGCCTGATGATGCATGTAGATTCGTGAAAAAAGTGAGGACAGGAGAAAACATTGTTCTTATTTTAATCACTTTGTTTATGACATGAATGGCCACTGATAGAGTGATACAGTCGATGCAGTGTACACAATTCCATGCATTTAAAAAATTGGCGTACCCTTTCATAAACAATGTTATTTTCAAAGTTTAAGAGTAAAAGTACATAAGAACCTTTTCATAGTATAGCTCGTGTATCTTTTTTATTTTCATATACATTGGAAAGAATTATGACATGCTGGTACATGTATATGTCATAATGTTCCAGTGTTCATGATCGTACATGTTCGATATAAATATTGCGGCATTCATTTGTAATCTCTTTTCGAGTTTTATATGTATTTCTGCTTTCAATGATTTCTTCAAAGTGGGTCTTGGAAATAGTATGGAAATTAAAGGGAAACTGTGACAGATTAATAAACAGCACACAAAACACTTTTATGAAATATCATTGAGAAAGAACATCGAAGTTACCACTTGAATCAGATCAGTATGTAAATTTCCACTTCTGTATATGCTAACAGGTACAAATACATGTATTCAATCAGCAGGGATGTACGTTGTAGCTGAGCAATTTTTTATGATGTACGCTCTGTCATGGACGGGTGGGAAGCTATCCAAGAAATACAGAACCTCATATTTTTTCTACATTATGCATGTTCGTCTGTATGTATCCTTAGCCAGGCTACTGATAAATACCACAAGAAATGTTTCCACTTGACATTTAAAGGTATGAAATTGACACCTGCCATGTTCAGGTTTACGGTGTCAGAGTTTCTCACATCTGTTTGTTTACTGTGTCGACTCATGGAGCGAATACAATAGAATCAGCGTGGGGTGCCATAAAACCCACTACAGCTGCAATAAAATATATGATGGACTTCCACTTGACTGAGTGGATTTACACTAGACTAGAGGGAAAATCTGCTAGACTGAGTGGACTTTCACTACTCATAGTGGGCACTTAATTCCATGCCCCTCTGTCCACATCCACTGGATTGATTGGGCAATTGCAAAATCATGATGTGTGTACTATAGTAAATTCTTAAAAAGGTTGCAGGAGAAAAGAAAGAAGTTTCCTCCCATTTAATATATTATAGTACATGTATTTTGTATAAGAAAATTGTAAGCAACAATATGAGTCCCTGTGCTCTTGTGTCCATCAACTAGAGGGTCTGCCCTAGTAACCACACTGAACAAGTTACCGCATGATCATTATTCTCAAATCCATGCAGAATTTTTTAAAGTTTTAGGTAAAAATGTTCTTTTAATTTAGCTTTAATTTTTTATGCTGCTATTTCAAACAATACAGAGTCAAGACTAATTAACATCATGCAGTAACCATTACTGTGTGGCAACTGGTGCAGTCACTCTAAGATAACCCCTCTTTTTACAGTATGGAGATTAAATAACATTGTCACAAGCCATGTGCAAAAATTGACTGTGCTCTGCCTACGACAAGATATCCTTGTTTCTCATGAATATGTATAAACAAAAATATTTTGTGAACAATTTTGTTTTGTTTTGTTGGTTCAGCAACACTTGTAACACACTATCATGCTGAGGAAATGGGAGCTAAGTGCATTTCCCAAGTACACACAGAGGCACTCAGCCTAGGCTGGCCTGGGACAAGCCAGTGAAATAAGCTCTTATGCATCAATAGAAGTGACCTCTTATTGATCGATAAGTAACCGTGTTTTGTAGAAAAAAATTAATTGGCTCACTCTGTCAGCATGAAAGGTAGTGTTGGGTCAACCTTCTAAGAAATTGTACTCAGGCTTGCAATGATTGGTTAAGCAGGTTTATGCATATTCATTGAAACGATTAATTATTGCCGCAGGCAGCCACAGGTGAAAAGAGAGCATAGCAGATTTTCATCCTTGGCTTGCAATAATGATTAAATGCAAATGCAGAAGCAAACCACATGTTTTACCTTTATCTTTAATTTTATGTACCATTTTCAGAATTTTAACATCATTCAGGGCTGAGCAAATCCCATAGCCTGACGTCCCAGACTATTCATTTTTGAAGTCGGGCAAGTAAAATTTTCCAAGTCGCTAGTCCAGGACATGTGCTTTTTTCCTATTTTAAAAAAGTCTGGCAAGTCCTTATTTTTGTGCTTTAATCACTATATCTATCTTTAATTGGGCATTCATACCCTCCAGGCATACTGAACACTTGATTCTACCCCTCTCCATGTATACATTTACATCCTGTATAACACCTACAGGTGGTCAGTGATAATTATGGCATATGTGCATGTCCTGTTACCGCTTGGCTGCATATTAGGCAATGCGACCAAATTATCGGCAAATCAAAACACGTCAAACAAAACAAAGCTGGTATGATTAATTAGCAGTGTTTTAAGCAATTTTGTTGCACTGTGTTTACTCAAACCAGATCCTCACAAGCAGCTCACTCTGATTTTAATCCAGCGAGTCAGCGTAAATTAAATTAATGAAAGGTATTTTACTGACATCAGTGTTGGTTTCCTTTATGAACTGATTAAATGACAGTAATGATTCTTTCATTTTTAATTGATTATACAGAGGATTAACTCTCACATGTGATATTGCAGTTGAAGCGAAACACTTATGCTAATTAATGAGCTGTCTCTGTTCGTATTTAAAAGAGAAAATGTTTGTTATGATCACTTTAGAAGTAGTTGTTAAGCAAGCTGATATTTACTATGTGGATAAAATGAGTTTGCTAAATTATTTTCGCAAGGAAGGTAATAAGGTAGATTTGAAGAAGGAAAATTCTTGTGAAAGTGGAGGGATAAAACATAAGACTGCTACTGAGTGTGAGAATTCCTTAAACCAAGAGAGTTTAAAAATTCTAATGAACATTTCACCAAATGGACCAGAGCTTGAGGTCTTTAACCCAGACACAGCTATCAACTGCTGGCTTAAAAATTAAATTCTTTAAAGAAATAATTATGTTGTATATTATTTCGTTTGTTTTTTCTATGGATTAAGTACATACATCTCATCAAATCTCAGCAACTGATTACCATTTTGGGACAAGTGAAAAATAAGGTGGGACAAGTGAAGAGTAAGGTGGGACAAGTGAAAAGTAAGGTGGGACAAGTGAATTTTCTGAAACCACTTGTCCTGGACAAGTGGATGAAAAAAAATTTTGCTCAGCCCTGTCTTTACCTTTTATATTTTATGGTGTTGTACCTTATGTTTGCATTTATTTGGAAGGGTTTATCTTTTGTTGCGATCCCCCCCCCCCCTTTTTTTAAATACATATTTAGTACTTGATTTTAATTGGCACCTTATGTCCATTATTATCCTGAGGTTCCATTAAATGCTAATACATGTACGTACATACTTTATGGCATTGAATTTGATTGTATATATACTTTCTTAGAGGTACATTTGTATACCCCCCCCCCCCCCATGTTTCTGATGGTAGTAGTTTTATAAAAGGATGTGAAGAATCTAATGGAAATCCCCCTACCACCCATCCTGGTACAGGATTATCATGCTAGTACTGTATCTTAAAGCTGTATTACCTTTTTAAAATTAAATTTACTGATTACACACAGAAAAAGAAATGAAAATACTTAGTATTCAGTTTAAAGATATTAATGATCTTTAAAAAAAAACACATTATTGTCATATTGTAAAAACTACATATAATAATCTAAAGGAGATCATTTTTCTGTATACATAGTTTCTTATTTTTTTATACTCCATTTTTTTTTAAACTGAAAAGTACTGCACAATCTTTTTTTGGATTCAGCAAAACAAAAATATGTTGATCAAGTTTAATCAGAGCTCTAGATAAAAAGTGTATTAGCGTATTTTACACAGACAATTTGATTAAAAACGCATAAAGAACATTTTTAATGCATTCAAATTATGCACAGCAGTTTAATTTTAAGTGTTTAGTCCAAAGTTGTTAGCATATTGCTCCTACCATATGCACAGTCTATGTTGTATGATGGTGCAGTTTAGTACTTGGTTTTGATTCTGTTTTGAACAGAAAAGCCACATTCACAATGAACAGCTGACACACAGCACTTGAGGTTTATGTCTTAGTCTTTACGCCATGTATTTTGAGTAGAAAAGCCACATTCAAAATGAACAGCTGACACACAGTACTTGAGGTTTATGTGCCCTTCTTGGTCATTACGCCATGTATTTCGAATAGAAAAGCCACATTCACAATGAACAGCTGACACACAGCACTTGAGGTTTATGTGCCCTTCTTGGTTATTACGCCATGTATTTTGAATAGAAAAGCCACATTCACAATGAACAGCTGACACACAGCACTTGAGGTTTATGTGCCCTTCTTGGTCATTATGCCCTGTATTTTGAATAGAAAAGTCACATTCACAATGAACAGCTGACACACAGCACTTGAGGTTTATGTGCCCTTCTTGGTCATTATGCCCTGTACTTTGAATAGAAAAGCCACATTCACAATGAACAGCTGACACACAGCACTTGAGGTTTATGTCTTGGTCATTACACCATGTATTTTGAGTAGAAAAGCCACATTCAAAATGAACAGCTGACACACAGTACTTGAGGTTTATGTGCCCTTCTTGGTCATTACGCCATGTATTTTGAATAGAAAAGCCACATTCACAATGAACAGCTGACACACAGCACTTGAGGTTTATGTACCCTTCTTGGTCATTACGCCATGTATTTTGAATAGAAAAGCCACATTCACAATGAACAGCTGACACACAGCACTTGAGGTTTATGTGCCCTTCTTGGTCATTATGCCCTGTATTTTGAATAGAAAAGCCACATTCACAATGAACAGCTGACACACAGCATTTGAGGTTTATGTGCCCTTCTTGGTCATTATGCCCTGTATTTTGAATAGAAAAGCCACATTCACAATGAACAGCTGACACACAGCACTTGAGGTTTATGTCTTGGTCATTACACCATGTATTTTGAATAGAAAAGCCACATTCACAATGAACAGCTGACACACAGCACTTGAGGTTTATGTCTTAGTCTTTACGCCATGTGTTTTGAACAGAAAAGCCACATTCACAATGAACAGCTGACACACAGTACTTGAGGTTTATGTGCCCTTCTTGGTCATTACGCCCTGTATTTTGAATAGAAAAGCCACATTCACAATGAACAGCTGACACATAGCACTTGAAGTTTATGTCTTGGTCATTATGCCCTGTACTTTGAATAGAAAAGCCACATTCACAATGAACAGCTGACACACAGCACTTGAGATTTATGTCTTGGTCATTATGCCCTGTATTTTGAACAGAAAAGCCACATTCACAATGAACAGCTGACACACAGTACTTGAGGTTTATGTGCCCTTCTTAGTCATTATGCCATGTATTTTGTTTTTTGTTCTACTTATTAGTCCTTACAAACTGCATAGACCCAGATCTGCTGGTGCATTATGCAACGGCAGATCTGGGTCTATGCAGTTTGCAGTTGGTATCGGCTTATACACGAGTATATATGGTAATCAACTGCCACTTAAACAAGCAGTTGAATTTTTTGTAGTTTCTAAAACTTGACCAGAAAATGAGAAAGTGAAAACATTTTCAACTTGTTTGAAACAACCCCAATAAATGTACATGAGAGCACATGCACAGGTGTCTTTGCACACCATAGTGTTCTTCTATTCAAACAACTGTGGTCACTAATGTTATGGAAAAGTTATCTCAACTTTACAACTACATGTTTAGGGGGTTAATTCAAATTAAATGTGAATCTTTTGTCAGTTGTTGGTGAAGTTTTGAAAACTAAAAAGAAATTAAATTCCTTGTTCTAAAGGCAGTTGATATACTTTTTATACCTCTTTGTAATTATAATAATGTAATCTAGGTACTCCTATCAGTTTGAATTAATTACAATGTAATTACAATAATGTAATCTTAGTACTCCTATCATTTAGAATTAAGTACAATGTAATTATAATAATGTAATCTAGGTACTCCTATCAGTTAGAATTACAACGTAAGTATAATAATGTAATCTAGGTACTCCTATCAGTTAGAATGAATTACAATGTAAGTATAATAATGTAATCTAGGTACTCCTATCAGTTAGAATGAATTACAATGTAATTATAATAATGTAATCTAGGTACTCTTATCAGTTAGAATTACAATGTAATTACAATAATGTAATCTAGGTACTCCTATCAGTTAGAATTACAATGTAATTACAATAATGTAATCTAGGTACTCCTATCAGTTAGAATTACAATGTAATTACAATAATGTAATCTAGTTACTCCTATCAGTTAGAATTACAATGTAATTATAATAATGTAATCTAGGTACTCCTATCAGTTAGAATTACAATGTAATTACAATAATGTAATCTTAGTACTCCTATCAGTTAGAATTAATTACAATGTAATTATAATAATGTAATCTAGGTACTCCTATCAGTTAGAATTAATTACAGTGCATAGTTTCTTCTGTGCTCATGTGGAGTCATATAGCCAAAATACACAGTGTAATGACCAAGAAGGGTGCATAAAGCTTAAGTAACATGGCCATATTGGGAAGCATGTCCATTTATTTCCTTTTGGTGATACTTGTACATTCTGTTAATGAGAACTGTTTTAATGGTCAGTCAACTATTAAAACACATTCCTGTGAATGTGTAAGAGTTTATTTTGTCCACACAATTGATATGAACACCTACAAAGGCTGCAGTACATTTCACCAGAGATTCCATTACACAACATGTTTGTTTGCTGAGGGACTGGCTTTGTTTGGATTTTGCCATTTTATATTTATAGATGACTGTAAGCTGTGTGATCTTGTAGCCATGCTGAAGTTGAAGGCTTGCACTCGAACCAAGTCACTAAAATTAACCATTTTATGTGGTGCATGTAAGCACTGTAACTATTTACTGTATAAATGAACTCTGAACCAAAGTTGTTCATTGTGAGTGGATTAAGTTGGTTACTGACCATGATGAAATGGGTTAACACTACTGTCGTGGTGTTGACTTGTCACATTGTGACATTGTCCATTATCAGCGCAGCCCCTGTAAAGGTCAGAAATTCATTTCATTTTCTTTCTCTAAAGTGTTGTTTGCAACATAATTTTCCCTACTTTATGCAAATGATAAACCATGCATTGATGAGATTTTTTTGATTAGCATCTGTACCAGCAAAATTTGGCCTTGTACCAGCTTTTTCCATCCTTGCCAGTAAGAGATACTGGTAGTTGTGCAACCCTAGTGGAATCTATGATTTCACCTGGGGATACAACACTGAAACTTCTTGGCTAGGTCGAGGGAGCATCTCAGAAGCTGTAAACTACTGTCACTCAGTGAACATCTAAAAAAGCACAGGGCAAAGTCATTTTCACTTTCCTTTTAGAAGAAGTCAAAGTTTACATATTTGGGCGATGTAGTCAACTACTTCACCTGGTGTTGTGACCCCATGTAATTTGAACTAAGTAAAATTCTTCATTAAAATAATGTTTTATTTGTGGACACCTCTCGGACCTCTAGCTATATTAGCTATGAGGCCTTGAAGGCGACCCCCATTTGTTCCAAAAGTTGTAAAGGGTTTTTTATATCTGTATGTGTCCCCCGAAGGTCTGTTGTTGTGGGTTATGAAAAATCAAAAAGAATTTTGGTTCAGAAATTTAGTTACATCATTCATTTTTTATTAGGGTTCATGATGTTGTGTTTTTGATGAGGTATACTTGTTTAAGTTCCCGTTTCCAGGTTCCCATTCGTTCTGCCCCTGGGTCTAAAGAGATAGTTAGATATGGCATGTACTCCACTCCTCAGGCATTAGACCATGTGGCTGGTTTCCATGCCATATTTCCCCATTTTTATGATCCTTGCCAGAGATTCTTTTTGTCCAATGTATGCTATATGTATAAGTGCTATATTGTGTCATGTTGGGCTATAATCTTGTGTTTTTGTTTGGACAGCATTGATAGGTAAAACCTTTTTGTGTTTTTTTTTTTATTTGATAAAACAAAGAAAAATAAATAATATTTGTATGTATGTATCTCCAGATTGGTCCTCCATTTGCTGCTGCATTTCTATGTGTCTCATTCATTTTGGTTGCTGTATTCTGCTCTTCTTTCTTCTTTTGTTGTTTACGTTGGTTTTCTCAAATTATTTTTATTGAGTCAAAAGGATGTGGAGGACATGGTGGGTTTTAGTTCTGTTTAGTCTAAAATAAAATACAAAATACTTGAAAAAGAAAGATGTTTTCTTGTTGTATATTTGCATGATCTGCATTTCTGGACATGTGTGAACACATCTTTCTAATGTCCTTTTGCAAAACAAAATTGACCATGCTAATTGGAGCAATTATGTTGTCAAATCTTCAGTTTCAGAGGTACATAGTTCTTGAACATTGTCAAGCTATTCAATTTTGGAGGTAAGTAATTATTGCATGTAGTCTTCAATTCCATGATGCCTAAATGGAAGTGATCAGTTTCGAAAAATGCCAGAAATTACAAAGTTTGGACTGGAATCCTGAACTTCATCTACAGTGTTGTTTGATTGATTAGGCATGGTACACAAACAAGTATCTTTCATGCTCTATACACAATGTGTTTTCAACTTCTGTAATGAAATTTCAATGATTCTTTCCTAAAAGTACCCCTTTATCCCACAACTAAGGATGATTTTGAGTCTGATATTGATGAATATTTGCAGCAAACTTGACAAAAAAGCATACTGGCCTCCTCTTCACACTCCAGCTAATCAAATTCAGCAAGCCATGCCTTTTGAAGAATCATACTGCTTTTTCTGCAATTTTATTATCTCTGCTTTTATTTTCAGCCTTTCTTCTTCCTGTTCTTTTTTTTTATTTCCCTGCCCAGCACCAAGAAACTTTTGACTGTCCAACATGCATACTATTCAGACAATGATAGGTGACATCCACCAGTGATATCTCTAGACAAATACATGTGAAAATCACCTGTTGCAACAGATAAAAATAACCATTTTTTCATACCAGTCCTCATTGTCTAGTACCTTCACTTGATTTCTAAATGAACTGCACTAAATGTCAAATAGTTTGTGACCAATCACTGAATTCAAAATTCTTGTGCTCTAAAAATAGGAAATAATAAAATATTCCTGTGTATGGATTGCTTATGTAAATCTAAACTTGGTTTCACTCTTCAGTTATTAAGTATTCCTGAGAGAGGGACAGGTATAATATGAAATTCTGTGCATTTGCACCAAGCATAGTGAACAGAATGTTGGCATATATCCATGTTACTTTCATTCACTGTATCTGAAATTTCTTTATCTGTGGTATTAGGGAAACACCACACTGCATAAAGCAGACAGCTGATCAAAATTGCTGCTCAAGAAGTGAACTTGAACTAGTCCAAAGTACACAAACTTTAGCAGTTATTTAAATAAAAATGAATTTTCCCAGAGTTGACAATACTAACTTCAGAAAATGCAATAAATGAAATATAAAATAAATGTCTTGTTTACATTTGGAACTGGATTATATGTAAGTAAATACGGTACTTGAGATAGAAATGATTTGTCAGTACCTTTTCATGTAAATTTTATTTTGCCAAAGCTCATCATGTATTGGGACTCAAAATATTATTAGTCCACGAACCTAAGTCTAATAAGTTTACCATTGGACTTGTAAATTTCATAATTTTGATAGTCCTCCTTAATAGTAATATAGTAGTTTCATTATCCATCGTCATAGTAACTAATAATCTTTAATTGCAACTGACAGGAAAAGCTTTGGGAAGTTTCCATGGTGCAGCTGTATGTTCTTTTTTCTCAAGAGGTGCAATTTATATTGATAAATTGTCCATTGATATGAACCATTTACACTGCCAAAGTAATTTTAGCTAACTACATAAGGGGGAATACTGTAGTCAGACAAAATTAGGAAGACTAATTGACTTTTAAACCAATTGGCCCTTATTTCTACCAAAATATTCATGTAAAATTTAAACTATGTGATAAGTTAGATCCCTCTGTCATAAGACTCATTGCTTCCATGATCTTTAGTCCCTGGTCATGAACTTTCAGTTTCAAAAATTTATCTACATATTTCTGTATAGTGGACTCTCTTTTTTTATATATAAATGTTGCCCAGGACTTCCACTTTTTAAATCCTACTGAGAGGTTTGAATAGTCATTGAACAGAGAAAGCTCCAGGCACTGTCATAGTAAAATGAGGTCTGGATCACAATTATTTTGGTAATGTTTACAAGTGTTATTACAATTATATCCTCAGCAAGTAGATGACCTTTGTATTTTTGTTACCTACAATCATTTGGTTTAAACAATATTTATTCCAACAGAAGTGTAGAATATACAAAGAGCTAATCAAAATATCACTGAGTATCTAGCAACAAGAAGAAATTTTTTATATTAAGCTATCTCCTCATATACATACTTTATATACTCGCTCATAAGTAGGATTCAACTGCAAACTGCATACTGTATACACTCGCGCATAAGTTGGGTCCAAATGCAAACAACATAGACCCTGATCTGCTGTTGCATAATGTGCCGGCAGATCAGGGTCTGTTATGTTTGTTCTACTGATTAGTCCTTACAAACTGCATAGACCCAGATGTGCCAGCACATTATGCGATGGCAGATCTGGGTCTATGCAGTTGGTATCGGCTTATATGCGAGTATAATGGTAGATTGTTGGGAGTAATCAGTGGAACAAACAACATAGACCCAGCTCTTCTGGCGCATTTTGCAATGGCAGATCAGGTTCTGTGTTGTTTGATGTTGGGCCCAACTTATAAGCAAGTATATATGGTACATGTCATTGTCAGAATAAGAAATTATATTCATGTACCTGACATGAGAGATTTAGTGTTGGATCAAGACAAAATTATGTGATTGGCAAAAGAACTACTTTATGGGATACAGTAGGAAAAAGTGCAAGTACACTGTATTTTTTATGGCAAGAAAGCTATTGGAATAAAAATGTTGTCATTTGTCATTTGATTCAACTGAAAATTTATTGCGGCCAAGTATGAATTGGTAGACTGCTTAAAATATTTATGAGTTTTCCTCTGTAGACTGTAATAGGAACATTATCATTATGGTCTATTATACTAATTTTAATATTATCATTATGATCTGTAATTTATATTAATTGTAAAAAATTTCAGTATCTACTTGTACATGTATAAAAATCATAACTAAGTAAACTACATTCCCTTCTGAGTCTAGTATGCAAGATTTGAGCTTGGCAAGTGCCTTTGTAGAAATATTTATGAATTTTATTTAATTCTTTTCTTAAGTAATGTTTGAACATGCTGAGGATGGACAAGATTGAATATTGTCAGGGATAACATTCCACTCTTACAGCTGTCAGTATGAAAGCACATCGATACAAATTTGTTTTCTACAAAAAAAGAACCTTCAAATAAGTATTTGTTAGTTGGCAGTTGGTTATATGGCTTTCATTGTAAGGAAGTAAGACAGTGGGTAAGATGGGCACTATTATGATCCATTTTGAAGAAAGTTGCCATTCTGTGCTTATAGCATCTGGTAGCTAGAGTTTCCATCACATTTCCTTGATTATATTTTCAGCCAAAGAAGATTTAGTGGCACCAGTAATAATGTGACTTGCTGCAATTTGTATTTTCTCAATTTCCTCATTTTTCATAGATAGTACAATTATCCCAAACAGAGTCAGCATATTCTAAAATAGGTCTTATTTTCAATCTAATTTGAATCTGAGTCCTTCTTCTTATGCCTCTCTGCCTCCATGGGAGCATAGGGCCTTGACTATGCCTCGCCAGTGGATCCAGTTCTGGGTTGATCTCTTCATTTTGGCCCACATTGTTTTGGCAGCCTTGGTCTCTTCCTCAACAGACCTATGCCAGGTCTTCCTTGGTCTGCCAACCTTTCTCTTGCCTTGGGGGTTTCATTCTAGGGCCTGCCTAGTGATGTTGTTTGGTTACTTTCTCAATGTATGCCTGATCCATTTCCTTTCAGATATTTCTTGGTAAATAGTTAGCTGGCCAGTAGTTTCCCCACAAGTCGGTGTTGTGGATCCTCTTTGGCTATTGGATTTTGAGGGGGTGGCAGAGGCAGCTGTTAACAAAGGAATGCAGTTTTTTGGAGGTTGTCTTAGTCATCCTCCAGGTCTCTGAGCTGTAGAGCAGGACAGACTTCATGTTTGTGTTGAACAGTTGGATCTTGTTCTTTTTAGAGAGGGTTGATGACCTCCATGCCTCTTTCAAGGTGTCAAATGTTTGTCTGGCTTTCCCAATTCTGTTCCAGATGTCTTGGTCAGTCCCTCCATTGGTATAGACATTACTCCCTAGATAAGTAAACTGTTCAACTTCCACTAGGTCTACTCCATTGAGTTGTATTTTGCCATGCTGCTTATTGTTGATTTTCATTACTTTTGTCTTCCAGGTGAGTATATAAAGTCCAGTCTTTTCTGCTTCATTTGCCAGGCAGCTAGTCTTGGCCTGCATGTGCTGGTGTTTGTGGGACAGGAGGTACCGGTCATCGGCAAAGTACTTGTCTTCTAGCTGTTTTGTGAAGTTCCACTGAATTCCAGTTCGCTTGTCCTTAGTGGTTGCCTTCATTATCTAGTCTATCAACATCAAGACGAGCATTGGTGAGAGGAGGCATCCCTGTCTAACTCCAGTTTGGACTTAGAAGGATTCTGAGAGTTTCCCATAACGGTTGTGGATCACTTGGCCAGTGGAAGTGTCATATAGCTGCTGTATCAAATATATGAATTTCCCTGGGATTCCGTAATGGTGAATCAGCTTCCAGATTATTTCCATGTCCACACTATCAAATGCCCTCTCGAAGTTCACACAGAGGGGTGGTTGCCGTTCCAGGGTTTGTTCAATTATAATACACAATGTAGCGATGTGGTCTGTGCAGGAGTTGTCTTTGTTGAAGCCTGCCTGTTCTTCTCTCAGTTTTGCTTCAAGAGAATTCTGCAGTCTTTCCAAGATAATTTTGGTGAGGACTTTGCTGGGCACTGAGAGCAGCTTAATTCCTCACCAATTTTTACACAGAGCCAGGTCTTCTTTGGCGTTTTAATTTTAATTTATTATATTTCCTCCCATGAGAACTCAGATGTTTAGGCCAGAGTGTCTTTTGCTAGAATTTCGCCAATTACCGTTCATGTGTTATGATGCTTACGTCATATACCATGAAGTGATCTTTTTTGCATCACAACCACTCCAGATAAAAAATTACCCATCAGTGTGTCATGTTTACAATACCGTGGCGGATTTATGTTTTGCAATTCAAACATTAGCTACACAATACAGGATAAAGAGTCTTTGTACTTATGAAATAAAAAATTAAGAGTTTTCTTGCCACTTCATTTTTTACCCCTGTTTTTACATATTATAACTTCTTTGGGTTTTCATGTTCAACCACTACTTAAGTTGAATCCCAGCTGCATTGAACAATAATGTCATTCAAATCCCAGCTGCATTAAACATTAATGCTATCTGAAAAACAGTGCACCTGCTGCAAATATAAGGTTGTAATACTACAGCCCAACATAATATGGGGGGAAGCTAATGTCACATGACCCCAAAAGCAGTGGCACCGGTGGCTAGGGGGTATATAAACCTCTCACTGACAAGACAGTGATCAGTTGAACAAATGCATCAACAAGAACTATTCCCTCTGATGAGTTACAAAGATAACAAAACCAGCTGGGGACCAGGGATGACTAGACCACCCCAGCAGATGGGAGGGAATGCCTCCACATTCCTTCAGGCAATACCTTCTTCCTTTCTTTGGCAGTTTGACTACATGTGTATATATCCCTGCTTCCATTCTGTAGGGACTTGCTCACTCTTCCAGATTTTAATGAGTAGTTCGTGCATCATTTTTGTTGTCTGTTCAATGTCAGCTTTAAGAGCTTATGGTGGGATGCCATCTGGGACTGCTGCCTTGTTAATTTTTAGTGTTTTCATGGCCTTTGAGATTTCTGTCTTGGATGGGGGGTTCATGTTGACTCAGCAGTTCCTCTGCTAGTGGGGTGGCAGGCATTTCTGTTGGTGGCAGCCTATTGAGAATTTCTTTGAAAGATTCAGTCCATCATTGTCACTGTTCCTTCTCTTTACTGAGTATTGTCCCTTCTTTGTCTTTGACTAGCTACAATGGGTTCTTTGTTTTCCCTGAAAGTGTGTGCATGATGTTGTATGGCCTTTTCATATCTTCCCTACTGCTACCTTGGCCTCTGTGGTCAGGTCTTTTATGTATTTCTTTTTGTCTTTCTTGACACTTTTCTTGACTTGTTTGTTAACCTGCCCATACTGTGCTCTGTGTTCCTGTTCTTCTGTTCATCTGTGCTTTGATTAATTTGCTGCTTCATTGTTCTACAATTGTTAATAAGCTACCAGGTGTCTGGTGTCAGCCGTTCTTTGTGTCTTCTTTCTGTCTTGCCCAGGATTGTGCTTCAAGAATTCTGTCACAGCTCTCTTAGTTTGTTCCTGTGGTCATTGATGGGTTCCTCTGTCAGTTCCCAAGTGCTGTGTTGTCTGTTGCTAATTTAGCAGCTGAATTCCTTGTTGATGCCTTTGTACTTCAGTTTTTGCACATTGAACTTTGTTTGTGGCCTGTTGCACTTGCCTCTGTAGCTCATGAGTTTCATTCTGAATGAACCCACTACTAGGTGGTGATTGGATGCTGCATCTGCTCCTCTTTTAACGCATATGTCTAGGAGGCTACTCTTGCACTTGTATCCAATGGTCAGATGATCAATCTGATTTTCTACTTTCTCATCTGGTGAAACCCATGTTGCTTTGTAGATGGGTTTGTGGGGAAAAACTGTGCCTCTGATGATCATGTCATTGAAGGCACAGAAGTCGGTAAAAAGTTATCCATTTTGATTCATGGTTCCCAGTCCATGCTTTCCCATGATCAGGTCTTTCCCTGTGTTGTTGGGGCCCACTTTGGCATTGCAGTCACCGATTATGATCTTGAGATCTCTTTTAGGTGCCTGGTTAACAACACTCTGCAACCTTTCATATAACTCATCCTTTGATTCTTCTTCTGCTAAATTTGTAGGGGAGTAGCATTGGATGATATTGGTTTTTCTTCATTTCAAGTTGAACTTTGCTCTGATGAGCTAGGAGATACAGGTTTCCACTCAATGAAGACCTTAGCTGCATCTGTCGACAACATGAAGGCAACCCCTTCTGTGTTTTCATAGTCTTCTTCTTCATGACCATAGTAGATGATATTCTTTCCTGTAATTAGCCTTGTTTGGCCTGTTCCATTCCATCGGGTTTCACTGAGGCCAAGCACTTTAATGTTGTATCATCTCATTTCATTAGCAACTTGTGCTGTCTTCCTGCTCTCATATACGGTTCTGATGTTCAAGGTCACTATCCTGTTGTTTACCTTAATCTTTAGAAGATTGGTCAGTGGCCTGGCTTCCAGAAGACTTTCTCCAGGTCACATCATTGATCCTTCTGTACAGGAATCTTCTGAATCAGGTCTGTAGAGTCATCATGGTTTCTGTAATCGGTATAATCCACTGATCGGTGATTGGCCTAGGTAGCTTCACCAGAGCCCCATTTGCCAGTACATTTCAGGGTGGATCCGAGTCAGCCATCATGGCTACTGCATATAACAGCCTGGCAAGATAACCCGCCACTATATTTCGCCCAAACTCGACAATCCCCTACTTTTTCTATTTCAACCGCCCATTACAGGGCGAGGGGTTGGACTTTGGGAGACATTTGAATCCTTTTAGGACTTTAAGTTTTGTCATGCCTTTAGACATGTAGTCATTTCTGTTATATGAGTGTGCAAAAATGTGAACCAAGATGCTTGTGACGGTCAGTGTCTTGGATTCGTACATTGCTACAAACTAGTGTGAATGAAATGGGAGAGAGGGGGGCACATGTTTACATGTTTTGTTAACAATCTTCTTACTTTCTGTTTTGCTAGAGTTAAAATTTACCAAAGAACTGTCTCACCCACAGGTATATTTTATTTAGATCATTATGAAGAATATTTGCAATCATGAATGAATCTTCAGTTACAGTATATAGGGATGTATCGTCTGCAAACAGTTTCATACAAGACTAAATGTCATTGACAACATTATATATATCAGAGATCCGAAATTTTGCCATATTTGCCGCAACAAATGATCAATGGCTAACAACATGTCTGACATTGGACATAAGTTGACCATAATCAGATAATAATCGTGTTTTCTCAATTGTATAAATACTATACAGCAACAAAGCAAAATGGGTGTGAAAGCTTATCTACTGGACTTGTCAAAACCCTATAACTGAATGATTGCCCCAGGATCTATACTTTTATACTTTAAGTTCAGGTGGATAATTGACTTTATAATAATAAGCCCCTCACACCATGGCATGTGCAGTTGAACAATGTGGCATTGTGTCTGCACAGATCAGACCTTTACAACCAAATAACAATGTGGCATTGTGTCTGCACAGATCAGACCTTTACAACCAAATAACAATGTGGCATTGTGTCTACACAGATCAAATCATATATGTGTAGCCTAGGCCCAAAATTAAATTTGATAAGTTTCATAATTTTGTTATGCATACATGTACATGGTAAACTACAAGGGCAAATAGGAACAATTTCGGATGGAAGAGAATTTGATACTGCTGCTTTTATGTTTTCAGTCATAATTAGTCCTGATCATTTTTTCTACCAGTAAAATCCCATTTACTGTTGTGTTGCAGTTGCCTATATGACTCTTAATTTCCCAGGTTATATTGCCATATTTTCCTATAATAATAATGCTCTTTACAAGATATGAATTTTGTCATTATAAAAATAAAAGTGATCACTGCAAAATGCATCGAATACACATTTTCCCTAAAATATTTAAATATTTATTTAATAGAATTAGGTCTGTTACATTTTGATAGTCCGAAGGTTCAATGGTACGAAAGAAAGGTTCACTGTTTCGAATGTTCATTGATTTGAAGGGTCATCAGTCCAAAAGAGGGGTTCAATGGCTCTAAGGTTAAGTGGTCCGAAGGTTTCTTGGTCCGAAAAAATGGTTCAGTGTTCCAAAGGTTCATTGGTCCAAAGATGTGTTGGTCCGAAGGTTCATTGGTCCTCAAGAAGGGTTCAGTAGTCCGAAGGTTCACTGGTCTGAAGGTCTCTTAGAACGGACCAATACAAATATATTTGAAATATTAAATGTTCAAACCAATGAACCCATTTTCAAATACCTTTGGTCCAAAGAGCCTTCGGACTTGTGAACCCTTTTTTCAGATATTTTCGTACTAATGACTCTTCTTACCAATGGACCCCTTATTGTCAAAAAACGTTCAGACTAACAAACCTTCGAACTTGTGAACCTTTGAACCTTTTCCTTTGAAGTTACGAACCCTCAGATCAATGAATCTTTGGACTGTTGAGCCCTATATTCCTTGAACTTGTGAACCTTTGGAACAATGGAATTTGGGGCTAAAATGTTCGGAAAATAGAGCTTTTGTAAAAATATAGTTCGGACTAATGAACCTTCAAGCAGTTACATGTACCATTAGATCAACTAACATTGACAAATTTATGGTTTTCCTGGTGGATTCCTCTTCAATTTGATCCAGATCAGATGATGTCAGTATGTTGCTGATATTTCTGCACTGTGCAGGAAGGCACATGTTTTTATTAAAGTCAGCTAATTTTAACATGTGTTCACATATCTGCCAAGCCTGGTCAATTGACACTTCAGATAAATTTCAATCAGGTAATCTTTACAGTATGTAAAAGGTTCCAATAAGGCAAGGTTTTTTGTTTTATCATTTCTTCAAAGGGAATATTATTTATAAAATAGCATAACCTATAGACATTTGTCTCTGATACATACATGCCTGAAACTATAAATGTATGCCTTTTTCAAGAGAATCTAATTTTATTAGCGAGATATACGAGAGAGAGATAGAGCAAGAGTGAGAGAGAAATACAGAGATGCATGCTGGTAAATAGATAAAACCAAAATATACATGTACGTAGGAAAATGTTGAGGGATAAATATTATTTTTTTTACCACATTATATCAGATGTTTCTCATGCCTATCAATTTGGGGCCCTGGGTGGCAGAGTGGTCTGAGACACTCGCCTTTACAGATCAGTCACACATCTCACCTCTGTCCACAATGTAAGATGTCTACCCTGATATTTATGTTGTATGGGTCGACATCTTACTCCTTAAATAAATGGCGTTATGTAGAGTGATCCCCAGTCGACTGACGGGGGAACTAGAGACCAAATTTTCAGGAATATCTCACACACTTGGCAGCCCATATTAATACTTTTGCACAAATTAAAGTCTAATTGCTTTAGTCAGTCTATACTTACTCTGATGTCTTTTTTGTAATGGAATCAAATTCGGACACAAGCAAGTGGATGCGTTTTCAAGTTATGTTGACATTTCAGTTGGTTCAAATGCGATGGTAACCAAGAAATGCTGAAGTCGGTTAAAGTTTGAGTACATTTCTTTAATGAAACAAAGAAAAATAAACAATGTTAACGAAAGTGATTATATAGTTTCGTTTCGTTTAAGAAACTTGACTCTTCTTAACTACATCAGTACAGCTCTCCCTTGTTATAACACAGTAGTTGGGGTCCATAACTGCTGACCACATTATGTACGGAACTGCGTTATATTGCGAAATGCGACATGTACAGAACCGTGATATATTGAGAATAGAGTAATATATTGAACAGTGGTATAGCAGGCACCATCAATTTTTTTTAAATAATGGCGTTTTGAAAAGGAAATTAAGATATAAGACTAAGTTTCACCTTGTTTTCTTTCAACCCATAATGTTATACATTGGTGTGATTTGGGTCATGGGGTCCATAGTAGTGCCGCATTATATCCAGAATTGCATTATAATAAGGCATGTAATAATGGGGGAGAGCTGTATTCACAATACACCATTTTGACTTTGCCTAATTTTTCATTCAGGAATGTGAGAGAAAAACTTGTTCATTATGCATCAGTGTTTTAAAAGAGAAGTCCACCCAGGGGATCAGAATTTTGCACAAAGCACTGTTAGAAATTTGGGGAACTTTCTTTTGGCTATATACAGCATATGGTTGCTCAGTCATGCCCACTTCTTGTCTCCATCCATCACTGTCGTGATAGTTACTTGTACATGTAGGTGTGTCTGAGGACTAGCACAACTTGGGTGAGGTGTATTGTCTGAACAGTAGGTCTAGATTGGATTTCCTCCTTCTACAGGTATGTTTTGAGTTTTGTAATTATACAGGATCTGAAAGAATTATTCAGCAGTCTAGGATACATGTATATACAGTATCTAACTCCTACTCAATAGCCTTTATACTGTACTTAACATCTCAAGTTTTCTACTTTCTTGTAAGTGACTGACCATATAATCTTCAGAGGTGTGGGCTGGGGCCTGGAATTTCTTTCAGCCAAGGATATTTTTTTCTTTTACCTCAAGACCATTTTGTTTTCAATTAATATACATGTAATGTATTGAATTATTTTTTTTCTTCTGCAAAATCAGGGCAATAGTATTTTTTTCAAGCTTTTAGGGGGCTGACAATTGTTTTTTCTTCAAAAAATCCCAGGTTCCCCTAACCCCCAAAAGGGGGCCTGGGTGGCTGAATGGTTTAAGGCGTTTGCCTTTAAAGATCACTCACATCTCAAGTCTGTTCATGTGGGTTCGTGTGTTGGTTCAACCAAAGTGGGTATGTGAGAACACTTGCCAGTAGCTTCCCGTAGGTCAATGGTGGTTCTTTCTGGGGTCTTCCCAGGTTCTTCCTCCATTAGATATACTGACTGCCATGTATAGGCTACCATGTGCTGAAAAATAGCATTAAACCTTGCAAAAAAAAACCCTAAAAATTAAATGGTCAGTCTCTAATAGACTTCTCCCCCTTTAGCTAGTGTCAGTCAGTTAGACCATAACACAAATTTTATGGCTTGATGACCAATCTAATCACCCAGCTTGGTGTACGCCTAACATTTTGCTTCCATATGCCATCAGTCAAGTGTCTGTCAGGAACTAAGTGCATCACCTGTACTATATACATGTAACATATACAGTTTCAGATCTTTATAACTTTAACATCTCTCTTCTTTTTTCATGACATTTTCACCACATAAAAGTCCTAAGTCACCATGAATTTTTTCAATGAAAAAAAACTTATTTTAAAGAAATAGCTATCATCATTTAATTGGCAGAACATTGCCCCTCAAATCTGAGGTCACTGTAACTTGTGTCCCAGGGTCTAGTATTTTTAACATTCCAAACATTGCTCCCCTGTACAGTTAATCTTCTGTCCCAGGGCCTAGTATTTTTAACATTTCAGACATTGCTCTCCAGTACAGTTGCATTTTGTTCATCCTTTATATTGTGATTACGTTCTCAATTAACGTAGTTGGATTTGTTATGCTCATTTAGTGATTAGTGATTGGTTTAATTAGCACAAAAATGTAAATATGCTGGAATAGAGCTTTAAAAGATTAAATTTCACATGTATGGAGTAATTTTGATCATTTACTTTGTGCAAGTATAGTGTAGCTGTGCTATGTACATGTATGTGTGGGCTACATTTTCTTTTCCTTTGGCTGTATATACCTCTGAAAATGCTGTAATCAAGGAATTGTTGCAAGATAGAAATAAATGAGACCCATTAACAGTCATATTATTACAAAGTTGCATTAATTTTGTACTTCACTGATTAAAGCTTGACATTAACAAATTGTGTGATACATGTGATTCAGTTATTTCCCACTGACATGTCACATTAACTAATTTCAGCTCTTTTTAAAAAATGTACAGCTGGGGGCTCACAGTATTGTTATCTTGTACCGTCTTTAATGTCTATTAAAAGTATGTACTATTCAGATGACTCTAACAATATATTGATTACTTGTATCTAAATTGCATCTTCATCTTCCTTATAGATTACCTGAAAGAAAAATGTCTTCCAACACAATCACAGTAACACCTAAATTAGGGAGGGCCAAGTTACCACTGACCACCAAAGAGGAGGAAAAACCACCAAAGGAAACTGTTTTACTCCGCAATCCTTTACCGAAATACAGCTTCCAGGCACAGAAGAAAGAAAGGAATACCAAGAGAGAGGACAGTTTTGTTAACACAGATGGAAAATCAAAAACTGATCTGACACAACAAAGAGATATGGATGTGATCAAATCAGGGTCTTACCATGAGGGAGAAAGAGTATCTGTTATTTCCAATCCGATTGAGTCTGGTCCTGCAAGGGTGAGATCTGATAGTGACATTCTGAGAGAAAAACCTGTGAACAAAGTAGATCCTCTACAGTGCAGTAGAGTGGACGATGAAAGGACTTTCATTTCACGTTCAAAATCAAGTATTATTAGTCCTGTCACATCCACTTCTACTTCCATATTAGTACAACCAGCACAAAAACCACCATCAGAAGTACCACCGAAATACAACCCAGTGGAAATGCCACACCTGGAAAATAGTATTCCACAATTGACAGACAGATCTGAAGGAATGTTGACTGATCAGTTTAGCTTGCCAAAACGAGCTTCAGTGAATTTAGTAGTAAATAATTCAGGTCCACCCTGTACCTCTGCAGAAGCAGTCTTCGAGTCAGTGGTTTCTAGTCTAAGTCAGCCATTACAGATTTCAATGGCAGCAGTTGCCCTGGACAACAGTGAGCAGATCAAAAGCCTAGAGGCTGAGATAAAATCTCTGAAAGCTCAACTTGGTGTTCAGTTGCAGGTATTTCTTATTGCTTCGAGATGGATGGAATGATGATTAGATGGGTGGTGGACAGACAGACAGACAGAATTGCAATGTTAAGAGTATAAAGTCTATTATCAGAAATGATATTGTAGTATTATTGATATGAGTAATATGGTGTACACATGTTAGGTCCAGTAATGGAGAAAGTGAAAATATTTTACCAAGTTTTTGACAGCTTGTTGATATTTTAGTCTGGGAGGTTGATTTTAACTATAACAGATGCAATCAGTGCTCTTGAGTTGAGATGAAGAATGATTATAGCCTTGAAAGGTCCGATAAAGCATGTAGATTATGCTAAGTGAGTCTGTGGGGGGCTTTTTAAGTCTTAGAGGGCTGACTCGGCATTACACTGAGGAATAATTGAAGTTTTAAAGCAACAATTTTGAAGTTTTGTTATTCAAGTTATAACCCTTGAAATAGTGTAACAGGGGAAGAACATGATAGGCTTTGCCTGCTGCCATGCGTTCTTTTTGTTATATAAAGTATTTTGTTGACGATCATAACAGACAAGATTGTAAATTGTAAACAAGTAGAACCATACTGCATCAGATTTTGGTGAAAGGTTTTTAAAAATTGATATAACCCTCAGTGTCTCAATAAATTGTGCTGAAAGTTTTTCCAAAACTTTGAAAGATGTTTGTTGTTTAGGGTGTAACAGGTCAAAGATTAAGGTGACTTGACTTACATTTGATACAGACACAATAAGTTGTATGTGATTTGTTCAAGGTTTACTTATTTGCACATTATTAATTGTCTGCATAAACTCTTTAGAAATCTAGCCTTTTCTCTGTGTCCATTCTTAAGTCAGACATATTATTTTATGGCATTCTCTGTCCATCCATTAACATTTGCCTGTCCATCCAATATCTTTGCAATTGTTGGAGAGATTTCATGAAACTTTGCCTAAGTATATATCATGACTGGATGGTGTATCACATAGCATAGCCAGGGCCTGTGCCTCAAGGTTAAGGTCTCTGCAAGGGAAAATATGATTATGTGACTTATGACCTTGTCCATATAATTTTGAACAGCTGAAGGTATTTTAATGAAACTTCAGCCACTTACAGATTATGTATAAACAGTGTGTCTCATACCATATATATGCCCCCTGCTGCAAGGTCAAGGTCATGGCAGGAGAAAATGTAATTCTTTAGCTTGTATCCTTGTCCAGAGTATAGCTTTTGAACAACTGAAGATATTTTAATCAAACTGTAACCAGTTATAATCATAATTAGATAGTGTGTCACATACCATAGCCATGCCCATTGCCTCAAGGCAAAGGTCATTACAAGGGAAAATTTAAATATATGATAATTCTATGACCTTTATCCTTGTATGGGTATAATTTTTAAACCAATAAAGATATTTTAATGAAACTTTAGCCTTTTATATAGCTTGACTCTACAGTGTCTCAGATATGTAGTCATATCCTCTGCTTCGAGGTTAAAGTCACAACAAGCGATAATGTAAGCCAGTACACAGTATCCTTATCCAGGCTGTTACTTTTTAACCCCTACATATACTTTGATGAAACTTTACCTTGGTCCATACTTTGTCATACAGTCATATCCTCTGCTTCAAGGTCAAGGTCACAACAAGCAATAATGTAAGTCAGTACACTGTATCTTTATCCAGGCTGTCACTTTTTAACCCCTACATATACTTTGATGAAACTTTACCTTGGTCCATACTTTGTCATACATTAGCCAAGCCTCTAGCTCAAAGGTCAGGGTCATTAGAAGATAAAAGGTCATGAGACAGGCATATCATGTGCTGTTTGCTGTACTCTTGTTTAATGATTTTTGGAAATATTTCGGTGTAATATGTCATGTTTCAAATGAATAGCTTTCTGTTAAAGGTAAACTCAGAACTAAAGAAGCTTCTGGTGGCATCTTTAGGGGAAGATCTACAAAATAGAGTTGAGAGGCTGGCCAGGTAAGAAGTTAGTAGCTATACATGTACATACTGTGAATTAAATACTTTTAGCACTTTTGTCAAACTTAATAATTCAGCATTTATTAAAGTTGAAAAAAACAATGCTAAAATGTAGCATGTTTGTGATTTTAAATCTTTGCAAACTTCTGATCAGTTTTAAATGTAGTCCATCATGCATATTGGTGTTGGGCAAGTACTATTTTTGGGCATCAGAATAATTAGGTGAAAGATTATCACAGACTACTTTTTGTTATACTCCGTATTAGTCAATATACTTTTACCCCCATTAATTACTATGAAGATGTGTATTACTTTTTTGCCCTCTGTGTCTCCTAAGATAATATTCAGTGAAAATTAATGTTATTACAGTTTAGAATTTATATCTCCAATATTCAATTTGTCTGAATATCATGAAGAAAGTTCAAGAATACAATTATAAAACTCAAATATAGTGTGTATACATGTATGTATGTAATTCATTTTAAATTGCTTGTATTCATACTTTGCAGAGACAAGGCTGAATTGTCCCTTGAAGTGGGTGGGTTTGGGAAGAGATTAATTGAGGATTATGAAAATTTTGATAAAATCTCCATACAGGCAGATATGTGGAGGAGTAAATACTTAGCAAGCAGGTAATTGAGGTTTTTTGTATTTTTCGCTTCAAAATATTATATCAAGATTTTATTTATTGACATATTTGTAAGCATTTATTATAGATATTCTATTTCTTGTTTAAATAACAGCAAGTTTTGAAATACTACATCTTTGAATCCTTATGTGTTCCCTATATTGATATTATTATTATTAAAATCAAATGTGGAACATACATTATTATCAAAAAAGTGAAAATATACAATCTTTTGAAAAATAGTTTAGTAATTGCCAATTTTTGTCAAGCTTTTCGTGCAAAACATTATAATTATTCCCAACAATTTTATCAGCATTCATATGAAAAGAGCATAAATTTAAGATTCTGTTATATATTGTATGTTAATATATTAATGTTCTTCTAAAACAGTCAGCCATCTTACAGTTAAACAAACTGGTAACATATTACATTACATTATTGTTCTGCTAAAAAAGCTAATAGTTTAAGGTATCACTACACTAATTAAGTTATATATTTACTTCATTTTTCTACTTTTTTGATGAAATCCAGTGCAGCACTAGGTATAAGTTTAACAGTATATACACTAAGACTCTGTTTTGTTAGTCACTAACCTGGACACAATATACATGTATAACCAAAATCAGCATAGATTATGCTGCATTTTCTACAAATAATTGCATTTGAATGAAATTACTGAAAGTTACCTTCCTAGAACTGGCCAAATCACATCTGTTTGCTTTATCATCCTACACAAAAGCCAAGAGGCTAAACTCAATAAACATTTTATAATCTGTTTAGGCTTTTTATGCTGGTTTCTATTTAATGCAATTAACATTCTTCACTGGTTAGCAAATCTCTAGGAAAATTTTTTAAAAATAATGTAGGAGCTACTATAGGATGCACTAACAGCTGATTGGCCTGATTAGTGTCATGATACCTTAAACAGTCAAATGGCTAAAACATTTAAACAGATATATATACATAACACATTGATTTTATGATTTTATGAACAACCCAAAAGTTCAGTGGCATCATTAGTGTTTCATTCAGGCTACTTTTACATACATGTAGTGCTTACTAATTTTGTGATGTGATGATATATGATACTGTTATTACACAGGTGTCATATAAAAAATATTTAATATATTTAAAAAGTGTCATATCAATGTCAGCATGGGATAAATAGAGGATCTTATATCTGAGTGTTCTTTCGATGTGGAATTTATTAAATGAGTTAAATATATGATATGCCACAAGCAGCTTGCAGTGAGTGGCATATTGCATTATTCAAAGAATTTCATAAATTTTGTGTGAAAGGAACACAAGTTTAATATTCTGTTTATCACATAATAGTAGGGACTTTTCATTACTCAGTGACATTACTATTATTTTCTAGTGTTCATAATTATCCTACAAAGATATACCCTACATACTTAACTTTACCTCTTTCTTTCTGTTTTCCAGGGTGATGGTAGATGAGCTTGCTAGTGGAAAATCTTTCTATGCAATGCAGTTCCAGGAATCACAGAATGCCCTAGAGCAGTTGTTAAATGAAAGGCATGAACTTAGGGGTAACCTTCTGGAAACCAACAGGTACATATTGAATATTAGAAATTATTGGAAATGTCACTTAAGCTAAATTATGTCAACAACTACCGTATATACTTGTTTATAAGTTGAGTCCAACTGCAAACTGCACAGGCCCAGATCTGCCATTGCATAATGTGCTGGCAGATCTGGGTCCATGCAGTTTGTTAGGAGTAATCAGTAAAACAAATAACATAGACCCTGATCTGCCAGCGCATTATGCAGTGGCAGATCAGGGTCTTTGTTGTTTGCAGTGTATTTGGTGCTGTAAAATCAAAAATATTCCAGGAAGTCTTTATTTCATCTTTAGCTCAACTCTGCTAAACAGAGGAGAGTTATTGTATTACTCCAGTGTGGCTGTCATTGTTGGCATCTGCATCTGCCCAGATAAAAGCAAATACATATGTACAGCTTCGCTGAATCTGAAACATTCATTCTTTCAAGGTCTTAGGAAATAGTTTACAGTGGGTTTCATAGCACCTACCTGTGTGGAAGGGGCTGAGGATGCTAACTTTGTACATGTACTTTAATTGTACATTCTTTGTTATGTTTCTACATTTAACACAAATGTTTTTTTTTTCTCACATGGTATAAAGAATGTTAATCCTGCAATCGTGAAATTTGGCAAAAGGATGCATCTAGATGAGTACCACACCCTCATTACAAATCTCAGTCACCATGACCCATATTTCATGCTTCACTGACTTTGGTTAAATTTTCTGTTTTAATTTTATTTTTCAAGCTCAATTTCTGCTACATTCATTAAACCAGATGATTTTTTTTTGTATCTCTGTTAGTACCACATGTTGCAACAAAAGAAGGTCACTGTGACATAAATTTCACATTTTGCTGGCTTCGGTGAAGTTTTTGCATTTCAGTCATGACCAGATAGGTTCTTGGGTCCCTGCATGTATACTGTTATACCTAGATTTATGAAATTTGGTGAAGGGATGCATCTAGATGAGTATTACAGCCTTGTCACAAGAGTAGGTTACTGTGACCCATATTTCATGATTCACTAACTTTGGCTATATTTTTTTGAAAATTTATTTCTCAAGCTCAGTTCATGCTGCAATCATCAAACTAGATGATTTTATGTGTCTCTGTTAGTACCACAATTTATGACAAAATAAGGTCACTGTGACATTCATTTCACATTTTACTGGCTTAGGTGAAGTTTTTGCATTTCAGTCATGACCAGATGGGTTCTTTGCACCCTGCATGTATAATGTTATACCTAGATTCATTAAACTTTGTGAGGGGATACATCTTGATGAGTAATACACCTCATTATAAAAGTTGGTCACTGTGCCCCCTATTTCATTCTTCACTTAATTGGATTAAATTTTGTGATTTTACTCTTTGTGCTTGAATCATTAAACTAGATAATTGTATACATCTCTCTTAGTACTACATCCATACAGAAAAGGTCACTGTTACCTACATTTCACATTTTGCCAGTTTAGGTTACATTGTTTTGCATTTAGCTCATGTATTTTGCATGCTGTGTAGATACTCTCTTATCTAGACTCATTAAACTTGGTGAGAGGATGCATCTTGATGAGCACCACTCCCTCATTTTAGTAGTAGGTCATTATGGCCCATTATGGGTCATTATGGCCCATATTTTTAAAATTTGACATATGGGTTAAATTGTGTGTTTGATGTTCATTTCTCAGACACTTTTCATTCTAGAATCATGAAATTGATGATGATATGCATCACTATAACTACTGCACCCTTACAACAAAAGAAGCTTATCATGACCTACCGTACATACTCGCTTATAAGTCGACGTTTTTTACTTAGAATTCTACTCATGCATATAAGGGGTCGTCTTATAAGCGCGACATTAAAAAAATAAAAAAATCTTGGGGTAATGTTGGAAACTCTAGATGTTTGCAGTACATAAAAATACTGTCAATTCATATATTTTTACGTTTTCATGCCACTATTCCTATGCAGTAATGCATATATGGCATGCACTGTGTTTATCCGTTTCATGACGGTATTCATTACACAATACATGTATCTACAGTTATTTGGATTTTATTAATTTGAAAATATTACCGGTAAATTAAATACTACCTACCGCAAAATGAAGTGTCCGTCAATGTTTACCGTGGATGTTTACTAGTAAGTATATTGCCTCCATTTTCGTGCAAGTCCGAACAACCTGTATTTGTATTAATATTTGTGTTTTGCTGTATAAAGACTGTGCTTGATGCAATAAAAGTTTTGATTTAATTTGTATTTTCCTTTTCCACAAGTCAAATTTAATTCCCAAGTGATATTTCCCAAGTTATCTGCCAGTGCACGTGGGCCGATAAGCCTTTGGCTTGTAAAGGGACTCACTTTGTTTTCAAGTTAACAATCCTTTTGATCGACATGCCAATCTATACTTTTTCAGTGCCAAGTAGAGTTCTACAACTTCCTGTGCATATTCTTTGACCTTAATCCCTTTGCTTGTAAAGGCACCACACTCTTTGTTTTCCCACGTGACAACCCTTTGATCAAGCCACGAGTTTGATACATCTACTGTGCCAAGTCACAGAGGGTGGCTATTTGAACTCCCTGTGATCTTGCCGCACAATTGACATGTGTTCAGTTGCAGCCATTAATTGATTTCTGACTTTATGATCAAAGTGTTACTCACAGAGCCCAAGCTCAGTCTTTTCATAAGCACCCGCATATGACAGTAAAGCTGAGAATCGGAGTCGGACGAGATTTACGATGACTAGACGACGATTTACAATGACTAGACGAAGATGTAGGATTTCAGAACTTTATCAGACAATGAGGATTAATTCTTGGACTTTGTACCAGATGACATTAGATAGTGACATTTATAGGATACCGTGAATCACAAAAAAGTGGACTTAACTTTCATTGTTTATTTGTACGACGTGTGGAATTAACATATTACGGGATATTGTGAATCGGATCATTCTGAACTTCTATTTTTATACCAGTATGTGACCTATAATTGAATTCGTGGATTTATCATATAAATGGATTAAAATGTCAAGCATTATGGATTTCAATGGACTTTATTACACAAAGATGGACAAATTGTAAGTTGTCAATTTATTTGTGACATATTTCACTCAATAAGTTTGGCTTGTTTATATTTCCAAAGTGCATTTCTGACTCACTAAGAAGTCACCCCTTTAGACGGATCTGACTTGCAAAATACACCCTGACTTATAGGAGGGTCATAGCGAAATTCACTTTTTGCAGCCCTAAAAAGGGGGGGTGGACTAATAGTCGAGTGGACTTATAATCGAGTATATGCAGTATATTTCATTTTTACTGACTCAAGTTAAGCTTTTGCAATAACTTATGCCCATATGAGTTTTTGACACGCTATTCTACCTAGAATTATGAAACTTGGCAAGTGGATGCATTTTAGTATATTCTAAATCCTTATTGCGAAAAGAGATCTCTCTGGCCATTATTTCACACTTCATTGACTTTCTTGAAATTTTTGTTAAAAGTTATTGGGTGCTGTTTATGTTCCATGCATCTCTTTTAGTATTGCACCCTTACAACCAAAAAAAGTAATTGTGACCTACATTTTATGCTTTACAAACATGGGTCAAGTATTTATGTTAATGACCACATGGATTCATCCATGCTGGATACATCCTAGTCTACTCAGAAGAACCTTTTTGACCAGTGCAATTGGAAGTAGGAAGAAGTGTGTGGTTTTTTTTTTTTTTTACTAGTGCATTTAGATGTAGAAAAAACACAGTTGTTCAGTGGTAAATGTTCTATATTGATGTTTTTACATTGTTCTATATTGATGTTTTTACATTGTTCTATATTGATGTTTTTACATTGTATATTGTGATAACTAGATTGCTCTCATAAGTTTGACTTTGTATTGTACAAGTAAATGAGTGTATGAATTAGAGGAGTGGACTGCATACATTTAAATATCAGGTCTGAACTGTAGTTGCTAATCAAGATCATTACTGATTTATGAACTGTGTTTGTAATAGTGGTCATGTTGACTGTCTCACCAAGGTTACTCAAAACCTTTGACTTTCAACCAGTAAAATCTGGCTTCTAGGGGTGTACAATGGTAATAGCTTCTGAAGAAAATGTTTAAAACAATGATGTTTTTTTATTATTATGCAAAAACAACGATATTCTTATTTTGTTGTTGTTGTTGTTGTTGTATTTATTATTATATTTATTTTTTTTTTTATTTTTTTTAAACTCCTTACAGTACCTCTACTTTGATATTATAGAAAAGAATCTTCTTTTTTATTGTTTTAGGGGGCCCTGGGTAACTGAGTGGTCTAAGGCACTTGCCATTACAGATCACTCACGCGTCACCTCTGTTCACGTGAGTTCGAGTCTCTGCTCAACCAATGTGGGTATGTGAGAAAACTTGCTAGTAGCTTCCCGTGGGTCAGTGATTCTTCCATGGGTCTTCCCTGGTTGTTCCTCCACCAAATATACTGGCCGCCATATATAGCCTATCATATGCTGAAAAATGGTGTTAAAACCCCACAAAACCAAAACCTTTATTGTTTTATGTCTTGTATGCCCTGTCACAGTATGTGTGTAGGTAGATAGATATGTGTATATGTGGTTTAACTGTTTTTCAGCACAATTTTGGCTGTATAGTTCCTACTAAAAGTTTAATTTTTAAAAGACAAAAAGTTAAAATGTAAAGAGAAAAAATTGCAAACAAAAAGTTTAATCAGAAAAGGGGCCAGCAATTCATTGTCAGTTTGACAATTTGTAGTTATTACACAAGATGCTCAGTGTTTAGAAAGGAAGTGAGCTTGTCATGTGGTTGACTCTTTTTTTTTCTTCAGTCTGGTGTTTGGTTAAGAACATTTCGTAATCTACGAGAGGGAAGCCACAAGGGCTAACATACCATTTTACTATCTGGTGACCAGATGTCATGCTGACTTGAGCTGATCAAGACTGTGCTTCTCAACAGTTAGCTTTTGTCATCTTGATAATTATCTGTGATAATAATGGTAATTATCAAAATGACAAAACCTAACATAGAAGGAGCACACAGCAGTAAGGATAATCAGATTACTTACCTATTTGTATGGATTAAAGTTACTTTATCGGCATATTGGAACAAATGTCAGTGTGTTGAGTTGAGAAATCAACAAATATTAGTAAGATTTCAATCTGTAAACAACCATTATGTGGCCTCTCACAAGGGGTAAATTTGACAGTTTTTGCACTTATATGCTGGCCTTGTTAGAGGGGTGGCCATCCTTGAGGGGTACTTTTGAACACAAACTCATCGGGTCCATGGGATTCTGGCCATATAAAGTGGGTGGCCATTCAAGAGGGGGGTCAGTTTCTTTCATTTGCATCTGATAACATATCAAAGCAGTAGATACTGTTTCAGCTAGTTGCACATGCCAAGGCTCGGTGTGGAATGAAGTGGATCAACAACACTTGGATAGCAAAGATGTGGGCTGCCAAATAGTGGACAATATAAACCTTTCATATGTTTACTTGATAGAACTTTTGTCTATAGGATATTGTAAACAAAATTTCAGGACCATATTAAATTTTGTCAAAAACACGGAGAGGATCCAATATATGTACATATAAACTGTAGACCAGCTTTTAAAACTGAGAGGCCAGGTGGCCGATTCTTTAAATTTGCTAAGCAAGAACCTTAAGTTCAAGCTCAGAATCCCCAAAATCAGATGTGATACTTGCAGTATGATTAAGTACCATATATACTCACATATAAGTTGAGTCCAACTGCAGACAACGTAGACTCTGATCTGCCATTGCATAATGTGCAGGCAGATCAGGGTCTATGGTGTTTGTTCTACTGATTACTCCTGATAAACTGCATAGATCCTGATCAAGGTCTGTGCAGTTTGCAGTTGGACTCAACTTATGAACAAGTATATATGGTAACTGAAATTATGCATGCTAGTTGAGGATCTAAAGTTTAGAAGATCCTTCAAGTGCAATGATTCAGTATTAGTTCTAATCATAATTACAGAACATCAGTTGTTTTGGACTTGGTAAAATAAAAGTTTAAATAATAAATGACCAGGACTAGAAACTGGAGGTCATGTGAGAGCCTAAGAAAGTTGAGACAGACCTTACAAACAAGAAAACATGAACTGTAGTTAGAAATTCTTCTTTATTCAGATGCTTTTACAATTATCCCATTCATTAACAAAAATGTATCATTGGCATTGGGGGTGGGGATAGGTATAAAACTTATAATAGCGACACCTAGAGAAGAAGACTGTAATTGACTTTTGTTTAGGAGAAATTATCTGGTATTTTTTTCTAAAATCCAGCATTTTAATGCTGATAACCAGCATTCATTTCTAAGCTTATGTACGTGTATGTCCAAGTTCCAGCATATCCATGAGTAAGTGGTCAGCCATCTAGAGTCCATAGTTTTCTCCATGTTTTCCAGTCTGCGATCATTTCCATGTTGTCCAACAAATCACAAATGATGTTAAATTTGAAAGGTTGTTTCTGATTGGCTGATAGTGACAACTCAAAATGATCTCCAGGCATGTTCTCTTAACCTCAAAGCCCTCCCTTGTTGATGTCTAAGCTAAATATATTTCTAATGTATGAAAAATGTTATTATATAAACAACATACAATAAACAAAGTTTAACATAACTTGATATGTATTAAAATAACCCCGCCCTAATTTTTAGGAGCGTATATCATGCACCCAACATTAAATAGAAGTGGGACATTTTATTATCTAAGGATTATTCATTTTGTACTACAGGTGCCTCCAACAGGTGAAAGGAGCATTTGACCCTCTGAACAGTGAAAACTCCCGTGCCAGTTCTCTCCCGTCCACCAATGTCCTTGATCTTGCCCATTGCAACCAGCAGCTGGCAGAGGCCATCAAATACAGATTGTTACCAGGTCATGTGACCGTGCCAGTCTCTGTACTCAAGGACTCGGACTGGCAGGACCAGTTAACCAAGGCAGAGGCTTTTGCAAGAGATGTGAGTATTCTTGTAACTGCATTCTGCAAAGTTCTTGAATTTTCCAGATTTTAAGAATGGTTTTCATCCCTTCAGGTGTGGACTGTATTCCTTATTGTTCCAGAAAAGTTTGAACTTCCCAAACTATTTATAATCTTACGTAAATGGTCACCTTCAAGGATTAACATTAAAAGATAACCCTCCCAAAACTAAATTTTCTTACTGTGTAGATGCTTAGAGTTGATATGGTGAAATGTACCACTTAAGCTAGGGAGATTGCTATACATGTATTTGTATCACCCAGGTATATAATACAGTTGGATATAGTTATTACTATATTTATCTGTCTGTTTGTCCATAAACATTTTCATTTCCAGAGTGCAACTCTTAAACCGTTACGAGTATTTCAACCAAACTTGATGTAATTCTCATGTCAAGTTGTATTGTGGTGGCTTTTTAGTACCTTTTATGTTGCCAGGATGCTATAGCTATTGACATGTCCATCTCTTTGTCTGTCCATAAACATTTTTGTCTCTGGAGCATAACTCTCAAACTGTTCAAGGGATTTCAAACAAAGTTTGGTACACATATCAAGCAAGTTGCATTAGAGCTGAATTTTGACACTTAGAATTTTCTGCATTTAATATTTTGTGATGTTTCCATGAAAAAAAAGGGTTGCATACATAGTATATAAAAATTTAGAGTGCTGGTCAATAGGGTACTTTTCAAGTAGAGTTCTTACATAAGCAGGGGATATTCTAATATTTCACTCCACCAGTCTCATAAAAACTTGAATGTGGATTATTTGAGAATGTAATATAACCTCTCATACACTGTTTTAGAAACACTTGATAACTCATTTTAATATCAGTAATTCATACCTGTTGCTATTGCATAGCTGGTACTTTTCTGGGTGGAAAATACCTGACTGTATGATGAGAATTCGTCCTCCCATTAGGGTGAACCAGAAGATTCCAGAACAGTGGATCGCCAATGGGACACCCTACAGATGCTGCCCATGCGTACTGCCTTTCATTCTTTTCTCAGTCGCATGGCTGTAATGTCTGCATTGTTTATGTCGATGAAGATCTGCTGTCGCTTCATGGGTTAACAAGTGAATTTTCCACATCTCTTGAGTGCATATTCTTCGTAAACATTTGGATTATACCCCTGATCAAGTTTTTTCACTGTTAATATAAGCTCTCGAGAGTTATTAGCATTTGTTCTGTACACATTGTGTATGACTTTGCATTTTTTTTTTTTTCCACCCCCTTCCCCTGGTGTTCGTGATTCTAATTTGGTTGTGCATTTTTGTAGCTAGGGTAGGTATTTAGTTAAATTTTCCCTATCCTTGCATCAATTGCAGTCTTCGGACTTGCCACGATTCATATTATTCATTATGAATCATTGTAATTCACATTACCTATATTGTGAATTGTGCTATTTTTTATACTTGGTAAGCAAGTGGCACACCACTTTTTACCTTCATATCATGTGCTCGGTTATCTTCTTTTTCATTATTAGTTTTGGATTGCTTTCCTTGATTTAACTATTTTTGTTATCAATCGTACCTACTGTTTTTTTTGCCAAGTTAGTAGTCCCTAGCTTTTGTTTAAACCTGGTTGACTTGATTATCTTGTATTTTTCTGTACTGAGCTTAGCATTGCTTCCTTTTCTGCATTGAAACATCGTGAAAACACCCAAGTTAGGTGACTTCTCACTTAAATTTTCATATTAACGTAGACTTAGTCCACGCATTACCTTGTGTTTACTTTTGGTTGCATAAAAGTTTTTTTTGTATAAAAATCAGCTTTCTTTTACAGGAACAATGTCTAAGCAGTATGTGGCTAGGTATGGTCACAGGAAATCCCCTTGGGACACACCCCACTTGCTTATCTTGTACAGGCTGCGAGAGGACAGATGGTTGTCCCTTCTGCAGCCTATTGTCGGACGAGGTCTGGGATCTCACTGAGCGTAGATATACCTATAAAGCGAGGAAGAATGTTCCTTCCTCATCTTCTGAATTTTTGGGTTTCTCATTCTTTGAGTCCCTCGGGTCTCAGACAAGGATTACCCAAGTCTCTTCAGAAACTCTTAGGGTTAGTGGGCCCCCTCCCAAATGAGGTTATAAACAGGTGGAGTGAGTCATGCCCTCCCATTAGGGAGGAACAGCACCCTCCCCATACCCGGCATGATGTCGTTTACTACAGTTCAGGCCGTGCAGAAAATCTGATACATTGACAGAAATATCCAAGGAACAGTATGCGTGAATTGTGGAAAATTGTGTTTTGGATACCTGAAAACCATTTCTCAAATCTATTCAGATTGGCCATAATTGCAGCAATTCTGCCTGTATGAATAATTGATTGTGAAAGGTGATCCAGTTCTCAAAGCAAAGTTCACACTGCTCCGAGAAATCGGGTATCCATATACCTTTGAAACTCTATCACTGTAGTAAGAAAATGTCAGAATATCTGAGAACGAAATGAAACAAAATCCTATACAGATATATAATTCACAATATATATGGAAAGTATTTTTTTCTAAGATATTCTGACATTTTCTTACTACAGTGATAGATTTTCCAAGGCCTGTGGGCTAACATCGAAACAGTAAATAAACTGATGTGTGATCCAGTAAATTATTTTCAGTTTGCAAAGGTTTTTATGAAGGGGAGTGATTAAAAACAAAGAAGAAAATTTACCAGCTGAGCAACAATTAGATATGCAGATACCTTATACCTTTATTATCAAAGAAGTGATACAAAATCATTAAATGCTTGTTTTAAATTGGTTGTTTCTACACCTTATAATAATGTTGTCTCCCATCGGCTACCATTCGGCAGTGTTTACCCTCGCCCCCCTCACCGATGATTCCCCCTCCTCTTGAGGTAGATGTGGGGGAGCTCCCCCTCTTAAGAAAATTTCTGGCAGCATCTCTGTAGAGAAATCAGAGCTCACTCCATGAATTAGTTCATGTCCCTAGGGACAGAGTAGACAAGGTCCTGTCCTTGTTGGAGACACTGAGAGTAAAGACCACGTTGTCAGCTCGTCTTTTTCTCTCTCTGCTGGGACCTTGAACTCCACAGCAGACTTGGTTCCCCTTGGCAGACTGCACTTATGTCCTCTCCAGTTTCTCCATTTGGCAGTGTGGAAACCGCACAGGGACCCTTTAAATGCTCTGACTTCTCTAAGTCAGGATTTCCACCATCATATGATTTGGTGGACAAATCAGGACCGGTTTCTGGCCAGAGTCCCCATGCACCACCCACAAACCCCACTCATACTTGTTCACAGACGCATTCGATTCAGGGTGGGGCACTCATCTAGAGTCGGAAGGACTGATTCTTCAGGGTTCATGGTCCCAGGAAGAATTGGCTCACCACATCAACAATTTGAAAATGAGGGCAGTGTTCTTAGCCCTTTAGGGGTGCATCTACCAATTAAGAGGTCACTGCATGATAGTCTCCGACAACACGTCCATGGTGGAATACCTAAGGAGACAAGGAGGCACACATGCACCTTCTCTCTGCATGGAAGTTTAGAACCTCCTTCACTGGGTAACTTCAGAAGGAATTACCCTCAGAGTTTGCCACATTCCCGGCAAAAAGAATATTTTGGCAGACAGTCTGTTAAAGAAAGGGAAGATAGTCTTCATGGAATGATCACTCCACCAATCTGTAGCAGACTCCCTGTTCCAACTTTGGGGGACTCCTTTGGTGGACTTGTTTGCCATCAAGCTAAGCAACAAGCTCCCCTTTTACGTTTCCCCAGTCCCTGACCAGATGGCCTGGGCAGTGGATGTTTTTAGCCTGAAGTGGGATCATCTGTTAGCTTATGCCTTCCCACCTTTTAGGATGATGCCACAGGTTTTACACAAAGTAAGGCACTCCACAGCTCAGCTCATTTTAATCGCTCCTCTATGGCTTCAGTGATCATGGCTCAAAGATCTTCTCAGTCTGCTGGTGGACCATTCCAGGAACTTACCTCAGAGGTGGGACCTCCTGTTGCAACACAGGGGCTCTCTCCTACACAACAGCCCACAGATTCTTCACCTACATGCTTGGCTCATCTTAAACGATCACTCCGAAAAGAAAAGTTTTTGATCAAAGTTGCCAATTGCATCATTCAGTCCAGGAGAAGATCGAGCTCTAAGGTGTATGATGCCAAATGGAGAATTTTTTGTGATCGGTGTAGTAGAAAACATGTCAATCTAGCTGTCCCTCTATGAGTGCATTGGCTTATTTTCTTGTCTTCCTTTTCAAAGAGAAGCAATGCTCAGTTTCTACTATTAAGGGCTATCGAGCAGCCCTTTCCAACACTCAAATTTTCTCAAGGCCCGGCCATCGGGACAGATTCTCACTTAGCAGACGTGATTAGGTATTTCAAGCTGCAAAGACCAGTGTCTCTGTCTCTAATGCCTAAATGGAATCTTTCTAGTGTCTTGTGGTGTCTTAATAATTCCCACTATGAACCTTTGTGTGAAGCTTCCTTCAAGAACCTTACCTAAAGACTGTTTTCTTGCTCGCCTTAGCATCTGTTAGACGAAGGAGTGAGCTTCATGCCCTATCAATAGAGCAGGGCTGTATCAGGTTCAGTAGGAATTACAAGTTGGTTTCTCTCCTTTGCCAACCAGATTTTTTTAGCAAAAAACCAGCTTCCATCAGCTGCTCCACTCCTGATTGAGATCTCCAGTCTCAGCTGTATCTGTGCTGGGGATGATCAAGATAGACTTTTGTGTCCAGTTAGGACTTTACGTTTTTATTTGGCAGCCTCCAAAGGGAGAAGGAAAGGTAAGAAGCGTCTCTTTCTCCGCATTAAAGGGTCAACTGATATTTCAGCTTCCACCACTTCTAGGTTGATTGCATTAGCTTATCAAGAGAGCTTACCAGTACATTACCTTTAGGGACCTGTCATTCATGAAAATTAAAGCTAATGAGGTTCGAGCCATTGCTGGGCCTATCTAACTCATTCGTCTTTGGAGGATGAGATGAAAACTGTAACAAAGTGAAGGCATTTTTTCCTTAGGTCCAATTGTCATCTCTCAGAAAGTGGCCCATGTTGGATTCTATCCTGCAGTAGTCTCCTACTCTGCAGTGTGGGTGAGTATTCCTTGTGTTTGTTTTGTTTTTTTGTAGTTGTGGGATCATAGCGTCCCACCAAACTGACAAATTCAGCTATGCAATAGCAACAGGTATGGTATTACTGATATTAAAATGTTGTTGGGGGGGGGGGGCTAAAACTAATTTTAATGATGTCATACATTCCTGTTGCTATTGCCAGATTCCCTCCCGCTCTGCACTGATGTCCCACTAAGTTAGGCTGCTTCCTAAGAAAACAATGAAGGGCAGTATGCATAGGCAGCATCTGGGGGGTGTCCCAGGGGCAATCCAGTGTTTTATAATCTTCTGGCTCACCGTAATGGGAGGACAAACTCGTGTCATATGGTCAGGGTATTTTCCAGCCGGAAAAGTACCAACTATGCAATAGCAACAGGTAAGTATTACTCGTATAAATTAGTTTTACACCCCCACCCCCCAAAAAATACATACCAAAGGCCAAGACTCCACTGTGAAAGTGAGTAGTTCTACCTGGTTTCAGTCTAAATGTGTCTTTTATTTAGGAAAATTGCTTCTTGTTGGGATAAGATTGGCTGGTAGTCCGTAGTCAGAGTTTCCAAAACAATGATATATGTATTTACAGGATATGTCCATTAGACAATCTGAAATGGCAGGTTGTTAATTCAGCATGTTGGACATTTAACATAGGGCACCCATAATTATTCCATGCAGTTGTTCAGTTATCATGTTTTCCTAATTATTGTTTGAATAATTAGGAAAAGATTATAACTGAACAACCATAGTTGCAAATCATAAGGCAATGCAGGTGTGAAAGCCCTTGTCCTAATCACTAGACTTCTCAAAATCTTACAATTAAATGCTTGCCATGGGCTCATTACTTTAGCAATGTTAGTTCTGTGTATGTCCCTCACACCATGTGATGTACATGCAGCGTTTCAGTACATACAGAACTTAAAACAACATACACTGTAGCTCAGATCCTAATTAGAACCAAAGAAAAGATAAAAGCAACATAACAAACTTTTAGTATCAACCTCAAAAATACATTTTTGGAGGAGCTATTTCACCATCAGATTTAAGCAGATAAAAAGTATGTCAACCAAGTTGGTGTTATGTATTTTTGAGGCCTTATGTCTTGTTACATTTTTTTTTTTAATTTATTAAAATCATATGAAAAGCATAAAATCTTGTTGTAGGTGAAATTCTGTTCAAAAGTTTAAAACAATTTATTTTTTAAGCTGGAGAGAAAAAAGTGAATAATAAAAGGATGATGCTAAAATTGAAGCAACAGCTAATCTAGAACAGAAAACTAAAAATGCTCTAGTATCTCTGTTAATGAAACATATCAATATTTTCCTTATATTTATAATTATTAATACCTTTTTTGTTTTTATTATAAATTTCATACAATTCCAGCAGCGACATTATTTTATTTTTTTTTTGGGGGGGGGGGATGGTGAACTAGGGCCATAAAAATTGTATTAACCCTGGCCTAGATAATATAAAAAACAATGATTGACAGGCAGAACTGATTGATCACCTGTCAGTATCATTTTGCTGTAGAGGGAAGATAATTAGCCTATGACTGCATGCACCATGAGGTCAGTAATTGGGTGTTAGAATATTTAAGCCTTGTTTGATGAGAATAGATAATTTATCAAAATGCCAATTCCTTAAACGACCACAGCTTGTATGTAACATATGATACCGACCCTTTCTAGTCAAACCAGCAAGTTCTTAAACTTGGCCCTCTGGTTTCGAGGAAATTTTTAGAGTTTTTTATACAGATAATTATTGGAATGGTGGGTCTTGAAAATAATAGAAAACTGGAAAATGCAAAAAGCATGCTTTCTTGTTGCATCACTTAAGATATTATTATTTTTCATATTCATCTTCATTAATATCAGGATTAACACCAGATGCTGCACGAGAGTTTAAGGCGCTGGCGGGCAATGTTCTTGAATGGCGCCCCCTACAGAGGCACCCGCTGGCAATGTTCTTTAGTGTTGTCCCTACTTTGCCACAGGGAACAGTTTTTATGTCAGTTGCCAACCTCCAAACCCCTACCCCCCCCCCATCTAAACCCTGAAACTGTGGGCTTAAATGAGAAGGGGGCAAATAAAAGCTCCCAACATTGCCCTGTGCCCAGGGGCAATTGCCCTCGACCCCCCTTGTGCCGCCACTGATTAACACCCACTTCGAAAGTAAGTTTTTGTATCCCAGGGCAGTGGAAAAATCTGGAGCATTTCACCTCCTAGACCACCCTATGCTTACATCATAGTCCATTTGAGTATTTACTTAAAGTGAGACCTTATACAATTTATATCAATTGTATTTACAGCTAGATGTTGAATATTGCCATGGTTACTATGCCTTGAGCAGTCATATTATCTCAACGCTTCAGTGGGGGAATTTTGTGATACCCTTTGTCAGTCTATATCCCCTAAACAACTGGGTGGAAGTTCACCAAAGTTGGTACATCATACATGCCATATTCCCAGACAGTGTTGGGGGGTTTTTGAGACTCAAAAAGTGTGTTTTTAGGTCCCAAGGGGGTCAGTGAGTGTGACCTCCCAAAAGCAACGGCATCCAAAAGAGAATAAGTTATCTTTTCAAATCAGCCTATAGCAAATGATTGGAAATTCAAATCTGAATAAAAGATAATACCATCTGTTTTCTCTGAAGCATTTATTATACTTACAAAAAAAATATATATATACAAAAAATGGAAGACTTAGCATTGTCAAATAACATCACCACATACATGGTCACAACCTCACAGACATTAAATACAAAAATACACCAAGTTACTGTCTTTAAAATCCATTGGACAGTGGAATGTAGTTTTAATTACATGTAGTCTTTGCTGCTGTCAGTAGTTGGTCTGACGGTAATGCAAGTGTCATTTGTGTTCCCAAATATGCCTACACTTTTCCTTCGCGAAACTGCATCCACATCTATGTTGGCGCAACCAATGTCCAAAGTCGCTAAAAGTGATAAAACCTGTAAGATGACAATGAATATCCATTTCAAAACAATGAATCTGGCAATGAAAACATTTAAGGTTTGTGGTAGTCGGCTGAGTTGATAAAGTCTTTGACAGCCGCTATTGTAACATATTTTTGAGGTTAAAGTCACGCAGATTTAATTTATTCTCATGCTGAATTAATGAAAATAGGTACCAATGTATGCAAATACACAATTTGTCATTTGATTAATGATTTAATACTTTTATATTATTAAAATTCCATGGTGCAGTTCATTTCAGATTAACCAGATATTCAAACATGTTGATGTTTTCATGAGTTATTGATCATATGATAAAACGTTTATTGCAATCATGTAAATTTCCAAGGAAAATACGAGAAAGTTAAGGTGGCAAAACTGTCGAGGCAAATAAGATTATCTCATTTTTTTAGCACTTCTAGTGGATTATGTACTACAATATTCCTTTGTCCCTTTAAAATGTTGTGTGTCCCCCAATTCTGGAGGGTGAGGGACACTGTCTGTTGACCTTTGGATCCTAGGTGCAACACTGCATTAGTCCTAGAGATTGAATGGTTCAACCTACCAAAATAATCATGTTTTGAATTTTATATATGCAGTAAAATCCGACTTCAAAGAAACCTTGATGCTGATCACAAACTTTAATAAAGACGGCTTCAACATTTTCATTCAATGCAGTCAGTGATGTGTATGTAATAACATTTGTTTTTCAACACGCATCTGTTTGATGTATTTAACTTCAGACAAATTGGGTTGTTCCACTTAGTGTGCTTTACCTATGCAAATTAGACTAATGGGCTCTCCCTCAGCAGTGCTCAAAGGATTTGAGGCAACACATCACCCTAGCTATTGTGAGCCAATTCAGTAAATGTCTGAAAGGTGTCTGTTTATCGCTGACCTCCTCACCTTTTAATTGTCTATGAAACAGCTGTATAAACTGCCCCTAGGATAGTTTTACATGAGTTCTGACTAGGATAGTTTTACATGAGTTCTGAGCAAGACTATTTGCTGTTTATACATACCACAGATTACGGGCATATATCATTGTGATAAAAAAATTTACTTTTTTTGTAGGAATTTTTTTTTTCGCTAAGATTGCTGAAAATCGTGTTTTTCAAAACACGACTGTATCGGGGGGGTTGGGAGTCCAAAATCGTGTTTTTCGCATGACACGTCGTGTTATGGCATGTATGGTGCATAGCTTATGTATTTGATAATCACATGCAAGTGGTGTATCATATTTTGCCCCTCTCATGGGGCCCATGGGATAAGGTTAGAGGTCAGATATTCAACAATTTTAATTACAATGATATTTTTCAATATTTTTGGACAAAACTTTGTATGCATGTAGTTATAACAAGCGGACATGTAATATATGTGATAATGGATTATGACCACTGGTTCATGGTTGGGGGAGTGGGTAGGGTGAGATCAGGTGGTTGATATATGTAAGATAATGTATTACAACCACTGGTTCATGGTTGGGAAAGGGGGTAGGACGAGATTGGATGGGTAATATATATGTGATAATGGATTACAACCACTGGTTCATGGTTGGGGGAAGGGGTAGGGTGAGATTGGATGGGTAATATATGTGATAATGGATTGCAACCACTGGTTCATGGTTGAGGGGGTAGGGAGAGATTGGATGGGTAATATATGTGATAATGGATTATAACCACTGGTTCATGTTTGCAGGAGGGGATAGGGTGAGATCAGATGGGTAATATATGTGATAATGGATTACGACCACTTATTCATGGTTGTGTGACAGGGTAGGATGAGATCAGGTGGTTAATATATGTAACAGATAATGAATTACAACCACTGGTTCATGGTTTAGGGATGAGGTAGGATGCAATTGGGTGGGTAATATATGTGACAATGGATTATGACCACTGGTTCATGGTTGGGTGAGATCAGGTGGTTAATATATGTTAGAGATATTGGATTACAACCACTGCTTCATGGTTTGGGAAGGGGATAGGGTGAGATCAGGTGGGTAATATATGTAATAATGGATTATGACCACTGGTTCATGGTTGGGGGAGGGGGTAGAGTGAGATCAGGTGGGAGAGTATGGAATAAAAAGCATGGAGACTTGCAGTGGTAAGCCATGGAAGTAGGTCTAGCTTTAAATAAAAACATCTCAGATTGAAGATTCAAAGAGGGATTGATTAGTCCTAAATGTCAATAATGTTTATTATTCATTTGGCAAGTTTAAATACATTTATCACCAAGATCGTTTACAAGGACACATGTATCTCATAAAATATAATGAGTTGCCAGATATACTAACTGCCATTTTTGACAAAAGAACACTTAAAATTTAGTCTCAGAGGTAAAGAAATATCTTTTATTAGAAAAGCTATTAATACTCCACATAAAGATATCACCTGCCAAAAAGGTTGCCCTTTAAAATTCTATTTCAACTCTTTTTTTACTTGAAATTGATGCATGTGAACAATTTTTATCACTTTCAGATCCTGTCTAAGAGAGTCAGGCCCGAGAATTTCAAGCATTTTGTTCCCTCACAGTTGCAGGCTCCTTCCAGTCCTACTGTTGATAGATTTCATCCCTTCACCAGATTCGACAATCTCACCGTGAATGTTTGTTGCAAATGCATGGGGGAAATAATTGTTGTTTGACTGTTTAAACTACACTGCCAATGAGCATTGCAAATGGAAGGGGGAGATGACTTGTTTGATTGTTGGAACCTCACCCTTCATCAGTGGTTGCAAATACAAGGGGGGAAATAGCTTTTTGTTTTGACTATTAGAATCAAAATTTTCAGATGAAATTGAAAGAGCTGTTCTCAATGAAAGAAATATGTTATTGGAATTGCAATCGCGGGATACATCTTGCAAACTCTGTTCTTAAAAAAGAAGGTGTTGCAGTGAGAAAATAAAATTGGAAATGATGTCCTTCTGTGTATGTGCCATATCATTTTCCTCGCATTGTTTGTGTAATAGTCATGACCCCTGCTAAACACAAAAATGATGATAAATTTAATTTAACGAATCACTGTTTTGAAATATGGATTAGTCTAAGATTTTGTAAACGGGGGATTTAGACTGAAAACAGTATGTAAACAAGCATACTATACAAGAGCACAAGAACTATATACTAAATAAGTATACTAGCTATAAAATACCATGTCTTGCACTTGCAACAGTTGCATGGCTCTATCTGAAGTACATATCTGCACATACATAAGCTGTGCACAATTAGCATTTGATACACATACAGAAAATCTGTTCACCCCTTTTGCTGGACTATTCCATGCTTGGTTGACATAAATATATACATTTTTGACAGAACCTGCATGTATCATCAGATCTTTGTAGGCCTACAGTACTCATACAATCTACCAAACAGATTTTTTGCTTTGTGACATTAAGTTTCCATTTCAGTGGGTTCTGTTTAGAGGGTGTTAAGGTTTGAATCAAACCCCTCTGTTCTAGTCAAATTTTTATACTTTTCAGTGTAAAACGTAGAAATTTAATCATTTCATGCCAAGTAAATCACCTCTTTTAAACTCAAATCCCTTAGAAAAATCTTGGATCAGCCTTTGCTTTTCCTGTTTGTACCCTTTGAAAAAAGGTTTAAAGAAAGATTATTTTGTATATCTTGATATAGTAGTAAAAATCATGCAGTTGACGAAGTTGATTATTGGTTTATTGCTGTGCCGGTTTCTTTGCTATACACGTCTCTGTATAAAATGTTTATTATTGTTCTTTCCACTTAATTTTGAATCATTTTATGCCTCTGCTGCACAGCAAGATGTTGGTGTAACCCAGCTCATATTCACCTCCTAGTGTGTCCCACAGTTTTTTCATCCGTTTTGTTAACAAGGCATAGAAAAACAGTCATACCTAGTGCTTTAAACTTGGTTAAACTAATTGTGCTCAGCCTAAATACTTTGTGACTGCTATGCTACTCCTCTTGGGAAGTGGTTACTTGCTGGAGAGATGGTAATTTTTAGCTCACCTGGCTGTAAGATCAAGTAAGCTCATTGCTTGGCTCTGTGTCTGGCATCCATCATCTGCCAGCATTTGCTGTGTTAAACTTCTCAGAAATGATACCAATGGGTCATTTCTATCAAACATGGTAGGAATGTTCCTCTGAATATACTGTGCAAAATATATGTTTGGGGTGGCTCCCTTAGCAATGGTGTGTCTTCCATATCGGCCATAAGGAAACCTATTGTCAACTTCTTCTCCAGAACTGCTGAGCCAATATTGAACAAGCTTGGTAGGAATGTTTCTTAGGATATGCTCTATCAAAAATTTGTCCAAGGTGGCCAGCAATGATGTGACTCCTTAGCACCCAGGTGGAAAATGTATTTTTGACTTCTCTAGAACTGCTGGAGCCAATTTTTATCCGACTCCTTAACAATGGATGTGGAAAACCTATTTTCAACTTATTCTCTAGAATGGTTGAGCCAGTTAAGATTTAAGTTGGTACTAACCATTCTTGAGACATTCTACCAGATTTGTTTTTGCTGTGGTTCCCCCTGCAACAGTGTGACTTCCTTTAAGTTAGCAACTAGGTGGAAAACTTGTATTCAACTTCTCCAGAATAGCTGAGTCTGTTTTTATCAAACTTGGTAGTAATTTATTCATGGGACATGCTGTATCAGAATTTTGCTTGGGATGGCTCCCCTAGCAATGGTGTGGCTTCCTTAGCAACCAGGTAGAAAACCTATTTTCAACTTCTCCAGAATGGATCAGCCAATTTTGATCAGACTTGATAGGAATGTTTCTTAGAATATGCTGTGATAGTATTGTGTTTGAGGTGGCTTCCCCAACAATTATGTGGCTTCCACAGCAACCAGGTGAAAACCTACAAATAATATTCATCAGCCATCAAGCATAGCTTTTATTAATAATATATATATAAAAAATATTGAAAATGCCTGACCATATCAGTCCAGATTTGATCTGTAGAGTCCTAACACGAATGCCTTTTAAATTCATACAAATGATGCTAATGCACTATCTAGTCCAGCATGAGTTACTTAAAGTATAAACACAGTTTAACACAATATGTCAAATACCACCAACCAAACAGCTGGAAATTATCCTGATATGGGTTTCTTGCAACCCAAGGCACCTGTCTTATAAATACTGTATTTGCCTTTTAGACCAGTGTATGTCAGGTGAGTGACGTTATTTGTTGAATGCACTTGTAGAATTGGAGTTGTGGATATTTTATGATTTGCATCAATGTTTACTTAATTTCTGTAAAAAAAAAAAAAAAATCTTTTCCAAAAGATTTTCAATAATAAGTGTGTGTGTGTGTGTGCGCCATGGCTGGTTACTGTAAAATCAGACATATTTGTGTGGATACTGTTTAATGGTTTTGGAGTAAATGGATGTGGGGATACAATTTTGTTGGGTCACAATATTAACCATAACATCCAATCAGCAGTACAGTGTTTGAGGTGTACCTCTTAAAGCTGCCAAATAGAACTGATTAATAATCATATAAAATTGTCACATATAAACCTGTATCGTTTTGATATAATGTAAAATTATTGGCACTTTTGTTTTTAATGTGTATGAACAAGTTCTTTTCTTTATACAGTGTGAAGCTGAAGATGAACATTATGTAATTGTTATAGAATAACTGCAGAGATTCAGTACTGATGAATTTATTTCAAGGTCAAAAGCTCCTGTTGATATGGATCTACAGGTGGATATTTTTATATTTTCGAAAATAAAAAATGTACATACATTTATTTTCATGTTTTTTTTTTCCTAATTTAAATTATATATTTAGATTTAGACCTGTCTCAGGACAGATGCACACATGATCCAGTCTTGGGTGTCCCATAGTACTCTAGAATCATGTTCAAAGCATAGATAAATACCTTGTAACATATATTTTTTGCGGAAGTAAAATCTGTCAATTTTGTTCAAAAATAGGGAATAGGAATATTTTACATTTTTTACTTTTGGCTACCGTATATACTCACTAACAAGTTAAGTCCAACTGCAAACAGCATAGACCCAGATCTGTCATCACATAATGTGCTGGCAGATAAAGGTCTATGTTGTTTGTTCAACTGATTACTCATAACAAACTGAATAGACACAGATCTGCCGGTGCATTATGTGATGGCAGATCTGTGTCTATGCAGTATGCAAATGGACTCACTTATAAGTGAGTATATACAGTAGTTATATTTTGGTGACTGGATATAGACTGGATATAATATTTTAGGGTGTAAATTTTGACAGGATTTCTTTTTGCAATCTCACTCTATGACCACTAAATTACTAAAATGTGTCCACTGCTAAAAATTCTTGCTATACGGTATGCCATACTGGTCAGTGCTATACGGTATGCCATACTGGTCACATATTCGTATGCCATACTGGTCAGTGCTATACGGTATGTCATACTGGTCACAGCTATAATATAACCGCTGTACATTTGTAAGAGTCCAGTACTTCAGAAATATTTTTCTAATATGCATGCCAAAGGCAATTAGCTTTTAAAGATGCACTTGTTTCTTGCTGCATGAATAAATCTACTTGACCTGAAGAGTTTCTTTCTGCCACCTCATACAATTAGCATGCCCTAGGGAAAGATGCAATCAGAGGAAGAGGGGTCCATGCAAGATTTAAACCGGCCCAGGATATAGGGCACTTTTGTCAGGTACAGTAAGTCCATTGATGCAAAATATTTGTACATGTTTACCTGTATAAAGTTTATCTGCTCATCGAGGTCATTATATACCAGCCACAATGGTAGCATTTGAGCCATGCATAATAATGTACTATATGGACTAACCACAGATTCTGGTTTTTGCCCCACATTTAGTCATGAGTGATTTTTGTTTTTCACAGCTAATCAAAACCCCATAAAAAGTGGTCACTTGCCAGCCCTCTGATTCAGTGAAAGATTTTTTTCTACCAAGCCTTGCCCAATATATCTTCTATGCCTAGAATGTTGCCTATTTTTATCTCTATGACACTAAAAATAAAGAAGCTAAGTGCAACAGGAACTGTTGGTGTAATGGCCAAACATTTTTTGTTCTACTGGTCACAGACCAGAAGATCATATGGGATGGCTATTTGTCCATCATCCACATGTCTAGCAACACAAGTTTGTCATCACAATTTCTCTGAAACTACTTGGAAGATTGACATGAACTTTACACACATGTTCATCACAAAGTCTAGTTCGTCCTAAATGAAAATGGTTCCACTTGGACATCCAGTATGGCCACCAGTGGCCATCTTGAAAATTTTGTCACTACTCCTCCTGAGCAGATCGTCATATCAGCATTGTTTTTTCATTAAATGACTTCTTATGATCTCAGGTTGGTCCTAAATAAAAATGGTGCTGATCCGTTATGGCAGCCATTTTGAAAATCTTGTTTTCGCTATGCCTCCTGGATGGATGGTTATATCAACATGGGGTTTTCACCAAAACTTCTTATGATGTCTAGTTGCTCCTAAATTAAATGGTGCCGATCTGACATCCAATATGGCTACCAGCTTGAAAATAATGTTATCACTCCTCCTCCTGTATGGAAAGTCATATTGACGTGGGGTTTTCACCAGAAGACTTCTTATGGTGTCTAGTTTTTCCTAAATGAAAATGATACCAATCTGACATACAGTATGGCTGCCATGATAACCATCTTGAAAACCTTGTTATTGCTACTCTTCCTAAATGCATGGTCATATCGATATGGGGTTTTTGACCCAAAGACTTCTTATGATGTCTTGTTGGTTCAAAATGAAAATGTTGCCGATATTGCATCCAATATGGCCATCATGAAAATCTTGTTATCGCTCAAGAATATCAGAGATGGTTTCAACACTCCAAAGTTAAAAAGAAGAAATGGTCTCATCTTGGATTCCAGGAAATTCTTTTCATCAGTCCCTTTGAGGGATTCTTGTTTACCTTTATCTTTTATTGCTGAGCCCACATTAGTGGGAAGTAAGACATAACGGTCACTTTTCCAACAGCAGTGTTGGCGTAAACTGTTAAGGTTTTGATTATAACTTTTAATTTGCATATATTTCCTAAACCCCTTCATAGATTCTCATCATACTTGACATGGATCATTATGAAACTAAGATAATTTATTCTACAAGATGCTTGCTTGCTTCTTTGACCTTGGGGTCAAGGTTACAGTCTTAGAAAGTTGCATTTAGGTTTTGGTTAAAGTGTTTTCATTTGCTCAGATTTCCTAAACCTCTTGATAGATTTTCTTCATTCTTGGGATGAATTATTATGAAGCAAAGACAGTTCATTCTATGAGCTGCTGAGTTTCCCCTTTCACCTTGTGATAAAGGTCACAGTCATATCAAATCTGCATTAGAGTTTTGGTTAAGTGTTTACGTTTACTTATATATCTCCTAAATGCATTGGATTTATTTATACTTTGAATGAATCATTATAAAGCTGAAACAATTCATTCTGCGACATGCTAACTCAACCATTTGACCTTGGGGTGAAGGTTACACATTTTATAACAATTATTTGATCGATACCTTTTACAGAATTTTAATATGTTTACCTTTTATCTTTCATCTTGTAGTACTACGAGTTTACGCTATTTACAAAGCTTTATCTTCGTAAAGTTTTTTTGCAATTCTTGACATTTTTAGAACTTTTCTTAGCTTTTGATTGTGGATTTTTCATTGAGAATGATCATCATTTCCACTCTGAGTGTAGACAGTATAATAACATGAGAGATCAACTTTATTGGATACTTTCAGTCATTAATATCAGTACTGACTTGAATACTCTCATGTATGGGAATGACATACACTACTGTACTGACTTGAATACTCTCATGTATGGGAATGACATACACTACAGTACTGACTTGAATACTCTCATGTATGGGAATGACATGCTACAGTACTGACTTGAATACTCTCATGTATGGGAATGACATGCACTATAGTACTGACTTGAATACTCTCATGTATGGGAATGACATACACAACAGTACTGATTTGAATACTCATGTATAGGAATGACATACACTACAGTACTGACATGAATACTCTCATTTATGGGAATGACATACACTACAGTACTGACTTGAATACTCATGTATGGGAATGGCATACACTATAGTACTGACTTGAATACTCATGTATGGGAATGGCATACACTATAGTACTGACTTGAATACTCTCATGTATGGGAATGATATACACTACTGTACTGACTTGAATACTCTCATGTATAGGAATGACATACACTACAGTACTGACTTGAATACTCTCATGTATGGAAATGACATACACTACAGAACAAAATATATTAATCCAAAAGGGAAATAATGCAAAAAAAAGATATCCTTGATCACTACTTACGTCTTCACTTTAAGCTGCTATATCTCCGGTTATTTTGTTATTATAATATAAACCATCTGAGCTGAAGTTAGAAGTCCTTTATCTCCCCCTCCCTACTCCATCAATTCCAACATCTTCGTCCTTTTTATTTTATTTTTTTTTATATTTTTTTCTATTTGTTGATTTGCAAGTATACAAGAACATGCTTCTGCTGTAAACGCCTATAAGTTACTTTCTATCATTATTACAATATTGTATGTACAATTTTAATACTCAATAGCATGTTTCATTGTTTTCAATATTATGCCATCACTAATCACAACCACATTATAAAAGTAAATTGTAAATGAGAAAGCTCGAAATAAGCTTATACGTGTTGCTTAATCATCTATATCTCTTGTTTAATTGTATTTACTTTCCACAATGACTTCTGTAAATAAAAAGTTTCAACCAAACAAAAATTTATAAAAACGAACATTTAAATATTTATAATTTCATATAATCCTTCATGCACTAATTGAGACGTCGGTTTATCAGTATTGCCCTTTGTACATTTAATCATAACATTACCAATCTGACCACACTAAACTCTCTCTCTCTCTCTCTCTCTCTCTCTCTCTCTCTCTCTCTCTCTCTCTCTCTCTCTCTCTCTCTCTCTCTCTCTCTTACATACATACATAAATAGTTTAATTTGACTTTATATGCTCTTTCCATCATGACGGCTACAACTTCTTTCCAATCCTTTTGATGTAGTATATTACAATTTATGCCCAAAGATATGTTCAGCTAAACTATCGGTGCACTTACTATACATTAGCGGTTGGTCGTCGCGCTCTAATATGACGTTGCACATAACCGAAAATGGAGCCTAGTCAAGGGAGATAATGCAATCGGTAATTTGGGACAATCTAACTCGTAGTTAATTTTAACGGTAAGTTTCTGAATTCGGTTGGAACAAATTTTACCGGAAAAAAAACGGATTTGTAATCTACACGCAATATTCCATAGAAAACATGAAAAAAATACATTTTTGGAGATTTTATACATAAGTGACCGTTCAAAAATTGGTTAATTATTAATATTGCAAAACAGTAACTCGTGATAAACTTTTTGAAAATCAATCAGTTTTTAACAACAAGTATCCTTTTGTGGAGTCCTTTCTACTTGAACAATAAAGTCTGATCTGTCACCAAGTAGGATCGATATTAATAAAAATACTATACAAGCTGAATCTCTTCACAAAAATAAATAAATTGGACAATTTGAACTAATTTTAAAAAAGTAAACTCTTGTGTCAAATTTTCAAATTATACCAAATTTCCAATCCGCCATTAAAATATGACCCCAATTTACAAACAGAAAAAAGGAAGAAAAACTGATATGACGTCTTGTTAATAACGGTGTGAGCAGTTTGTACTGATTTTTATATGTAGCATCCTAATAGACTACCATCATTTAGTTAAGCATATGACAGGTGATCAATCTCATACCCACTTGCGCCTTTTGTTAATGTTTTCAATGATGATTATTCCATTGTTGACCATAAACCCTCGAAGTTAACACCTGTGCAATTGACGTATCGCCTGAACCGAGATAACCGCGTGTGCTCATTAGCATAGCATGTCAAAAAGTAAAATAAATAATTTCAAATATTCTTTTCACAGTTATTACACATTAATTTTTTCAGCATTTTATTATTAATAAAATTGTCATTACAAATGGTAGGGGAGTCTTGAATTGTGACAGACAGCAGGTAGGTGTAAGACTTTGGATGTGAATGCCCTTCAAGCTTTCAATGAGCTTGTAAATACGTAATGCCTCACACTTTTACCAGCTATAATATTGGTCAAAGGTCCATCGGTATCGGCAAATGCTAAGAATTTCAGTGACATATAACGATAGGGTAATTTAGAATAGGATAAACCTGCTTGAAGTTCATACCATTATATAATGCATGCCTGTTCTTAAATAACATTTTAAAGAGTTTCAAAAGAAAATCTCTTTATCAATCCTTTATGTTAATGATACCTGTCTACGTGCAAACAAAAGACACCTTATTTTTGCCATCAAAGTATACTTGAACAGCATATAGGATTAAAATTAACATGTTCCAAAAGTAATTGTAACTTTCTCATTTAAATATTATTATTATTATTATTATTATTATTATTATTATTATTATTATTATTATTATCATCATCATCATCATCATCATCATCATAATCATCGTCGTTGTCGTCATCATCACTTGTTCAATAGTTAACAATAGTGGGAGTGGATGGACGCTTTAAACGAATGAATAAATCAAAAATTTACTTAAACCTTTTGAATTTTGATGAAAAAAATATACCAATTATTTAATGAAAAGTGTCGTGTACATGTGCAAACCAAGCTTATTCATCTACATAAAACCCCTCTGTATGAGGAAGACCTGTACGTAAAGGACACATTTTTCTTTCTTTTTAATGATCTATAGTATAGACAGATTTCAGTTTATTGTGCATACGTTTTGTGAAATCGGTCGATCGTTGTTGCGTCAATACAGTTTGAGTGGAGTAGGCAAGGCGATATTGTATAGCATACTCCGGTCAAGTTAGGGTAACATGGACCCTTTGATTTGCGTAAATGAACAGGACACTGTCAAGTGTTAACGCTTTAAATTCACGAAGCCAAGCTTATGGAAGTGGACAGTTTAAAACGATAGAGAGTAATAAAGCGTTGTGTGATGACAATCATCGTCACCGAACATCTTCATCAGATCGATCGGTTTTTGAAAGTATTTTACAAGTAGGAAAATATTAATACAGTGAATCCTCGCTATTACGAATTTCTTGCTATAACGAACATCCTCAACGGACCTCAAGGAACACTTATACTTTCTTTGTGACGAATTCCTCGTTATAACGAACGATTCGTAACGACATAAAAATTTTCGTTATAACGAAGGACTATATTTCTATATAACATGTAATTTTGAATCTATTCGTCTGTCATGCTGGCCTCGTATTCTCGAATTATTTTTAGCATGAACCAAGCTTAAGCTCAAACAGCAAAAATTAGATAAGATCTACATCATTGCATTTTGCATGCTAGTTAATTAAGTAAAATTAAGATCCTGAAAATTAAATAATTCAAACTTTACTGGAAAGAAAGTTATAGGGCATGAAACTTTGTTTGTTTGGTTGGGGGGGGGGGGAGGGTTGTTTTTCTTTACTGTGGTCCTGAGCTCGAGTTCCGTGGTCAAGAACAAAAAGTATGTAAATACGGAACTTGAGAAGCTTAAAAATGCCGAATTTTATTTTGTTGGGACTTACTGAAGCATGCGACTGATTTCGTGTTTATTCGTTTCATAACGTCTTGGCGCCGTGCTCTTAAGCCAAATATCTCTTAGTCGTCTCTGACTCTCAGAAAGAAAAAAATACTTTATGGGTGAAAACGTGACATTTTGAAAACTCTGCACATTTTCGACAAAGTTCTCGTCAATGGCTTTTCGGAAACTAATAAATGTGTATACTATATTTTATCTTAAGGTAAAACATTACTAGTTTTGTCGATGTATTTGTTTCCTCCTTGAACTTTTGAAAAGGTTGTGATCTGAAGTATTTTGCAAAGATTAATCCGAAGAGACCTTGTTCAAGTTTGATTATAGGAATGATATTTATATACACCGAAAACATGAGTGTATGTAACGTTTCTATAACTTACATTCCTCGAATATAAATAGTTATCAGCATAATAAACCCAAGATTTGTTAGTGGTAGAATTTTTAATCAGGATTCTCTCTAGGATATTTCAAAATATTAAGTAGATCACTGATTTAAGCAGACTATGAAAATTTGAGCAATCTTAGAGTTTCCAAAACCGAATCCTGGATCATCGATGTATACAGTTCAAAATCTTATCGAAACTATCATCGATGTATAGTGCAAAATCGTATCGAAAACTATCATCGATGTATAGTGCAAAATTGTATCGAAAACTATCATCGATATATAGCGAAAATTTTTATCGAAAACTATCATCGATATATAGTGCAAAATTGTACCGAAAAATAACAATGAACCTCAAACCTTTCTCCTGTTCATGTGGTATGTAACATGCATCTTTGATTTAATTTACGGAATGCAAACGGACTTCAAAAACTGGATGTGCTGCGTGCCGCAAAATATTGGTTCGAGTTTTCAGTGTCACAAGCAAGAAAAGTCTTCACACCCGGAGTAAAGAAGTCATTCAAATTATACCGAGTATTCGAGTGACTACGGTTTGAGAAAATGATATTTATGCAAACATGACAGAAATTCCGCAATGTGCAGAAACTAAAGTGTCTGGTCTACTTGTAATATCAACATCAGCTAAACCAGTACGTTTCATAGATCCTGGACTAAAGTGGAAACATTTCCCATTCAACGACCATTTTCCTGTTTACGTATACAAATTATCCTCATCCTAATCAAGTTTCATTTGGGGCTGTCTAAGGGAAAGACACATTTACTGTTGAATACAACTTAAGATAAAAACAGTTTTTAAATGGATGAACAATATATTACACTTATTACGTATATTGTGTCTTAAGCCTTTTTTTTACAACCATAAACTTCTTACCAGTGGACAAATTGATGTGAAATTCTGTGCACAAGTTAGTTGTAATTTTGTTATAGCTTTTCCCCACATCAACCCCCTCTCCCTATTACAAATGATGTGCCTGTTGATTCATTTGTCCGTATCCACTCGATCTCTTCATTATATCTGGAACGTGTAGCATAAGGGTAAACGATGGCCGTTAAAATAGTTCTTTGTGTGATTTTAGGTAAGTGTGTTCATCTATTTTTCTTCTTTTTCTTGTACACACACACACACACACACACACACACACACACACACACACACATATATATATATATATATATATATATATATATATATATATATATATATATATATATATATATATATATATATATATATATATATATAATCCCTCGAAAAACAATTGAGTCAAATGACAGATTGACTGACAATGAATGTGGCCACAAAAGATAGATATTTGGAGCTGCAAATGCAAACTAATGGCGTATTAGTCTGAAACGAAACATTCTACTCCAAAAGTGCTCTGTTTAACCCTCAATGATTCAGTTCTTCTAAATCGCTCCCGTCTAGTGACATCAATTTATTATTAGTAGTAGCAGTAGTACGTCCTTCCACCACCTTCCCTTGTAATATAAAAATATTATACGTGTTTCTTGCAGTGGCAATTATATCCTGAATGTAAAGCTACAATCGAAAAATAATGCACTCTGTGCAACACGATCTACTCGCATCGACGTAGATGCCTATGTGCTGATAGATTGCATCAAAACTTGTAGATAATAATAGATTCCTTTCTAGACATTTTTTTTTTGTTGTTGTTTTTTTTTTTTTGTGCTTTTTATTTGTCTTAGGTATTTTCATTTTTCTGGATAGTTTTTCTTCTCTATGCCAAAATGTAAATATTTATTGTTCTAAGTGTGTTATCTGTGTATGTTCTTTATTGTCCCCTGAGGAAGACCTTACTTTAGGTCGTAACGTGGGGAAATTTTGTTATTTTCCCACATTCCGTTTTGCAAAATTTGTGTGTGTGTGTGTGTCTGTGTATTGTTTTCCTATATCTAAATGCCTGTCTGCGTGTATCTGTTTACGTGTGCTAGTTATACGAATATATTTCAAACAAAACTGGAGAATCTTTGTAATGTACCGGATATATGAAACTGCACTGCTATGATAGTTACTTTACAAATTTAAAAAAGAAATAAAGACAACTGTTGGAAGAGTTACTGGTCCTGCAACCTGTAGAGTTATTTGGATTAACTTTATTTAAATGAACAGACTCTTTATATCTGATTTTTAGAAGTAATGTCATTATTCACATCTGATAAAGTTTGTACTTGTTCTGCACAATTTTAAATGGTGGGGCCGTGTTACTCTCTTCCTTGACTAGATTTGACATCAATATTACCGTCCCCTATATTCAAGGTTCTAGTTTTGATCTTGTCAGGGATATTGGATTTGGTTAAAAATTCTTAACGTACAATTTTTAAGCTTTAGGTTTTCAGAGAAATTTTTATTTTTATTTGCAGTTATATTTTACCATTAAAATTAATGTGGGGGGAGGGGGTTACTATCTTTATTATCATTCAATGTAGGAGAACATTTACATCATTCTTTACAAAAAAATTAAGAATTTTTATTCGAATTTTCACCCCTTTTTTCCATTTCAGGGTTGAGCGTACAGCGTATGGTGGAAAGCTGTGACAATAAGACTCTAACTGAAATCCTAACAACACTGGAGCCTCTCTATGGACCTATTACGGGCTCCAACTTTACTGAAATGTACTCCGTTATATGCAGGTTAGATATTATTCATACATACATACATACATACATACATACATACATACATACATACATACATACATACATACATACATACATACATACATACATACATACATACATACATACATACATACATACATACATACATACATACATGCAGATGTACATGCATGCATACGTAATTCATAAATTACATATATGCATATATACGTGCATCTATAAATACGTGCATATATATATATATATATATATATATATATACATATGCATGCATACATACATATATACATACAAACATGCATGTATATACATACATACATGCATACAAACAAACAAACATGTATGCATATGCATACATACATGCACGCATAATGCATGCATTGAGTGAGCTAACGATAGTCAAAGAAAGATGGATTAATAGGCAGGCATACGTATACAGACCGATAGGCGGATAAATTGTAGATAAAATGATTCAGCTATCAAATTGATTAATCAGATTTGAAGGAGTGATAGCTTGATTGCTTAATTGACGGAATTGTACCTTGACAAAAAAGGTGATCGATTGACTAATTGTTTAATTAATTAACACATATAATATATAGTGCAAACTGATATTTATTTTGAATCGCTTATTTAAAAAATTGCAACCTACGGTAAATTTATTTTTCCAATGAGGCCCGTACGCTCTAATATTTTTCCCTAATTACAACTAATATCGACTGAAAAAAATACGCACACTTTCGTGAAACTCCAGAAAATGAGGAAAATACATGTAACATACATAATTACCTCCTTCTTAAAACAGTGACATTTTTTTACAAAAGTAAGATAATTTTTTAAAAGAAATATATGCATTGGGGATAAGTAGATACATTACTACCGTATGTACTCGCGTATAAAATGGGTCCAAATGCAAACAACATAGACCCTGATCTGCCGTCGCATAATGCTCCGGCAGATCAGTGTCAATGTTGTTTGTTCTTCTGAATAGTCCTTACAAACTGCATAGACCCAGATCTGCCGTCGCACAACGCGCCGGCAGATCTGGGTCTATGCAGTTTGCAGTTGGTATTGAGTTATACGCAAGTATATACGGTATGTGAGTGTCATTCATTCTATAATATAAACTTGTACCTCTTAAATACTGCTAATGAAGCCATGATATGCATCAGTCTATCTTTCCGCTTTACGTCCGTCTGTCCTCTGTGCGTGTTTCAACCATCTATTATGATCAGTCTATCTGTTTGTCTACCCATGCCCCCACCCCGTATCTGTGTCTGTGTGTGTACATTTTACGAACATTCTTTTTAAAATAGAATAATAAATGGAGAACTGTTTCTTTTACCTTTTCAGTGACAATATGCAGTCGGATCTTGTGAAAGTGGTATTGAAACTGGAACCTTGCCTGGAGGTTTATCTGAATATTTCCGACCCGATATACAGCAATTTGACGGTTCCCTACATGAGAAGAGTCATGAAACAAATGTCTCGGCAATACATGAAGGATGTCTGCCAAACTTTTCAGGGTGCATGTTCTGTCCTGTATTTCCCAAAAAGAATTTAAGCCTGGACATAAAGTTTTAATTCCACAGATCTGATTGTCTGTAATTTAAATTTGACTTTACAAAAATGACCAAATATTTTAAAATCCATACTTAGCTTGAAGACTTGTATTAGTAACATTGGGGCATGGTCGTTTAACTACGGTCTGCAGTCCCTTATAAGTCGAGTCCGAATGCAAACAACATAGATCTGCCGTCGCATAATGCGCCGGCGTATCAGCGTCTATGTTGTTTGTTCTACTACTGATTAATCCTAATAAACTGTATAGACCCAGGTCTGTCGGCGCTTTATGCATCGGCATATCTGGGTTTGTGCACTTTGAAGTTGGAATCAACTTATAAGCGAGTACATACGGTAATATAATTCGAACTTTCTTATATTCATCATAAATGTTTTTGATAAAGTTATCATTGACCACACATAATACGTCACACTGAAAGCCATGGATTAAGCTGTATTTACTTGAAAAGGCCACCCTGGGTATAATTTGTTCCCTGTAACTACTCCTTTCCACGGTATCTGTACCACTGATTTTGCATCTCGTCTGCCTATCATGTTTCGTTTGTTTATGGTCGGAAATACACATATCTCGTGTGAAAATTGCGTATGTGTCTCTAAATAACAGTATCATCCCATGTAAAGGCCTCTATTGTAGCCACATTTGCTCTCAAAGAATCTCCCTTTGGAAGCCACACTTGCCCTCTAAGAATCTCCCTTTGGAAGCCACACTTGCTCTCCAAGAGCCTCTCTTTGGCAGTCTCACTTGTGTGTGTATATTATTACTACATAAACAAAATCTTAGGAATATGATTGGTCAATTATCAAGATATAAAATCCAGTATTTTTGAAGAAAAACAAATTATTCTAGTTAGGTGTAAGAACTTAAACTAAGGTTATAACAAGATCATGTGACTTACAAGAGGAGAATAAGTAAGTAACATAACGACTGGCAATAACCGAATGAGTAAAACAAAATGACGTCCTCCGCTTCAAAAATTCAAATCCAGATATCTTAATTATGATCCAAATATATGAAATTATTTTATTATAGATAGAAATGTGTTAATGTGGGGTTCATTATTGTTCTTTATTATTTCCTAAAAGCAGGCTGGATTGTAATTAAACAGTGCTGATTAGTCAGTATTGTTGATATTAAGTGTTTTTCTAGGTAATTTGTAATAATCTTTTTTTTTTTAATTCAGTAAGAATAAGGATCATAAACCGTTTCTAAGTTGAAACATTTTACGGACGCACTCGGAAAAGATTGAAACCTCGGTCTAAAACTCTTCCCTTGTCATACAGAAAATGTTTTAATTTAATAACCAATAATCCATTTAGTCATTTATGTTCCTCTACATGTTAATTTGAAGTTTATTCCTTCCAGCAATAGCTTGTATCTTGATTTTGTTGGCGACTGCGGTCGCTTTGGTTTTAGCTTAGGAACAAACGACACTTACATGTAAAACAAAATTAAAACATATTTTCCTTTAAAGGGATTTTACTTGTCTGCGTCATTCTTATGTTTTTTTTTTTTTCCCCCCTTTTATTAGATGTGTTACCGCATATGGAATGCATTGCGAACATGCTGATGAGTTTGAAGAAGAGTCCAGGATTACTGCAGTCGATGTCGAATTGTTTGTGGACCCGACCGTCGGATGAAGCATGCAGGTGATTTTCATTTTCTTTTCAATTACAATGAAGACCGTCTATAAGAGAGAGTTAAAGGACAATAGATTTTTGTTTGTATAGGTAGGTCAACTGTTATATGGAGAGTCTCTTAAATAAAAGAAAGTTTTTTTCTTTCTTTTTTTAAAAGTATAAATATCCATTTGCTTTCCTTTCCCTAGCAATACCCGCTAGATTTTCAATCAAGGTTTACTGATATAATGATGTTAGACGTTTATATTTAAGTCATTCATTATAAAGTCCACACGCATAGCTATCACAAATTGTTGGACAGTTGCCAAAGTAACAGCTAAATGAATTAAGTTTTAGATTTACTATAAGGTACATTGTCTTGTGTGTGCATCAAGAATGTATATCACTAAATATCCTGTATACACATTAGGCGTACAAATGTTCTTTACATAAAAGACAACTGCGTGGGGGTTTTCATTCGGGATTGCTCAAAATGTTCCTTATAGACATGTGTCCTTTACATAGAAATGTCCTGTATGTCAGCGTTCACTCTTACTTTAAAAAGGGATTACCCGCATTTTTAATGTCAAGAAAGAAACTGATTTTCTTGATGATTATGGACTTGACGAGCAAAATCGACAAAATCGCATGATACACCTGAACTCATTAAGACGTGCATCCACCGTGTTGAATGAAAAATCTTTAAATATTGCAAAGAATTTTGACTAAAGAATCTTGCAGCTGATGTATCTAATTTATGACTTTTAAATAATAACATTCCGATCAGTCAATCAGAATATTTCCCTGAATCTCGATGTTCTCAGACCCAGAGCTGATCCAGAATTATCGTTTAGGCCAACTTTACGGGGAGCGTAAACAAGTAGGCGAAAGGTCTGTGTAACAGAACCCCCTGTGGGGGCCTATGGGGTGAAATCCCCAGAAGATCCTGCATTTTAAGTGTTTCCACGGCATAATTTTAACTATATAACTGTAAATAAAACTTACTCTAGGTAAATGACGTGAAATTAGTACAAAAAAGGTACATGGAAGAAAAGAAAGATAAAAATACAATAGAAACAAAAGAGCAAAGTGTGATTAACTTTGATAACTATGTCATGAAAGAAATACTTCATGATTGTCTTCTTCTTGATGGATTTCTGCAAAAAAATTCTGAAATCGTGGTCTTCCATGGGTTGTAATATGTACCATGTAGTGACTCTTCGTCAGTTATGTGTACGTGCGTGTGTGAACGCGATATAGATAAGAAAGGTAACAAGAATCATCTGGACTCTCTATGTGCAAGTGATCGTAGGTATTTTCAGCGCCCGATAAGACTAAGGTACACAGGCATTCAATGTCATCCTTCCACTGGAAATTTATCACTAAATAAAACGTGAAGACCTAATTATTTTAACAAAATCTATTTGTAGAATTTAAGAGATTTTAATTTTGATCTTTGCATGTGTAACAAAATACAGAAAAGAAAGTATGACTCAAATACCTTTATATTCGTGATTTTTTGTTTGTTTGTTTGTTTGTTTGTTGTTTATTAGAAGCAAATAACGGATCAGTTAATCACAGTATTCCCATACAGCACTGACGTAAACCGCACCAGTTAACCACAGTATCCCCATACAGCACTGACGTAAACCGCATCAATTAATCAGTCTTTAGTGATTTGGATGATTACAATAATAGCAATAGCAACAACAACAACAAGAACAACAACAGTAACAAAACAGCCTTAGCAGCATTACAACAACAATAATAACAGCAAAAGAAACGCCACCACCACAACCAACAACAACAACAACAAATAATAATAATAATAATAATAATGTGGGAGACAAGGAGAAGAGGAGGAGGTTAACTAATCATGCTGATTTGAACAATCAAATGTAGAGCACGAGCTTTTTCTTAATCATAGACGACTCTTTCCGTGGTTGTAGATATTTTCCAGGATTTCAAGAATTATAAAATTACAGAGGACTGGTGTTTTATAGATTCAACATCTTGAATGAAATGAAAATTGTAATCGTCCCTCTTTACTCTATTTGATATCAAGCGTCTGGATTTTCTTCACTCTCACGTGATGATGATGATGATGATGATGACTACGATGATGACGACGACGATGATGATGATAATAACGGTGGTGTCAATGAACACTTTAAAAAACACAATTGCTTTATATTTTCTTCCGGTGAGGCTTTGTTTATTGTTAAATCCTCATTGTACCCCATTTGTTCTAGTATGTAAACAGTTTGATACATACGTAGAATGCAGGTAGGCGTACATCATATCTTGAAACGTACATAAATATTTTAATATAATGCCGCTTCTGTGCATCAAGTCATTTTGTACCATTGTGATTTAGTTGAAACTGTTGAAAATAATATACTGTTCATGCATGAGAGGTTAATGCATGAGAGTATCAACACTCACAGGTCCGGCCGAATGTTTCACCTGTTGACTTTGAAATTTGACATAAACTTCTGAATGAGTGCATACCACATGCCGAAGAATGTGCCAAAGTATTCTCTCTCTCTCTCTCTCTCTCTCTCTCTCTCTCTCTCTCTCTCTCTCTCTCTCTCTCTCTCTTCGCCTATTTCTCTCCAAATGTTTGGAATTAAAGAGTTTACCGACAGAGATTTAGGGTGCAATGATGGAGCTTTCATCGCTCAACACCGTTTGTAGTCGGAAGAAGCTGAGCAATAAATCGGTCTGTTTTAGTGTGGATCGCGCAAATTTCTTTTGAAGGTGCGTGTTTATACTTTGGTCATTTCTTCCTGTATTTTTCACATATGGTTTCAAATCAAAACAGCAGAAACTATAAACTATCATTTATTCTAACTGCTATTATTACCTAGATTGCATTATGGTAATTGCTAATAGGTAAAACTATTTAATAAGCTTCCACTAGAAATAAACACTTCAATTTTTGCTAGTTCCTAAAACTACGCTCAAAATTTACTAAGTACAAAACATTTTTTTTAAAAGTTTGAAATAACGTGCATAAATATGTACAGGTGAGCTCAGGTAGCAATTGTTTTCACACGTAGTTTGGTGCCCGTACATTAATCTTTCTCGTACCTCATTCCATTGAGAATGAGGTAGAAGTGGAATGAAGGCCAGGTTACCAAACTACACAACATACTAGAGAAGTATTCAAAAACTGATCATTCGGACCACCTCGGCTATTTTCTGCTAAACAAAAGTATGCATCGGATATATGTCGGCCTAGTAATTTACAGAAAAATCATACAATTTGTTCGCTGAAAATTCTCCGCAAGAAAAGAAACCGTAATCGATTCGGATCACTTCTGTTGTTTCTACGATTGAATTGACTATAGGATTGACGGAGACGTTACAAATGAAAAAAGTTCGGCGCATTTGCAACTTTTTGGTCAATCCTTGTTTCGTAAATAGCTCATGTGGTCCGAATGGCAACTATCGGCATGCATTTTAGGTCATTCTAAACTACCTCGGCTATTTCTGCGAGACAAAATCATGCCTCAAATGTATGTCGGCGTAGCAATTTACAGAAAAATCATACATTTTGTTCGCTGAAAATTTCTCCACAAACAAAGAAACCCAATCTATTTGGATTATTTGGCTATTTCTACAATTGGTCTGACCGTATGATTGATCGAGATGTTACGAATAAAAAAAAATAGTTTGGTTATTCGTGACTTCTCGGTCAATCCTTCTTTCGTAAATAGCCAAAGTGTTTCGAATGGCAGCAATCGACATACATTCGTGGTATGATTCGTAGGATTTACCTCCAAGTTGCGAATGATTTTAGGTATGATCCGTAATATTGACCTCGAAGTTGCGAATACAAACGGATGTTATGCCAATCGAAACATCATTCGGCCATGTCCGTCAAGTCAAGACATAATCTTGGGAGTACTCTTAAGAATACTAATATATTTAATGGGTTTGGTGACTCGACTCCGGCGGAGTGCACCACACATGTTGCGAAGATAAAGGTCGAAAATGTTTCTATTGTGACTTTGTCTCCCTTCGCTGCCTTATTTTGCCATGTTAATAAAGTTGTTCCGACTATAGTTCTCCATGGAGAATTACTTATGAAATTTCTTTCTCCACTTGACGGAAAAGGCCGAGGATGTTCCAATCGATGGTTAGTAACGTCAACTTTGCAAGTGCCAGGTCAATTCAAGATTGAAATATAAATGTTTTGGATTTCGGCAAATTTTTTTGAATTTCAGAAACTAACAAAAATCGTTAATTCTAGTAGCATTTGATTAAATAAACCTACCTATTTGTAATGACCATAATGTAATTTTGGTACTACTAACAGTTAGAATTACTAGTAATTACGATCTATAGATCCTGATGGGCTCCATTTGAAATCTTATGGCCGAAATCCATGGATATTTACCACAGTGTGAACATGAATCTCAAATATTGATAACTTTTTACATTTTAACAGCTCTCAAATGATTCAAAACAGGGCCAAGTTCGTAACTTATAGAGAGCAAGAAAATTCTGCAAATCAAAGTTTTCGTTAACTCGACAATTGCAGCCTTTGCCTTTTCAGAACTTTATTTTGATGTATGATTAATGGGTGAAATTTGGGTTATAGAGTATACAGCTTGGTCTTACTTAAGATGTGCACCACTAAAAAAACTGCTAGCTCCGCTTGGTCATTTTCACTTCCTGGACTCCAAAGGTAAATAATAAAAAAAGAGCCGATAACTTTTTTTACTTTTTAGATATTTTGTAATTCATTCATAGTACTTTCAGAGGCTGGTATTGTCTGCTCTGGCAAAATTCGTTTCCCTATTTTAATAACTGCTGAAAATAGTGCACTTTTGACTAATTCAGGCTCATTTTTCGAGTATTTTGGAGCGGCCATTTTGTCTGCTGTGTGCTTAGATCATGTCCAGTTTCCACAAGTACAATATGTAAAGAAATTTCAGCCACAGTACATAAAAGTAACATAGAGGTATGCCCACATTTTCTCCATTCTGCATGTTGCAAATGCAAAATACTTCATCTTACACCTGTCACTCTCTCCGAAGCATGTATTATCTGTAGAGCGCCCCCATATATATATATATATATATATATATATATATATATATATATATATATATATATATATATATATATATATATATATATATACATATAATATAATAATAATAATAATAATAACCATTCTTGTGCTATGTACTAGGGAAAACGTACAAAGTTTTCATGTGCTTGACCTCCTGATGCCTATCCCTATGTTTTTTCAAAATATGGCTATTTAACATTTTTTAGTTTTATATATTAATGCTATAAAAAGTAAAATTTTAGTCAATGCTCCGATATCAACGATGCAACAAATCTATTTACATTCATCTTATTAGATATGGCGGACAGATGCATCCCTACAAGGCTAGCAACTTTTCGACCGTCCAATAAAACTTGGTATGATAGCTTACTACGAAGAAACACTACAAACAGAGATCGGTTGAAAAAGAAAGCGATCAGAAAAAATAACCCTAGATACTGGGTTAAATGTAACAAATTTCTAAATAAAGTAAACAATGAAGAAAAATGCATAGGAATATTTTTTAAAGGTTACGAGATTTGGATACCTTCAGAACCACTTCAAAAGATTTTTGGAGGCTCACCGGACATTTAATTAAACAAAATTTATCCTATAATATACTACCACTACTATTCACGCAATATGATGGCACGCTAAACACTGCATTCTTAGATTTAAAGAAGGCTGAGTGTTTACATTTGTTTTTCACATCTGTTTCTAAAATCAACGATACCAATGTAACTCTTCCGGGATTACCACTTCGCACAATTAACAAATTGACAAGCATTGTAATAAATGAACAGGAAATTCTAGATGTTATAAGAACAATTCCTCTAAATAAAGCTTGTGGAAAAAAGCGGTAGTGTTACCAATACACAAGAAAAATAGTAAAAATGATCCCACTAATTACAGACCCATTTTTTTACTTAGCTGTGTAGGCGAAATCATGCTCATATTCAAAAACATGTACGCAATTAATTGAATGAAACTGATCTTATTTACATATATCAATCAGGCTTTCTTCCAAATCACTCAACCGTGTACCAACTGATAGATATGTATCATAGTATTTATGAAGCACTGGATAGTGGAGAAGACACGTGTATAGTACTTTGTGATGTATTGAAGGCATTTGACCGAGTCTGGCATAGAGGTCTTATTCATAAACTAAAAAGCTATCGAATACAATCAGAGTTGATTGACTTGTTCACCAACTGTCTATCCGATAGAACACAAACTGTTGTTGTGAAAACCGCAGCTGGGGTACCACAGGGTTCAGTTCTAGGACCGTTACTGTTTCTTGCATATATCTATTATATTGCTTATGATGTACTTAGTCTTGCCAGACTATTTGCCAACGACAGTTCTCTACCTTATGCTTCTACAAATATGCAAGATACACTCAATGCTGAATTAGAAACTTTATAGGATTGGTCATTTCAATGGTTAGTAAACTTTTACCCAGCAAAAAGTCAAGTTATGTTTTTTAGCAAAAAGAATTACCCACTCTTTCCCAAATTGAAGTTCCAAAACGAATCACTTGCATTTGTTTATAATCATAACCATTTGGGCCTTACACTTAGTAATGCATGCACTTGGAGCTTACACATTGAAAAGATACTGAAAAACACATCTAAATTGCTAAATATTTTAATATCACTAAAATACAAGCTGAATAGAAAATCCTTAGATATAATTTACTTATCATATATTAGGCCTATATTAGAATATGCAGATGTCGTTTGGGATGGATGTTCTAATGCAGACTCAGATAGATTGGAGAAATTACAGTTAGAGACTGCCAGGATAGTGACAGGTCTAACTAGAAGTGACCACGCATGCAGCATTTATAAGGAATGTGGCTGGTCCTCTCTCTCAGAAAGAAAAAAATCTCACAAATTCTGTCCTTTTCATAAAATTATTTATAATGGTTCACCAAGTTATTTAAACGAACTGCTTTATCCTTTGGTGGCAGTAACGTCAAGATACAATCTATGTAATCAATAAAACTTCTCTAGATTAAATGCCAGACTTGAAATAACAAACAAAATCTTTTCTTAACTCTTATATTCTCAAATGGAATACCCTACCTGAAAATGTCAAAACGGAAAATGATTTCTTCAAAATTTAAAAGTATATTACCCCACAAAACAATAGCGTTTCTTCTTATTGTCTTTCTGGTGATAGTAAATACTCAATTATTCATGCTTGGATCAAAAACAAATGTAGCGACCTTAAAAATGTTCTCCTATCTGAAGTTTGCTAACACCCTTGTTTACTTGCCTTGGTTATCTTTTTTCCTTCTTCGAACCGTTATCCTCTATTTATCAGCACATCTTGTTTTGTTGTATCCTTTTTTTTTTTTTTTTTTTGCTTTTTTCTTTCTTGTTTTTTTTTTTCTTTTCTGCTGCTTGTCATGTTTGATTAATTTGTACCACTATATTTGTATGGGGAAGGGCTTATCTAATGTTGTGAGAACTTGTAGCCCGACCCCTTTTGCGTAACTTAGGAAATTAAATATATTTAAACTATATATATATTAGAATGCAAAGTCAAACTAGATGACATGTCACAAGTACACAAGTATTTATTGAATGCACTTCTTCAATTAAAAAACTTTATTTGCAGTATCATTAACGTCGCGGTAGATGTCACAGCAATCTGTACGCTAGACATTGTTGATGAGGAATGTCCGAATGCCAAGGACGCAGCTCCGGCTTTTCTGGACACTGTTCTGAAAATAATCCCAAGGGATTGTAAGTATAAATAAATACATAAATAAATTAATAAATAAGATGAATGTCAATTGATAGACATGGCAAATCTCCACGCTTTTTTGCAATATCTACTCTCACCTCCCTCTTCCTCTCCCGATTTCCAACCCCAACCCCAAAGCTCCCCACCCCACTTCACCAACCCTTCTCCCGACCGCCCTCCCCCCCCCCCCCGTGACAGTGATCTTGGGGTCATAACCTAAACTTCTTCTCTTATCTTTTGGTGTCTTCCAGATATGACCACATATATGACCATATACACACACACACACACACACACACACACACACACACACACACATATATATATATATATATATATATATATATATATATATATATATATATATATATATATATATATATATATATATATATATATATATATATATATATATATATCTTGGTCCCAGATATTTAAAAATGTCACTAAAACTAAAATTTTTGTCGGTTTAACCTTTAATTTCCTCTCAATGACCTCATAGTCAGTAGCCAAAACTAAAACTAATACCCCTCTTGCAGATGGTTACCATATGAGTAAGATAACTACCAAATCTGGGCAATCTTAACCCAGAGCTTAAGGAGGATCTAAAGTTACAGATGGATAAACGTACGGACAGACAGAGGATATTGCAGTATCCACGGCCGTAAGGCTCTGGGATAATAAAGAAATAAATGTCAATATTTATTTCATCTAATTATCCATTCACCCATTTGTCTATCCACGCATCCTTCTAAACATACATACATACATACATACATACATACATACATACATACATACATACATACATACATACATACATACATACATACATACATACATACATACATACATATATACATACATACATTCAATTTGAACATTGCAGGTTGTGCAATAAACACGGCTTTCTTAGTTTCCTTTGTTATGAAAACATAGTCTAAAACTATACATGGTATAAACAGCATACTGGCGTGCTTGTTCCAATTATATCCAACTATACATGATATAAACAACATACTGGCATGTTTGTTCCAATTATACCCAACTATACATGTTCTGAACAGCATACTGGCATGCATGTTCCAATTATACCCAACTATATATGGTATATAAACAGCATACTGGCATGCTTGTTCCAATTATACCCAAAACCTTAGTTTTATTTTTAGACTATCATAATTCAGGTAGATCTAAAGAAGATCCTATATACAGATCATGCAACTCTGAGTTGAAAGTTTCAACCAATCAAGAGCGATTTAAAAACAAAATAAAAGTAGATGGGGAAAAGAGAGTACGAGCGCATAGAAGTACCCCCCCCCCATCTACTACACACTCCACATTTTTACCGGAAATTTTTCTGTCATTGTTGGAAAACTATATATTTGAAATTGTTATTGTTATTGTAAATGTTATTCTTAATTGTTGTTGTGACTGGTATTTTATAATTGTTATTGTGCATTACATTTTGAAAAACTATATATTTAAACGTTTTGAGAAACTATATATTTTAAATTTTTGTTGTAGGTAAACTTTTATTGTAAATGTTATTATTAATTGTTTTTGTGAATTCTTTTAAAATTAATATTGTGCACGACATTTTCAAAACCTCTTTCTTTTAAATGTTTATGGTCAATTTTTATGGTAAAAAGATTTATGTTTAATAATTTGTTATTAAAATGTAAAATTGAACCTGAATTTAATATGAATTTATTAGTAAATCAATCAGTTTTTATTCTTTACATTATATTCATTAAAAATATTTTTAGCATAAGTATCTTGATCAAGTTGATGAGTTTGCGCCAATCTCATGTCCAAATATTCTCTGTTAATTGCTTCGTGATCTGCGTTTGGATCTTGTACATTTTTTTTATCACCCATATATATACGCCAGCATAAAATCTTGTTGCCAATCCATCAGTATATCCAAATCTAACAACCGGTTTACTATTTGTTTTAATCAATAAACCACCAGGTGCAATTAATGACATCGGGGCTCTCTTTTTTTATCATTATCATATGTATATGTTAGTATGTATATGTTAATATGTTTTCCTCATTACCTAAATTTAGTGTTAACGTTTTTCTTGTTGCTATGTCATCACAGCCGAGATTTCTTGAATCTCTGTCTCCTATTTTTAAAATTAGGTGGCCAGTCATAACAGCGCCTGACTTGAAAACAAAACTTTCATCTAATTTTTTTAATTTGTTGTCAAAATTGTTAACCTCATCATCAATTTCTGTTTTAAGATTATCTACATAAGCATCACATAATGCAGTACTTGTGTTAACATTAGCATCACTTAATGCAGTAATTGTGTTAACATTAGCATCACTTAATGCAGTAATTGTGTTAACATTAGCATCAGTTAATGCAGTAATTGTGTTAACATTAGCATCACTTAATGCAGTAATTGTGTTAACATTAGCATCACTTAATGCAGTAATTGTGTTAACATTAGCATCACTTAATGCAGTAATTGTGTTAACATTAGTATCAATCTTAATTTCAACTTTTTTAATTCATCATCTGTGTACTTCTTACTTACAGCATCTTGATCCTTACAGTGGGGGCGGGAATGTTCGAGCCGAGGGTTCGAGGCGCCCGGGGGCAATGTTCTTTACTGGCGTTCCTACTTTTCCACAGAGAGCAGTTTTTATATCAGTTGTCAACCTCCATCCTCCCCCGCCCACATCTAAGCCCACGTTACAGCCGCAAGAAAAAGAGCTCCCGACGGCGCCCCCCCCCTTCGTCTGGCGTCCTGAGGTTTGCCTCGCCCCCACCCCCTCTTCGCCTGGCGCCCAGAGGCTTGCCTCGCCCCCACCCCATCGCGCCGCCACTGCAGCCGTACCTAAAGTTATAATTTTATTACCCCTTCATATTCAAATTTTGTTCCGTAACGGAGGACCCGGGTTGTAATCCCATTTTCTATGTACATAATCATCTAAGTCCTTTTTAGTATTTTTAACTTCACTTTTTGTTGCAAATTTCGTAGTATCTAGCTATATATATATATTACTCCACAATCTGTTCGCGTTCCAAAAATAGTGTAACTCATATTTTATTATTAATTATATAATATAGATGAATGATTTATATGTACAAAGCAAATGTTTTACAAAATGAAAAAATAATAAACAGAATAAACGAATTGTATGAAAACCCTAATACGGACCATACAATTAAATTGATTATTAAAAAAAGATGGATACTATTTTATTAACCAAACAAGAGCTGGAACAGTTACAATCACCTGAATTTTTTTTAATTACTTATAATAATGATAAGTTGCATAGGCACGCTGCATGTTGTATTGATGTTAAGACTTTATTAGAATATCTGGAAACCAAAATAAAACAATTATAAAAGTTGTGACTCAATTTCACTCCAAAATAAATCATACTTTACATTCGTCTTTTTTTTTCGGGAAACATTTATATTGATATTATGAAGATTAAATATATTTTTTTTTTAAAAATATAATCAAAGTTTACTGTTCTTTGGTTTGGATTTAAATTTTTTTTCTTTTTTTAAAAATCTGCAGCATATTAAACAGATTTTTTAATTTTCTCTCTTTCATGGGAATTTAAATGAATCTAATTTTTTATTTCATAATCAAACAACATGTATTTGTTTATTTAATAATTGTCTGTTGCCTGTTGCTTTGTGGGTATATAATGAGAATCTTGTTGTTTTTTGTTTTGTTTTTTATCAATATTTTCATTTGAGTATTTATATCCATGATGACTACCACAATTCAGGCAAACATATCCATCATCTCTGTCTAGTATAATATTTTTTTTACCCACAATAAGAATTATATGATAAATCTTGGTTATCATATTCATTATTTATCTCATTTTTATACTTTCCCCAATCAACACAAGACTCAAACTTAAATAATATTTCTTTATCTGATAAATTACTATATTCGTTGAAAAACGTTTCTGCATCTTTCATTACCATATATATATATATATATATATATATATATATATATATATATATATATATATATATATATATATATATATATATATATATATATATAGGCAGTTCTTGTATATAAATGTCTACATGGAGCTGCACCAGAGTATCTTCAGGATTAATTCAGGCTTTATTCAACACATTACCAGTTGAGATCAACAGTACACAGTACATAGAAATCTTCATCCATCAAAACAAAAAACCGAGCAATTTAAGAAAAGTTTCCAATACTCTGGAACAGTTCTTTGGAACAAGCTACCACTGCATGTAAAATCTGCAGAAAATATTATAGTAATAAAGAAGAGAGATATCATGAGTATATATGTGTTACTAATAGATTATAACAGAATTTAGTATATATAATACTACAGACATGGTAAAATAAAGAGAGGATATTTGCTTGAAACGAGTGAATAACGGATATATTTCATCGAACTTAAGAGTTTTTCACCCACGAGCAAATATCCTCTCTTTATCATTTTATCAAATATCCTCTCTTTATCAAGCAAATATCCTCTCTTTATTTTATGCTAGGCAGTGAATTACTTATTTGCTTCGCCACTCGTGAAAATACTGAGTTTTTCACCCACTCGATGAAATATATCCGTTATTCACTCGTTTCAAGTAAATATCCTCTCTTTATTTTATGCTCAAGCGTATTGTCTAGCAATTTGTATAAGACACTGAAGTAGCTGATTTTTTACTGCATCCCGCGCGAAAATGTCAGCAGTTTACCGTTTATGTTCTGCTCTGTTTTGTGTATATTTGCACATAAAATATCAGTAGTTACATAATGCTTCTTCCCAATTCAAGGTAAAACAGCAGATACAAAGAAAATGAAGTAAAAAATATTTGTCCATTGCTGGATTTGAACCCGGTTGGCCTGTACTCGAAGCTGCCATCTTAACTTTTATACCACGCAAACGTCTTATAATAATTTCGGAATTTCTTACTTATAACGTTATCAATGTTTATTGACGGCCTGTGAACAAATATCATGTTTTTTCACTGCAGTGAAATATCACAATTATTTTACCAGGAAAATCCAGTAATTCGCTGCCTAGTATAAAATAAATAATTTCTTTTTTTTTATTTGGAAATTTTCTTTTAAAAACAGCAGCAATCTACACGTCTTAAATGTTAAAACAATAAAAAAAACTTTGGTATTTTCTTATATAATTGTAACTAATATCAATATTTTTCAATTTCTTTTAATTCAATAAGTGCATATGGCAATACTTCTCTATTATTAGCAGTAATTTATTAGATTAGGATTTGCTTTTAATTTTTTTTTTATATTGTTACAAGAAATTGATAACATTTTTAATTTTGTTAACTATCAAATGATTTTCGTATTTGATATATCATTAAATTTAACAAACAACTCAATTTAAACTTTTTTAATATTTTTACGTGTTATTTAGTATTAAATACTAAATAATTTGTATTTGCTAAAGATTATAAAATAAATAATATTTTCATTTGATGTGGTGGTTGGCGTATTTCATTATCTAGATAAAAATCACGATTAAATTATTACATAAACTATTAAGATTAAATAATTTTCTTACATCGTTTCTATAGTATAATTTTGTTTTTAATATTGATAGCGCTAACTGTGAATTTATATTCACATTCATATATATATATATATATATATATATATATATATATATATATATATATATATATATATATATATATATATATATATATATTAAACGCACCTTACAATAAAATGTGACATAATATGCAAAACTTTAATTAAAATAGCCACTTTGGTCACTTTTATAATTATTTTAAATTATATTTACAATATATTGTATTAGCAATTGAAAAAGTTAATCATTCTACAATTTATAAATAAAATTGATTATAAAAATTGACTAAAAATTTAACAAATTTCTCAAATTTACTTTTGAAATAACTCCTGAAATAAGTTCTGAAATAACTTTCTGAAATAGCAACCTTGAATGCAATCATTTTTGCAGTTTTTACCATTAATTCGTTTAAAATCTTTTTCCCCCATAAAACACATGGATTGTCCATTTTTAATGAATATAATGTAAATAATAAAAACTGATTGATTTACTAATAAATTCATATTAAATTCATGATAAATTTTAAATTTTAATCACAAGTTATTTAGCATAAATAGTTGCCATAAAAATTTACCATACATATTTAAAATGGATAGCTTTTCAAAATGTCATGCACAATAATAATTAAAAACAGCATTCACAATAACAATTAAAAACAGCATTCACAATAACAATTAAAAACAGCATTCACAATAACAATTAAAAACAGCATTCACAATAATAATTTTACTAACAATAAAAATTTGAAATATGTAGTTTTTCAAAACTTTTAAATATATAGTTTTTCAAACTCTCATGCACAATAATAATTGAAAAATAGCATTCGCAATAGCAATAACATTTTCAAATAGATAGCTTTAAAAATGACCACACAAATTTCAAATGTATAGTTTTAGCAAAATGGACAGAAAAAATTACTATTAAAAATGTGGAGTGTGTAGTAGATGGAGAAGGGGGATACTTCTCCGCACTCGTACTCCCCTTTCCCTGTCTACTAATAAAGTCCATTGTAACTGGTTGACATAAAATTTCAGGCTCGAACTCAAGCTCAAAAGTATAGATTTCTCCAAGCCTTTAGATTTTATTATTCAACTTAAGCCTTAGGGTTTGGCGATTTTCATATAAAGTAAACATTCTGGTAAATACTAATATATTAATTGTAAGTAAACATTCTGGTAAATACTAATATATTAATTGTAAGTATGATGTTTCCATTGCAGAGTTTACGATCGTAATCGTACGCGTTTCTAAAGTACTTTTTTTTTTAAAGGAAACTAAAGCTACCAAATCCACTTCTCATATCTTTACAGGTGCACTTCGCCAGGGTATGTTGAAAACTCTCTCTCTCTCTCTCTCTCTCTCTCTCTCTCTCTCTCTCTCATTATATCACTTTTCGTTCTTTTTATCCAAAACTTGTATCAATATTTATGAAGTAAAAAAGATGAGACAGGTAATTTAATCTCGTTTAAGGTTAAATACAATAAATAAAGATTAAAATACTTCAGTAGTTAGGGGTGGGTACTGAGAGCCAAAGATGGCACTATGGAGCCATACGGGATTTTAACATTGGGGTTGGCACTATAGAGCCATGAGGCACTATGGAGCCAAAAGCGGGTCAAGATTTATAGAGCCAGAGGTGGCACTATGGAGCCATACGGGATTTTAACATAGAGGCCATACAGACCCAAAAAAAAAAAAAAATAGAAGGAAGGCAATAATGGGAATAATTAATCTTTTCTTGAAAAATGGGTGGTCCTGAAAAGGACCATTGGAGGAGGATTATTATTTCCTCCAACATTGTGTGAAGAAACTTAGGAAGGTGGTGTGAGTTCTTTTTTTCTTGGTTGGAAGTGTTGGTGGTAAAGAATCAGGTAGCCAGTCAGGATGTTTCATCCGTCGGAACTTATCCTGGATTTTCATCCAGTTTAAATTCAGGCGTTGAAAATCCTATTCTTTTTTAGCCTGTTCCTTGATTCATCTTTCTTGAGCCCACAAGATTTTAATGTGAGCCACTTCCTTTTCTAAAACTTGTTTTAATAATGTTATGACGAGATGAAGGTTCACCTTTTCGCGTCTGACATTACTAGGGGGTGGATACAACCATTCATCTTGTTGAACAAGGTGAAGGAAGTATTCCACTTCATTTATTAAGTCCAGGCTCTTCTTGATGAACCCTATTCGACATGGAGCTAAGGAAGTTTGTTGTCTTTCCTCCACCAAAACATCATTCACCAACCTTCTCGCTGATTTGAGAACCGCTAGTTGGCTGGTGACAAATGGTTTGGTGGTAGGATATCTCCACCAATACTCCAACCTTTCCATCAACGACTCCATATCCACCATTCTATCCCAAGCTTATTGTAATAACTCAATAGTATTCATAGTTCAGCAATGAAATGTGAATGGCGCAACTGTTGTTGTTGTTGCTTGCATTTACGTCGAATTACCCCCGTTAGGGGGATTAAATATGTGATTAAACACATTTCTAGTTGGTCAGGTGTGTTAACAGTTCGTAACACACCTGACACTTACAGATGTACACCCCTCCAGCGCTGCATGATTCCGCACGAAGCGGTTAAATTGAATGCGCGCTATTGGAGAGCTAGTACACTTAACACACCCTACAGTCAATGCATGGTTGCCCCACGAGAGGGATCATTGAGCGCACGAAATAGTAAGGTGTGTTGATATACATGTACATAGGACTAGAACCACAATGTTTACAGGTATATGTGTGCGCGTTGTAGCGCACGTTGTTGATTGAATTGTTTGAAGTACGAAGTCAGGAGTGAAAAGGCGGCACGGACTAAGCAAGCGAAGGCGCGAAGAGTGACGGAAGCTGAAACGCCAGTAACGTACATAGATGATCAAATTCTGCCCAGTTGAACTAAGTCGGGCTGTCCTTAATACCAATAAAGTGTAAGCCACTTATTCAATTATGACAATACTACGAGTTACAAAGAATTTTCCATTTAACGCGTATGTTTCAGTTGTAAAAATTTTGTGTACAAAGTGTACATATTATTTGCACAAAAAAACAATACCAATCTTGAGTAAGAATTACTCATATCTTTTTCGTATCACGCACACTACAATTATAAGTTGTAATATTCTAGACAGTGAGATAATGGATAGAGGGGAGGGGTAACTTTTTTTAGATCGATAGAAAGAAAGAGAGAACATAATTATTATTTTTTTTCAAATTCAATAAAAAACCACACAACACCATATTTTTTTTCAACAATAACAATTTTTTTTGATGGTCTTTTTCGTTTAGGTGGTTGAGTTAAAGAATATTCGTATAATTTCCTCAGATACTTTAACTCTGATAATATCTCCTCTAAAAGACTCACCGTTTTTTCTTCAGGACTGACTTCCTTTGCTGTTTCCTTCTCCTCCTCTTCTAACTGTTGTCTGATTTCTTCCTCACTTTTTCTTCTCTCTTCTTCTTCTTTCTGCTGCTGAAGAAGAAACATTTCTTCATCCTCTCGCTGTTTCTTTAAAAAAATTTCCATCTCTTCCTGTTGTTTCTTTTTAAATTCATCCATCACTGGTGTAGCAACAACAGTAGCAGTAGTAGTAGTAGTCTCAGACTCAAAATCTTGATTCAGAAAATCTAAATTAAAGTCTTCCGGCCGGAAGTTCAGCAAAGTAGCAGCATTAATCATTGAAGGCTCACTCCAATACATGCTTGTCTTTCCGGTCTCCATGAAGGCTGTCGAAAAAGTAATAAGCCCTACAAACGCTGCGATACCTTTATACCTTAAATGACGTCATACCCCTACTCTCTTCCCATTGGAAGAAAAGCCGACCCACTTGTAACGCGTATTGGGATTGGTAGTTGATTTCAATGCATTCCGATCGTAAGGTATATATACCACCACTTGACTCATAAAGCTTTACCTAAAAAAAGAAGAATCATGTGGACTACAGTAGAAGCTTCAAGCATTGTGTCAGGGATGCTCTTCAATCCTAACTATCTCATGTATGTTAGAGCATCATGGGCAGTCACTAGAATTGATGAAAGTGCCTACTGGGAAAGAAGAATATACATTGAAAGACTTGCAGCAGCTATGGAGTACTCAACTACAACTGCAAGACCATCCCTCTTGCAGTATGGAAGTATGGGGCCCAGCTGCTGTGCTGACCAATTGAGGGTATGTCGACCTATCCCACCGCCAACAGCCGACCACATGGAGCAGCAATATAGCGAGCTACCAAGGGGGCGCTGCGTTAAGGAGAGAGCCAGCATGGCAGATAGACAGAGCTTCTCTACCGGGGACCACCTGCAGAAGAATAATAGTCCTTCTAAGGGCTAAACAGTCCTTCTAAGAGCTAATTCATTGCCTGAATCAATGGGGTTTTCAATTTGGCTTTTTTTCGAAAACCCCTTTTGATTATACTCTTTAAAACACAAATTTGATCAATTTCGAACCACCGCCTAAAAAATTACAACCCACAATTGTAGTGTGCGTGATACGAAAAAGATATGAGTAATTTTTACTCAAAGATTGGTATTGTTTCTGGAAAAAATATGTACATTTCGTACACAAAATTTTTTTAACTGGAATATTCGCGTTAAATGGAAAATTCTTTGAAATTCGTAGTATTGTCATAATTGAACAAGTGGCTTACATTTTATTGGTATTAGGGACAGCCCGACTTAGTATAACTGGGCAGAATTTGATCATGTATGTACTTTCTTGGCGTTTCGGCTTCCGCCACGCTTCGCGCCTTCGCTTGCTTAGTCCGTGCCGCCTTTTCACTCCTGACTGCGTACTTCAAACAATTCAATCAACAACGTGCGCTACAACGCGCACTCATATACCTGTAAACATTGTGGTTCTAGTCCTATGTACATGTATATCAACACACCTTACGATTTCGTGCGTTCAATGAACCCCCTTTGTGGGGCAACCATGCATTGACTGTAGGGTGTGTTAAGTGTACTAGCTCTCCAATAACAACATAACTTCTTAAAAAACAAACCCAACGGTCCTTTTAAGGGCCACCCAGATTTCTAGAAAAGATAACTACTCTCATATTGCCATATATATTTGTGTTTTATATGTTTGTTTTTGTTTTGTTTGTGATAGCGTACAGAAACAAAAAAAAAACTTTTCCCTTGTATGTTTTGTGGTGTGTGCTTGTGTGCTTAAAAAAGTAAAAAAATGGTTGTGTGGTGTGTGTAAGTTTGTGTTTAATATAAAAAATTTAAAAAATAAAAAATGGTTGTGTGGTGTGTGTAAGTTTGTGTTTGATATAAAAAATTTAAAAAAGAAAAAAATTGTTCGTGGTGTGTAAGTTTGTGTTTGATATAAAAAAAATTTTAAAAAGAAGAAAATGGATAGTGTGGTGTGTGTTTGATTTTTATCAAAAGTAGTTTCTTTTAGGTCCGCACTTTTAGAGTAAGGGGTGATGGAGTGCAAAATCCGCGAAGCCTAGAATGACGTCAGACGCGCGGGGTAGTGGGGTGATCTTTTTTTTTGGTTTTTTTAGGTGTAAGGGATGTTTTCCTTCACGTCCGCGCATCTAGTATATTAAAACAACACTTTTCCCGATAGAGCGGATCGTCGTACATGCCCGAATGGGCGCACACGACGTTAATGCAATAATCATCATCATCCGATAGAGCTACCCCACCGTTTATTCAAGAGAATGAATAACGTCGAAACAATCAGACAAGTTAGAGTACATCTAGAGGTGGCCTGGAACCTCCTCCAAGACTTGGAGAAGAAGGAAAAGGAGGAGAGGGAAAACAAGATCCCTATTAGACCCCACCGGATGATGGAGCAGGAGGAAAATAAGGAGAATTGGGATCCGGAAGCGGACCATCCTCCATTTATACTAAAAAACAATAAGCGCTGCATGAGTTTCAAAACATGGAGGGGGAGCTGTCCTGCATGTAGGGCAAAGCCTGGGAGGTGCCCACACCTCCTCTAGATGAACTTTTAAAAATCCAACGGTCCTTTTCAGGACCACCCATTTTTCAAGAAAAGATTAATTATTCCCATTGTTGCCTTCCTTCTATTTTTTTTTTTTTTTGGGTCTGTATGGCCTCTATGTTAAAATCCCGTATGGCTCCATAGTGCCACCTCTGGCTCTATAAATCTTGACCCGCTTTTGGCTCCATAGTGCCTCATGGCTCTATAGTGCCAACCCCAATGTTAAAATCCCGTATGGCTCGATAGTGCCATCTTTGGCTCTCAGTACCCACCCCTAACTACTTACTTCTCACAAATAATTTGCATTTTGCGTTTCTATTTATGAATTTTGTGAAGTTACGGTTGAAGGTGAGTTATTCTTGTAGCACTTCTGTAAATCAAATATTAGTTTCATGAAATGCGAAAGTTGCATACTCGCGTTTTTCTGTGTTCAATGAAACACAATTTTCTAGATACATGTATATCAAGTTGTAGATATATACAAAGTGCTGCATGTAGCAAGTTTATTCGTAACCTAGTTTCAGCAAACTATAAATTTAAAAAATGAAAAGGTAACTGTTACTTGTCACAGAGGATACAGTTTATAACTTTATTTTTGAGGCTAAATTCCAAATTGTTTAAATAAAAATAGTGTTCATAATGTAGTATAGCCTCCATTTTTCAATCTAATTTTTTCTGGAGACACGGTAAATATTAAAATTAGATTTCAACTTCAGGCTCTGATGTAGTACAACACATTTTAGAAGATATGTCAGCAACAGCGTAGTCACTTTTTTTATTTCAACACGCATGTGCAAGAATTCCGGCATCCCATAGACATTCATTGTCCCAAAATGTACCGAACAAGAAACTCGACGTCAAGGTTAAGGAGTAAAATCTTCAACGTATTTAAAATAAAATGAAAGCCATAGGACTCTCGGTTTGTTTCTAATTGCATCTAAATATCTTCGAACTAGATTGACTGTTTTCAGAATTTTAGCTTATGAACTTCAATCCGAGTTTCATGTTCGAAACATGTTGATACTTATGGGCAGCATATAATCGTATCAGTGGGCGACATTTCTAATTTTGACCTTCAAGTCTGGCAACATCTATGTGGGGAAAATGGTCTCAAAATTAGATTGATGTAAAAACTGGGATACTTACATGAAATTTTACTTTCCCAATAATGATTTTTAATTGTCGAAGCAAGTCGAGATAGGGAATTATCGTCTCGTTCCATGCACATCACGTCTTCTTTGCATGCGTTTAAACCACCTCAATATACTTGAAAGGTTTTATCTTAAACTGCGTCGTTGAAGCAATCTGGCGTGAGATAAATACAGCTTCGTCGCAAAATTCCACTTCCTATTTACATTTCATATAGGATATTTGCTTGTTCCGGGTGAATAACGGATATATTTCATCGAGTAGGTGAAAACTCAGTATTTTCACTAGGGCAAATACTAGAGTTTTTCATCCACGAAATGAAAAATATCCATTATTTAATGGGAACAAGCATATTTTCTTTTTCATTTTATACTCTAACGTATTGGCTATCAAAAGTATGTAACAGATTTTAGTAGCAAATGTGTTACGGTAATGTCACCTGTTTACTGCTAATGTCTGTTGTGTTTTGTGTACCTACACATACAAAACAAGTGGTTTATCGATGTGTAATTTTGTTGTTGTTGTTGTTGTTGTTGTTGTTACCTCGCAATAAAATATAAAGTAAGTTCAACAGAGGTTTAGTTGCCGAGAAGCCATTGTTACATTCCAATCGACGGAAATCCATTGTTACATTCCAATCGACGGTACAGGATGATTGAATGAAGCTGAATTTGGCTTGTAAGAAAAACGAGAATATGTAAACAGATAAGACACGTGAATACAACATCTAGTGAAGACTTTTAAGTATATTTTAGTCACTGTCGGTGACACTAGAAAGAATGCGTGTTCATTTTCTCGACGGTGAAGTCATTCCTGTAGCTGAAGTGAACATATATATTGGAAAATCTGGTGATTCACAAAGCAGCATAAAATAACAAATGAGAATTTCAAGAAAGTATAAAGGAAAAAAAGAAATGTCGACAGACTTCTAAACGTTTAATGGTTAAATGTGTAATAATGGTTTCGTTGCAGGTTAAGAACAAGCGAAATTGGTCAAGATTACTTAACACCTGCATAAGGTAATAAACTAATTATTAATTTAGTAGAAAGTATGTCCAGAATGATGATCACTGTCAGCTTACGAGTCAACAAAGTCAGTTCTCTCTAATTTATTAATTTTTTTCCACTCAACATCATCATCACTAAATTTTATGAAATGGCAACATTCTTGTAATGTTAAGGGGTGGTTTATATATTTCAGACGCGCGTCTGTATTGCAAACATTGCAGTTGCGAAATTATCATGTATATTTTGAAGCCTTCAACGTATGTAAATAGATGAGTTTGCAGGTCTGTATTACACTAGCCCGAAACGATGATCTATGTCATTTCCAAACTAGGTAGTCTACTTGCTCTATGTCATTTCCAAACGAGGCAGTGTACTTGCGACAAGTTACGAGTAAACAGGTATTACCGTTTCTAGAAAGCTTTCAGTCTTTTACCTGAACCAATGGGATGCCGGATTGAAACACATTGATGCGTGGGGTAATAGCCAACGTGTTACTGAAGAAAGTTTGTAAATAATCCGTTAACTTTTTTAAAGTTAAGTTTTAGTACGCGTTTTGACGACGGCATCATTTTGTGATATGACATATGCCTAATGAAAAAAAACTGTTTGATGAAGATTAATGACACAAATCCTCGAGCATGCATTTTTAAATGTTAATAAAACAGTTTAAGAACATTTAAAAAAATTAAAATCTATTCAATTAAAAAAATACGAATGCGATAGAGGAGTGGGAACAGAAGTGCATCACGAGAATATTGAGAGGGTATACAATAATACAATATCAAGATGGGAGATGGGTTCGTTCTCTTGGTTTCATTTATATATATATATATATATATATATATATATATATATATATATATATATATATATATATATATACTTTTATGTTATATTTCAAATTCTACAATCCTGACAACATGTACTTTAAAATATAGGGGAAAAATCAAAAACAATCTTTTATATCAATGGGTGGATACACCTTAGCATTCAGTTGGTTTAGCTGCTTCACAGTAAGTTGATTAATAAAAATTAAAAAAGACAACAACAAAACAAACACTAGTACTTTTTAGGCACGTCAAAGCATTGTTCAAGACATCCGGGACAATATTAAAGTAGTGATTGACATCAGTCTGTTTTGCAATGGGAGATAATCGCCGTTGTTTCTGGTGGAAACATACCAGAATCAACAAGTTTCGTTTTAGCAGTAACATGAACCATGTCCAACAATCTGCGGGTTACATATCAAAACAGCATGTACATGCACAGCTCGGAAAGTGTGCGATTTTATCCAAATGAAGAATGTGAATCTTTAAAGCCCATTTTGCAAGCGGTGCGGAGGTCAATTGTCCTCTTTGCTAATAATTATGCAATATGTCTTCCTGGAAAGGCGGCAGCAATGCGGTTTCTTTACTCGCAACACAAGATGGTACTAGGCATGCGCAGTACGAAAGTATAAACTGTTGTATTTTATTACACTTTATCCATACCAGCTAGAATGGTTCTTTAACATATGGTATATCATTGATCGTCAAGGAGTTCCTAACTTACGATTACGATCAAAAAAATACCGCACATTATAATGCATGATCACGCTGAAGAGACAACAGATTTCTGCTAGGATAAATGACCTTGGACTGTCAATCTCTATTCAGATGCCTTTAAAAGGCAATTTCAGAAAAGTGACCTGGTTTTCATTCTATGTAAATGATACCCATGAACATACATTGTATATTACATGATTCTAACTACAGGAAAGCCTCAATTACCGTCTATACTCGCGTATATTTGAATACCAACTGCAAACTGCATATACCCAGATCTGCCATCGCAAAATGCGCCGGCAGATCTGGGTCTATGCAGTTTGTAAGGACTAATCAGTTGAACAAATAACATAGACCCTGATCTGCCGGCGCATTATGTGACGGCAGATCAGGGTCTCTGTTGTTTGCATTTGGATCCGCCTTATACGCGAGTATTGACGGTTAAAACTTATTGTACGAATTCAGCACCAACAATTGGGGTTTTGCAACACGGCAAGTATATTCTTTTGTGGCGTTGAGCTAATTAAGAACATGTATTTTTCATACAGAGAAGAACGCAGTGAATGCTGTAATGAGGGCAAGGCTGATTGCAACTGTCATTGGAATCCTGATACCAGTTTGGATATAGCTACCACCATCTCTGGATTTACTTGAGTTGGATTTACTTAACTAAATTGTAACTAAAATGCTAAATAAAAATTACTTGCTTGGAGTATGAGTACATTCTATCTGTATGCTCCCACATCCGGCATTCTTACTCCCATCCCCCTTCACAATTTGTTTCCATGTTTAACCTAGTTAGGCGTACGAATACCAAACGCGATGAGAGGTATCGCTTCTAAACTTATCGTTTTCCATATTAGAATAATCGCAACCACATAAACGGTTTATTCTGCGTCACCGTCAAAAAAGAAAATAATGCACTCTTCTAGTCTTAAAAACAAAATTAACAGTCCTGGCACAATTCAAACAAAGAAACTGTTTACCTCTACAGTCAACTGTCCTGTCTTGGGAGTGCAGACACTACAATACAGTTAGGACAACCAGCTGTCTAACGCAATTACCATCAATCAACCATAACCCTCTGCAGAAATCTTTCAAATTACATTTTCAAAAATATTTTTGGAAAAAAAAACATAAAAGCATCCCGAATTGAGACAAGTGTACTTAAAAATCAGTACACTGACATCTTTCTTTTTAGTTTTACATTGTACTTTTATGTAGTAAAACATATAATGAATTTTGGAACTACTTTGTGTAATGGGTAATTATTGTGAGTGATTAGGCCCATGATAGAACATACGCTATGCATGAGTTTGAATAGGCAACCCGAGTTATAGGTGCAACACGTGTCACTAATTCAATAGCGAGGACCAACTCCGAGAACTCAAGTCGGTGGATACTCCTGGCTAACCCGAGAGCATGCATGTTTGAAAATGGCGACAGTTGGAGTAAGTACTTACCTTGCTCCCAATTATTTCAACCATTGGTCCTACCTTAATAATAAAAACCACAAATATGTATTGAATCAGCGGTCATAAATCATGTTTTTTATTGTCCAAATGTCTAAACAAAAGCTGAATTGGTCAAGCAATCGACTACATATTAGATACAAAGAATACAAAATTTTCTTTTGTTTTGGAGGCCGCAAGTCGAGTTTCCATAGTTTCTGTTCTTGATATTCGATTTGCTCGTCAAACTCCAGCTTACTGCGCATGCTCATCGTAAACACTAGTTTCTGGAGAGTTGTGCTTATGAATATACAAGTCAAAGTAAAGAAAACTTAAGGAAAAATGTGCCTCAGTTTAGAACTAAGAGAAGACAAACAATCGATGTGATTAGGACACGAGGCATTAGAGCTTATGAACATGTGGCTCAATTCTTTTGACAGCACAAACGTGTCATATTGCCGATCGACTAATATCTTGAAATATTGAAGGTGAAGAGTTCCGAAGAACTCCGTGATGAAAGGGGACTTGAGAGTGTTATTACTATGTAAATTATGATGTTTATCGCCTCAAATTTAATTGCCATAGACTGCAATGTTACAAAATTTGTAAAGAAATAAATCTTTTAGGTTTTGCTTTTTTAGTTTGGGCATTGGCGGAAGTGGCTCTTTAGGAGGTGTCATTATTCGTTCAATGGTGCGATGGAATTCTAATGCCCAAGCTAAAAAAGAAAACCCAAAAGACAGACTAAAAAGAAGAGAGGTGGTACAGCAAGTTCACACTCGAAAAAGAAATCTCAAAAGAAAACAACTCCTTCAAGATAGAGAGGTACTGCCACCAGAATGCACACATTCTCACGAAAACCTCGCTCTGTAACCTTCTCTCCTTCCACTTTGTTCGTTATGATGCCGGCTAAACCTGATTTAAGACTAGTTGTATCCTAATTTAATGAAAAAATGAAAACCAATTTCGTCTAGTGACCTTGGGGGTAAAACTTAGTCGGTCCGTGTATTTATCACTCTAAGATGTTTTTTTTTTCTTAAATTTATATCAAATTTGATGAATGAAGATTTTACCTCGCAGTACGCTACCAGAATTGTAACATATTTAAGATCCAGCACACGTTTTTGCCAGCTATTGTGACATATATTTAGATTTGAAAATAGACAGAAAATAGACAGACGCGAATGGGTTGGTAGTTTTATTTAAAATATTAGGTGAGGGTTGGGACATTATGAATGGAGTTAGAGAGCTTTTACTTTATAATAGAGATTATAGGGTAGTAATGGAAATACTGAAGTTCGTTTTGTTGTAAGGGATTTAAATTGTATTTTATACTGCTTCGTTTACATCTGATGGTGTGGGATCTGTAGATGAGTTTTATTTTGTTTTTAAAAAGAGGTAATATGTGGGTGGGGATATTATAGAAGGGGTCAGAGATTTTTCTTTATTTATAAGAGGGTTTGTAGGGGGTAGGGGAAGGAGGTGGGGGTTAATTATTTTTATTTATACCCCTTCTTTTAAATCTTATTCTGTGCGCATGGGGTGGTAGTTGTGTTTTACAAATAGGAGAGTACTTGAGGGTTGGGGCATTATACACACCCGTAGAGCTTTTTACTTTATAATAGGATTATAGGGTGATAAGGGACATTATGAAGTTAGTTTTGTTGATAAGGGATTTAAATTGTATTTTATACTGCTTCTTTAACATCCAAAGGTGAGGGGTCTTTTGGGTGGGGACATTATAGAAGGGAATAGATATTTGAACTTTATAAGGGGAATCCTAAGGCCCATAAGTGGAGATAGAGAAGCTATTTTTATTGATAAGTGAAACAACCTTTTTGTGCTTTAACATCCTACCTTATGTGAATCGGGCGGTAGTTTTGTTTAAAAAATAGATAGGTAGGGCCATTATAGATGGAAATATACATTTTTACTTTATTATAAGAGGCGTTATAAGGGTTATGATTACGGTTGTTAGTTTATTTTAGTAGGGATTATATGGTCTGTAGTCTGTTGAGTAAGGTTTACTCTATAGGGTTGTAATGGAGATACTGAAGGTATTTTTGTTTTCAAGAAATAGGAGGGTAACGTAGGTATATTAAAAAGGGAGGTAACTAAGCGGCCTTCTAGAAGTGTCTAGATGTTTTTTTTAATTTAATTTATAAGAGGGTTTGTAGGGGGTATGGGGGAAGGGTGTGGGTGCGGGTTAATTATTTTTATTTAGAAGAGATAAATAACTAATTGGTGGATATTATATATTTGGTTGATGGACAGTAGATAATTGGTTTGTGGATAGTAGGCAACTGGGTTCTGGATAATAGATTTCTGGTTTTTGAATAGTAGATCACTGGGTGCTAGATATTAGACAACTAGATGGTGGATAGTAGATAATTGGGTATTGATATGTAAAGATTATGAGGATGGTAGTTTTCTTTTTAAAAAAGGAGGGAAGTGGGAAGGATAGAGATATTATAGATAGATAACTGGTTTGTGTAGTGTATTTAACGGGGTGCTGGATAGTAGACACCTAACTGGTGGATAGTCGGTAATTGGGTATTGATATGTAAAGGTTATGAGGATGGTAGTTTTGTTTTTAAGAAAAGGAGGGTAGGCAGGGATAGACATATTATAGAATGAGATAATAATAATAATGAGGACTTCGTACAGCGTCTAATCTTTAGAAGCTCTAAGCGATTTACAATATTAGATAACACACAAAAACATATATAAAGACATGATTACAAAACAAACACAATAAAAGTTTATAAAACTAAAACATGCTGAAAATAATTAAGGTAAGGAAACATTATTAAATCTTTAAGTATGTTCTTGCAATCAAAAAAGGTGAGTTTTAAGAGCACTCTTGAATGAGATCACAGTGTCCTTGTGTCTCAGTTCAATTCGTTCCTCGTAGCTGGGCCCTGGTATGCAAAAGAACGTTGTCCATATGACTCCGTTTTGATAGAGGGAATAATGAGAATACGAGTGTCGGAAGTATCTTGCTGGGGCATATACATGGGTGAGGTCTGATAGGTATTTTGGACTGAAACCAGTCAACGAAATGTAGCATACAGAACAAATTTTAGGTTTGATTCGAAATCGAACGGATAGCCAGTGTAGAGTATAGAGCAGGGGGAAGGTGTGCTCGGTTCTTGGTACTCTAAAGATGATCCGAGCTGCTGTGTTTTTAACTTTTTGAAGTTTGTCTAGTAGATGCTGAGACGAACCAGATAGAAGTGAATTACAATAGTCCAATCTTGAAAGTACTAAGGAACACACAAGTATTTTAGTGGCATCAACTTAAAGAAAATTGCGAATGGAGCTGATGCGTCTCAGCTCAAGATATGCAGCCTTGCATATGTTAAAGACATGTTGGTGTAATAAGAGAGAACTGTCGAGAGTAACACCTAGGTTTCGTAGTGACTGTGAATTTAACGTTGGTGTTGCTGATACTTATTGTTTGAGGTAAAGGATGTAAATGAGAAAGTCTTTGTGTTGTGATCAGAATGGCTTTAGTTTTATCATCATTCATCTGCAGTTTGTTACATGTCATCCATGACTTCACATCGGAAATGCACCTCTCTACGCCTTGGATAGTAGCATCCAATTCAGTTGGGTGGCTAGATTTGTATATTTGGGTGTCATTAGCGTACAATTGGTGAGACACCGGATGACGATCTATGACACTTGAGAGCGGCTGAGTTTAGAGAATGAAGAGAACGGGTCTAAGAATAGAAACCTGTGGAACACCAAAACATAGATCAGCTGGCCTGGAATGTTTTCCATTTGCGGACACAATTTGTGTCCTGTTGACTAAGCATGACTTAAACCATAGTAAGACTGTATCGCGAATGCCAGAAACATGCTAGAGACGGTGAAGTAATATATCATGGTCTATTGTGTCAAATGCTGCAGACAAGTCAAGGAGCGTGAGGACTGTAATCTTTCCACTATCCAAAGCAGAGAGAAGGTCATTAACTACTTTCAGAAGGGTAATTTCGGTAATGTGGCGAGGGCGATATGCAGAGTGTACATTGCTAAAACAAACAAACAAACAAAAATTTGAATTCAGATGAGATATAAGTTGGGATAGAACAACTTTTTCCAAGATTTTTGACATGAATGGGAGGTTAGAAACTGAGCGGTGGTTCTTTAAATTGTTATGGTCGAGCGTCGGTTTCTTCAACAGAGGCTTTACAATGTCAGTTTTGAAAAATAATGGGAATTCCCCGTATGAGAGAGAAGTATTGATAACATCGGTTAGTGAAGGCAATATTGAATCTAAGCACTCAAGCAGCATTGATGTCGGAATCGGATCAAGTTCACATGATTTGCGGGCACTCTTCATCACGATTGTACGTACTAAATCCGTAGAGACATGCTCAAATGTCGTTAAAGGTTGCCGTTGAAATTCTGTATCACAACTGTATGGTGACGATGAGTCAATTGAAATTGTACTGTCAAGCTTGTCTCTAATGGTTTGTACTTTGTCACGAAAGAAATTTGCAAACAGGTCAGGAAGGTCGACTGGAGAGAAGGTCGTTGGAAGTGGTGTACATTTGTTCCTTGACATTAGCTTGTTAGTAATCTCGAAGAGCTTTTTGCAGCTGGAACTTTCAGTGATTTTAATACTGTAAGATAAAGATTTTAGCTTTATATAGAGATTAGGGTTGGGGTTAGGGTAGTTAGTTTTATTGTGAAGGAATTAAATTCTATTTTATACCCCTTCTTTTACATCCAACCCTGTTTTTGCTGTAAGGCAACAGCTAAAAAAGAACCCAACACATAATAAACCTGAAGACGCTGGAGTTTATGTCATCCATACAGCAGACCGTCGTCGTTCAGAACCTCTGTTAACATACACAACTTCAATACACTGTTTAAAAAATAATAAAAAAACACCTTTAAACATAGTGGCCTCGTGTTAATTTCCCGTTTGTCCCCATAAACGTTTGACCCTTTGTCCCTATAAACTTTCAACCATTAATTTTCCCATGTTAATTTCCCGTTTGTCCCTATAAACTTTCGACCCTATTTGACACAGGATTCCTCTACGGTCTTTAATTTAGAGGGTAAACAAACTCACATTACCCGCTTCTAACATACTACACTGTTACAAAACAGACAGACTCATCCTGTGAAACCCATGACTTAATATGGTTTTTCCGTTTTGAGTGCAGACCGTCAGCTCATGCTACACTGTTACAAACCATACCTTTCAAGATGGCGTCTATGTTAAATTCCCGTTTGAGGCTATACATATTTGACCCTATTTAACACAGGACCCCCGTTTGAGTCTATAGTGCCATGCTCTACTACTACTACCGTATATCCGTATATTTTACTTCATTTTCTTATATATATATATATATATATATATATATATATATATATATATATATATATATATATAGAGAGAGAGAGAGAGAGAGAGAGAGAGAGAGAGAGAGAGAGAGAGAGAGAGATGCATCAATCGGAATATCATCGGTCTTTTCCAATGGCACAATATGGTGGCGGATGGAGACAAAATCACAAGCATACAAATTGTCGGCCCTTTCTGTCGCAACATAATGTGGTGCACTGCGTCGGAGGAGTATCACCAAACCTATCAAACTTATATGTATTCCTACAACTACATCCGAGGTTATTTCATGACTTGACGGATGTGGCTAGCGATTTTCCGACTGTAAAAGCCAGTCAAGGTGTAGAATGCGTCCATACCCGAGTCCACTCAAAATATTACCAGTCACAAAGACGACGATCGCTCTGCATTTTCTTGGCACAGTTACTTTTCCTTTCAAACAATTTTATTTCCTCATCCCATCTTTGTTCCACACACTAGCTGATGTATATTCTTCCCTAAATAATTGGTAGAAAATCTCAGTTTTTCGAAGCAAACACCACTGATTACGGGTCATTTAATGGTGTAAAATCCAACTGGGTCGCACGTTTGTTTATATGATGCATCATGCTCGATCGAGATTTTGGCCTGGAGGATGGGATCGAGAGTATAATATTCAGCTATTGATATAAATTTATTATCAAACCCTTTTTATTTTTATTTCAAAGGTTATCTCTCAAACTAGGACCATTAATGTATAATAACAGAGCTACGTAGGATGTTCAGCTATAATAGTCCACCAGTGTCTTTAGTACATACAGTATATATATATATATATATATATATATATATATATATATATATATATATATATATATATATATATATATATATATATATATATAAGGCATACGCCTTCAGCCTCGCTTTCGATCAGAGAGAAAATGCGATACGTTTACTTCGATCATCTTCGACTTTGAACTAATAGGGCGTTATGTTCGAATTTGTATGTTTAAGATGATAAATATTCTGCATATATCGATTTTAAGCAGGGTTCGATCTAAGATCGTTTGTTACGGAAATAAGCGAACCTGTACTAATTTTATTTCTGCCCCATATACCATTCATTCTTTAAGCATAATTGTTTGCTCGTGTGTTTTAACCTTTAGACCTTTTACTCGCAATCTCAGTACTTTTCATTATTTATTCCGAGTTGGACATATCACATGCCCATGCCGTCCTTACCCGTGTTTATTACATGGTTCCTGTGAAAGATATTTTTTATTGGCTGACGCAGCGTCATGTGATTTGTGGCAATTACAGTTTATTATATTTGTAACATGGGAAAATATTATAGAGGTTTTTTGGGTTTTTTTTCTGAGCGATACTGCCCGACGTGTTGTGCAGTATGTAATGCAGTATGGAGAAATACTGCACAGTTCCGACAATGTTGAACTGTGGAGAAGAAAAATAAATAAATAAATAAATATTGCACTAACTTGACGTCATAGACTTTTACCTGATGTCATCGCTTATTTTTGTAGAGTCATACGGGTGAAATGTGATTTTCACTTTTCCGCAAAGTTTCATTTGTTTTTGTTCTTGTTGCTAAATCGTGTAATAAAACTGTTGGGGATCTTTGTTTTGGTGAGTATGAAGTTTTATGAACCAGCAAATACCTATCACATTGACCTCCGCTTTGTGTCGGTCAAGTTGAGGTCTACCGGTTCTTAAAACGTCATATTCACCTCAATATCCAAATGCGAACAGCCTAGACTCAGATCTGCCGTCTCATTATGAGACAAAGGTGTACTCAAACTATGTTTTTTCATTTATTTTTTTTTTCGGGGGGTGGAGAGTGGGGAATTCTGAGCCTGATGATGTGTTTTCTGCTAAGAAATTTTCGAGAATACGAGGTCTAGTGTTTGATGGAAAAGTCGAAAAATGCACTGAGATTTTATACGCATTCCGCTATTAAATAAAAGAAACACTTTCGTCTTTTGTAATTCTTTCTTTAATTAAGTCCTCCAAATTATTCAGTGTGCACAAACTGGCATTATAAATGAAAGACTGTGTCTCTCAATTACAGTGGAAGCCGTACATCTCTATAACAAATAATGCGAAGAATATATGTGAAGATGCACACAAAATTAAAAAATTACACTTTTAAAAACTCTATGTACAGTCCCAGATGTAAAGCATAATCATACTGTGATGAACGTTTTTTTCAAAAACACCATGTTTCAGCAGTATAGAATATATACAGTCTTACAGTACAAAAATCTAATAAATGACTAGTTCGACAATGTAATTGCCTTTGAACATAATACAGAACTCTCAAAGCTACTAGTGGATCAAATTAAAGTAAGATCTATATGCTAATTGCGAAATAATTTTCCAAAAATAATTATAACATAAAAATGTTTCCAAAAATGATATATTCATGAGTTTCTTGACGTTTTATCTTCAAAACACTTACTATCACCTAGCAACAGTATTAAGCTATAAATCTGTTCAGTTACCATAAAACACAATCTCAGACTAGTGTTAATTGTACATGAAGCACTTGACATATAATGTTAAAATGGTTTGATAAATGTATGCGCATAACGGACACTCACAATATAGCAATATATAAAACCTATTCATATTTTGAAGTAAAATAGCTCCTTTTCATTATTCGGATTCAATAAGAATAATTTTTTGCGTCATTTTTATCCTTCTTACATTTCTTTCGGAATAAATATTTTATAACTATTTTTTGAGAAAGCAGTAATTGACGGACAGAGAGAGGATACTCGGAACCAAAATTGACGGACAGAGAGAGGATAATCGGAAATTGGATTGACGGACAGAGAGAGGATAATCGGAACCAAAAGTGCACAACATATTTATTCCCGCGCTTTTCGGGAAAAAAAAGCGGCGTTTATGAGTTCATGCCCGTCTTAGCGTGCGTGTGCGTGTAAGGTCGCGTTCCATAATGATAGTGCAGTTATACTTGTATACAAGGCGCTCGTCACTTTTTTCAACTTTATGATGGTTATACTTAACGAATCTGACTAAATTTACTATCAAAGTGGATGTGAGATAAGCGCTGTCTTATTCTGGAAAACATTGAACAGTTCAGACTCGGTCTTGAAAATCATTTAATTTTGTCAACATATTTCGATGAAGCATCGAGTCATTCTCATATATACGAGGGCGTCCATTCATGAACCTACTGGTCAGCACAGGACAGAGGTCGAGCAAACCAGTTTACTACACCATATATTCTCTAAGTAATGTCTACTCCTCTGTACACTGTCTGGACAGCGACCAAGCTAGAACGGCAAAAATTACCGTATATTCTCTATATAGTCAAATACTGTCTATTGTATGCGAGTTCCCTAGATGTGCACGTGTTGCGAGGTATGATTCACACCTAAGTCACGCATATACAGTCAGTGATCTTCATACTGTAACAGTACAAATTTATCCAGAACTTGCGAAAGTTTACGTCGAATTACAAGAAAGATATATATCCCTCATTAGTGATCTCTCACTTGATGAGTTAAACTGCTTTAATAAAGTTTAGTTCAGAGATATGACTTGTGCCGACATGTGTCTTCCTTTACCCAATCAGAACAAAATTTCCTTTGAAAGTGAAGTGTATTATATCAGCAAAATGCTCAACAATGAGGTACCACGTGTCAAAGCTTGCAAACGGAAGCCACATATAGCGTTATGGGGGGGGGGGGGCTAAAATAGTAGGCGAGATTTATGTGGGACGGAACCTTTAACCATCTAACCGCAAAGAAAACTTACTATAGGAAACGTTCCAGTTGTTACGCGCTAATTTTATTTTATTTTTATTTTATTTTATTTTATTTTTTTTTTTTTTGGGGGGGGGGGGGACATTGATACCGCTCTTTCAGAGCTGGGTGACGTTGAACCAGGTGAAAATAGTATCGATGCATCTAGTCATAACCTGAATCATCAACAATATCAATGCTCTGACGAAACCTGATGAAACTCGCACCGAAGCTGAAACTGAATTTGTATATATATATACGTGTGTGTGTGTGTGTGTGTGTGTGTGTGTGTGTGTGTGTGTGTGTGTGTGTGTGTGTTAGCATGCTACTTGTGTTGGTATTAGCAAAATAAACCTAGTAAGATTCCGGCACCGTATTTAAAGTAATAAAATACCTAATGAAGATTCAGAGTAGGATGGATGAATTCCATCCGTACTCAAGTGTCATTTCAAACTAAATACAAATTCTGTCAAACAATATGGAATCAAAATTTTTCAACATAAATGGCCAAACATACAGAATCACAAAATACATGACGAATCAACCTCAATGCAACTCGAAGAAATCAAACAACAGACATTAGATGTCAAACATAAAACAAATAAGAAAACAGCCGTATCACTGAATAAAGCACAAAACGTCATCGAATTGCAAAAAACTACTATAAAGTTACCTAGGTCGGAATACAAAACACAAAACATCAACTATTCAGACAGACGGAGATAAATCAAAGACAAACCAAGACTCCTTCACGAAAATTACGAACAGCCTCAGATACATCAAAATGGTCTGGCTCCTCTTCCATCAATAAAAGACCCTGATTACAGGATTATATATCTTGAAATGAATCCGTACCTGAGGAATTTCACGTGATGTACATGTAAAATCATACCCTGGTGCCACCATTTATAGTCTCAAAACAGATTTGAACAAATGTGATCTCAGCAAATACAACAAGTAATTGCCCAAGTAGGAGAAAAGGATTTTGATAGAGGTCAGAACATAAGTCCGCTTGAAATCGAATGCAAGCCCCTTATCAACAACTTACTCATTCAGGTTGATAAGGTCTTTGTATCTGGTCTATTCCAAGAAGAGACAAAGATAAGACGCTGTATGATGATATACTCGTAAACAACTGCCGGTCTTTCGACCTACCTTGCATAACAAACCACTACACCTTCTTGTAGGCGTTGGTTTGTGGTTTGTGGGTTCAACACCATTTTTAGCACCTGATAGGCTATACTTGGCAGCCAGTATATTTGGTGAAGGAAGAACCACCGTCCCACGGGAAATTCTTGGCAAGCTTTCTCACATACCCACGTTGGTCGAGCCGAGACTCGAGCCCACGCGGACAGAAGTGAAATGTCAGTGATCTGTAAAGGCGAGCGCCTTAGACCACTCGGCCACCCGGGGTCCCTGATAGCGTTGGGTCAGCTACCATCCACTTTCTTTCATTCTGATCTGATTCTTCACCTGTCGAGAAACATGCGCAAAGTTACTCTCTGTGCTAAAACCAAAATCAACCAACACCTTGAGCAGTAACTACTCAGCTACACAATGCCAACACAGACAACATAATAACCAACAGACGCACACTACAACTTTGTCATAGGTGGGAAAGAAACCCTAATGCACAAAACACATGGCATAGTCACGAATACTTGATCACAATCAAAGTTTCGGAAAATGGGGCACGTGGGCTAGACAACAGTGTTTACATGACATATATGATATACCTACCTGGAATTATAAACATTAGGTACCTCTGTCTGGGTATAATGATAATACATGTACCTCAGTCAAAAATAGGTATCATGTTCTCGGTGATATTTGTTCTCTGTGTCTTACCGTCCAAAGTACCAATTCCTATTATACATGCCAAGGTTTTAGTGTCTTTTCCTGTAAATCGCAGGGAAAAAATAAATCTTTCCTTGATTCTACTCCGATTGGAAAACGTGTACCCTGTTCACTCTATGGCTTAAAAAAGAAAGATCTGCATTTTATCACATCTTACCAAAAATCGATGAACTAAGACTTACGATACAAATTGAATCCAACCTTGCAGTAATTTGACTATGTGAACGTTTCTTGACTGTAATGTATCTGACTGTGCTATTTCCATACCAAAAAAAAAATATAATAATTAAATTTTTTTTTTTTTAAATTCATTCTTAACACGAGATCGACACCACGGAATGGGAGGAGGGATTTTTTAAATATCCTCAGTAGAATCAATATGGATCAAATTAAGTTTCCTCCAAAAATATATATTTATATCCGCTCAGTTTACCGACCTCCAAACTCTCTCTCTCTCTCTCTCTCTCTCTCTCTCTCTCTCTCTCTCTCTCTCTCTCTCTCTCTCTCTCTCTCTCTCTCTCTCTCTCTCTCTCTCTCTCATGGAATGATCAATTTGAATTATCATGGGAGACTTTACTATTGATTTCATTTCCGATATTAACACTAAATGGCTTCATATGATACAACGGTACGACTTCACACAAGTAATAAATGCTCCAACAAGAGCAACAGCCCCTTCTTCTACCCTAATCGACCACATCTACTCTACTCGCCCCTGATAACCTCTACGAGATTAACGTACCTTGTATCTCTATTAGTGATCACTATCCCATTTGTGCAGCAGAGCGCATGTAAGAATAATTCGCGTTCCTATAGCAATATTGATGTTTTAAAAAATGCGCTGAAAATAAATTGCTCCCTGAACTGTCTTAACATATTAGCTCATTAACTTTGTCTAAAACAGACGCAGATTATGATTTGCCTCTCTGGAACTACTTTTTTTTTCTTACTATCCTAAATAAACACACTCCCATACAAGTTAAAAGAATCAAACAATCAAATCAACCAGTTTGGTATGATAGTGAAATCGCTAAGGCGCAACGTAAATGTAAATGTAAATATTATAAATGTAAAGATTTTACCAAGTATCGTGTATGGCAGAACAAAGCCAAATTCCTCATTATTAAACATAAAACTCCTTTTGCACACAAAAAAAGCCATTGCCTCTAATTCTGATAACAGATCCATCCAGACTCACCTATTTGAATTAATTTCTACGAAACTTGTACTTTAAAGGGCATGTGAAGTTATAATTAATGGCACTAATTTCACCGACGATCACTATTTCTTTTTTTTTTTTTTTTTTGTTTTTTTGTTACAGAACTCGACTTGCATGAACGTACTGCCTTCCTGAATGATGGGTTACCCGATCATGTTACCTTCAATATCCCTTTGATTACATTAACTGATACTATCGATATTATCACTAAAATAGAAACTAACAAATTGACGGGTCTAGATGGAATTCACTCCAAATTCTGACAACTTCGGCTTTGTCAATCTCTGATCCATTGATAAATGTAATTAACTGTAGCATCACTTCTGGAAAGGTTCCCGAGTTATTGAAATTAGCCTAGGTATTCTTAGTTAATAAGGAAAATGAAAAGAATGACCCAGCTAACTATCGATCCATATCTGTTCTACCTGTACTTTGAAAATACTTATTAGAAAGAAAAAAAACATGTCAGCATGCACTTTTCAGATTTCTTAACAACTACCAACCCCTCCATAAATCACAATCAGATTTCCAACAAAAATATTCATGTCAAACGGACTTGACGAAACTTATTTACCAGAGGCTACTAATGACTGTATCCGGCTAACCTAATGGCGCATTCGTCCTTTATTTTTTTTAAAAAAGCGTTCGATTTGGTTGACATATCAGTATTCATTACAAAATTATCAGCCTGCAAGTTTTTTTTAAAAATTCAGTTTCTTGGTTCAAATCATATCTCACTAACAGATTATTGGTTCTTTGTACGGGAAAAATATCTCTGAGTTGGGTCATATTATAAGTTGTGTTCCCAAGTGATCTTGGTTGACGATTCTACACTAAACACATCTGGTAATTCTCTCTACTCCATTGAACACAAACTTCAAATTGATCTCAATAATGTATCTGTATTGCGTAAACAAAACAGAATGTATATCAATGTATCTAAATTGAAATGTATGATAATTGGAACAAGGCAGCACCTATCGACTGACATAGATTTACTTCTCGCTCAAAATGGCTCAAACTGTCTAGTGTTGAAAAATCAAAAACTTCTTAGTACCTACATTGATCAACACCTAACTTGGAATTCACATATCTATCACCTATGTGCAACGGTCGTCAAACGAATTACTTTTCTAAATTACTGTTAAAATTTCTACCTTCCCAGTCACTTGAACTATATACTACCACTGATAGACTACGGCTGTACCATATGGGGAAACATCAAATTATAATCTATCCAGAATTGATAAACTCCCTGCGATGTTTTGTTCTCACGTCGACACAGGCTACCAATACAAATGCGTAATCTTTAATTTAAAGGAATCATGACATATAAGTCTCTAAACAACCTTTCTCCAGACTATATCTCACCTAATTGAACTAAATTCATCAAAATGCTGCCTTCTTATAGACGTCTGGCGTCTTCTATTTTCGAATTCAGATACAAATTTCAATAAACGTTTTCACTCTACCGTACCCAGTAGTGTCCCAACTGCTACAGTACGTAGTCGTGGAGCTCATGCAAAACTTCCATTCTGCACGGAAATACTCGTTCCTTAAAGAAGCAATACAATCCCTTGTTTGTGTCTCTCATAAAAGCACCAATTAAACCAAGGCTGCTTCGTGTCAGCACCAGGATGTCACATCTCGTAAGAATTTCTTGCTCGACGATTACCCTTCTAAACACCCCACAGTCCCGTGCTCTTTCCATCTGGTCGATAGTTCCCACTGTATCCACAAGCTGCTCTCGAAAGAGCTTCTTCGCTTCCAACTTTGTTTCGTTTGAATCGGTGGCTACGTAGATGCTGTATTTGGATACGTCATTATACTTCTGCAGAAATTCCCAGATGACATGCATTTCATTTCTGGCAGTCCTCTCTGCGTCTACACCTTTGATTCCCATCCTAATGTGAGCACAAACTAGAGAGCGGCTTTTGACCTGGTTTGAAAACAAGTCATCCAATTGTTTCTTCGTTTGATTGTTGAGGACAAAGAGATGCCTCATGACATAACCGTACACCTGTCCAAGGGTGTAATTATGCAACCACGGCATCACGTCTGCTGTCAACTTATTTTTTCTGATGGAAGTTACGTAATCCTGGGCAGTGTGAAAGTATATAACATCCTCTGGAAATAGTTTGTCGAAGTATGCCCATTCAATCATCTGATGTTGACGAAAGTTTTCGGCCAAATCGTTGTACATATAGAAATCCCTCGCGCACAAGCCATCTAATTCGTCCACTTTAACTATCCAGTTGACATTGTTGGGAGCAAGAAAGCTTTCGAGCCGACAGGGATTGTTCATTAAGATGCCGTATGTTCTGTTGGACAAAACAGAAATTAGGTACGTTGTAACAATGGCTCTTTGTCTGTCTCCCCAACCGAAGCATTGGTCAGCATCTACACAGGTATTTATGAGGTAGCGTCCAGGATTCGTGATCAGAGTGCCGTCAGATCTATATCTTAGTTGGTGGTAACACTTGGGCATTAGAAACAGTAATCCTACATACGACAAGGCGAGCGTCATTAGGCCGACGATAACAAGGATCTGTGAAAAAAAAGCAAACATATCTGTAAAAATGGACTTCGAATTATTTCTGTGCATCCTCCTGCGAAAATTAGGATACTGTATATCACCAAGGACATCGACTTCGTAATCGCGACCTTTGTTCGTTTTCATGACCTTGAAACAGTATTTTCTGCCTTTTGATCATTTGGTTTTAGTCATATCTATGATAAACTCATACAATGTGCCGTGACAGTTTGCTAATGCAGTAAAAAGAGCAAATTATTAAATTGCAACTTCGCGTCTGGCATATGACGGACGACAGTGTTGGCACCATGGCAGCACTCATAGCATGCGACACAAACATCCATGGCAACGACACATGAAGAATAAAAAAGGCAAGTATGACTAGGAATGACTAGTATGTTTCTCTGGTTCTCTCAGTCTTGTGTAGCTTAACAGTCTTCAAAAAGAACAAATAACTATGGTTGTCAGAGCTATCACCGAGAAGTGGCTTATATGTTTAGTTCAAGTCGTGTCGATTTTATCTTCCGAAAGATTGTGGCCACCGGTTAACTTTTAGTTTTATAGTTTATTAGTTATTTTTAATGATTTTCCTTTGCTCAGCACTTTATAGCTAGGGTTTGCTATACAGTGATTCTATATCCTAGATATCGAAAATAAAGCAGCATTTGTTCGAGGAAAAATTTCCAGCGTATGTCTGAAATGTAAATGAAACTAAAATATATATTCCTGGGAGATTGCCATGAGAATTGTAGCCGAAGGTCATAAGTTGTATAGATAAATAACAAAAATTGATCCATTGCTGTCTTTGTGCTGTTCGTAAGATAATCACGTCGTTGACTAGATCAAGAACTATGGCATCGCACTCTTTACTCTTGTTCTATTAACAGCATGTTCTGTCAAATGTATGTTTGTATGTATGTATGTATTTAGGTAGGTAGGTACGGATGCATGGATAGATGTACAGTCAACCCCCTTATTTCGTCACCCGTTATCCTGCCACCCTTCTTAGGCCAAACAATTGACCTTAAAGATTATTTCATTACTCAGTAATGTTTGGTAACTCTGTTATTTCGCAAAGTGATTTTTGAATCGGTATTAATATATACTATCTATCATTTAAAGGGAAAATGCAGCCTTCAAACTTATTGAAGTATCGAACCCGGGACCCTTGGATTACGAGTTACACGTTCTACAAACTAAGCTACCGCAGCTCCCCTACTATTCAGTACACTGACCAATACAAGTTTTCTTATTGCATTTTTTTATGCAGTTAGGTAACCAAATTGCACTTACTCAAACAAAATCATAATTCATATGTAGCCTATTTTCCCTTTGCTAGCGACCGACCGGTTTCAAAAATCAGCATTAATGTGCGCAATTATGTTTACTAATGAGAAATATTACTGCAATAAATATTTTATTTGAAAGAAGTAACTCGACGGTGAGAACAAAAAATCGCAAAAACCAGGAAACAGGTTACAGTAATCATTCACAATATGCAATTTTTATCTTCTATGACAATTTTTATTTAGTATTCGACAATGACAACTTTCATTTAGTATTTGACAATGATAACTTGTATTTAGTATTTGACAATTGCAACCTGTATTTAGTATTTGACAATGACAATTTTTATTTAGTATTTGACAATGACAACTTTTTTTTAGTATTTGAAAATGACAACTTTTATTTAGTATTTGACAATGACAACTTTTTTAATATTTAACAATGACAACTTTTATTTAGTATTTGACAATGACAACTTGTATTTAGTATTTAAGGATATAGTATTTAAAGATACCGGCCCAATTGATGTTTTGCATTATATAACACAAGAACACCTCACTATGTATCAGCAGCGTATTCAGTGCTAAAATTACATTCTGATGCATAAAATATTCGTATATGAGAGAGAGAGATGGAAATACAACCCATCACACAGGGTACAGATACGTTCATTATTCTGGTATTTTATTATGTAATCCACCTTGAGTCATTCAATTATAGATAGAACATTTAAGAGAAACAATCATTTGTCTGAACTTCAACGGGAGACCAATATTAACGTTATATTCAACATTTAGCTGAAATTTAAAATGTTTGCAATGATGAGATTTCTTACAATTCGATATATCTGAAACCAATTCTTGTAACAAATTATCTTGTAAACATTGATTGAAGATCACAATAAAAAGTTTTTCATCACCTATGTCTTGTGAGATCCACACGTGTCCAAAGCCATATTTATATAATAAATCTTTGGCTTTTCAGGTCCAAATAACTCGTGCAGCATCATCAAGTTTTACTAGGATTTTGTAACATTTTGCAGGGTATCTATGGTTGTTAATTCTGGTCAGTTTTATCCAGTACTTTATATATTTTGTAAAGTACTGAATACAGAGAGTATATCGGCAGCATTCACCTCTATAAAATGCAGACGTATACTGGCAGTGACGGCGCGAGGGTTCGAGGTGCCCGAGGGCAATATTCTTTAGTGGCGTCCCTACTTTGCCACAGAGAATTTTTTTTATGTCAGTTGCCAACCTCCAAACCCCTCCCCCACCCCATCTAAGCCCCGGTTACAGCTTCAAAAAAAAAGGCTCCCGACGGCGCCCGTCCCCCCCCAAGCATCGCCCGGCGCCTGGGGGCAATTGCCCCCCGACCCTCCTCGCGCCGCCACTGTATTCTGCAATAATTTTTAATAATTTGTACAAAATCAGTTGTGGACATCTTCAATCTGGTTTGAATATGCATATGCACATAAGTCTGACCCCGTTGCCTAAAATAAGGGAGACCTCAGTGTTAGGTAATTTAAAAGATTAAGGAAATGACAGGGCTCCAATTTTGCTTTCAATCTTATTAATCGTAATTATTGTTTTGCTTGCTTGTGATGCTAAGCATTATTTTGCCTTAGTCCAGATGAGTCACATAGTAAAAAGGAGCCCTATTTATTTGTATGCTGTTGCAGTTACAATTGTCTGACCTTGAGTGTACCACTGCTCATTGTTTCTTAGAAAACCTCTGTTTCTAAAAGCAATAATTTTAGTTTTATCAAGATTAATCTTCACCCCTATTTCATCGCAAAATTCATCCACAACCTTAAATTGAAATTATAGATTTATCACACTATATGCACAATTAGCAACATCATCAGCATTCAAAATTGCAAAAAATGTAATGTATATCAGCAGAAATAAATATTCCTTTGACACATTTCTATCTTAATTTGGTAATCAAATCGTTTATTAGTAAATGTAAAAATCAGATAACTTAGAATACAATCTTGTCTGGTCTGGTTCCTGTAATATAAGGAAATATATTTGTATGATGCTGATCAACTCGGACACATGCACACAGACTATTATACATTGATGATACGTAAAAACTTTCCTCCAATACCCTTCTTCACTAAACATTAAAAAGTTTTGAGTGATCTGTAGAGTCAAATGCTTTGGGGGAAAAAAATGAAAAGACAATAAAATTGGCCAATTGGTCTACTTAAATATGTTTGCACCGAAGTTTGATGAATACACGTTATCTACGGGAGAATACCCCTTTCGGAAGCCAGATTGTGCTTTATCGATTATCTCCCTTTCAGCTTTCCATGTTGTCAAGATGTCGGTTAATGCCTTGTTTAGCACATCCATGAGAAAAATGCTTTTATAATTGTTGGGATCAATTGCAGCATTTTTTTTTTTTTTTTTTTTTTTTTTTTTTTTTTTTGTATATTGGGCAAATAATACTTTATCCCCATGCATGTGGAAAATTAGCAGATTGAAATACAGTATACAAAAATGTGTTTTTATTGGAGTAATTTCTACCACAGTGTGCTTAAATATCTTAATCAACATACCGTCTGCCTCTCCATCCACCCACCCACCCCAAGCTTTCCCAGATCTCATAATTTAAGTACTTCTCATAACTCCTTCCTCCTCAGTGGGCCTCCAAGGATATCATCAGCATCATCGCCAGACGAAAGCAAATATGAATCGATTTGGGATAGCATTGTCTGTGTACGAGTGTAGAAATATACTACAGTTATCGTAAGACATTTTACATAAAATGTTACTTTTATATGTTTTGTCTCATTTGCAAAGAATAATAAGCCTTTCAGCCAATTGTCACTGAAACTTTACTAAAATGACATACCTTTGTCTATGATTTATTTAATTTTTTTTATTCTTTGTAACCCTTAGTAATTTTCAATAAAGTAACGGTATGTTAAGTGACATACACCTGTTGATACCGTGTTTATAGACCTTTAAGATTTCAATTTTATTTTTATAGACCTGTAAGATTTCAATATTATTTTTATGTTAAATAAGCTAAATGAACATTTTAGAGTGGTGGTATTCGGGTCACTTTTTAAAAAAAAAAAATTTAAAATAATTTTAAACGAAGTAATGTCGGTGCAATATTACTTCTCTATGATAGGATCTGCTGGGTATCCTTCAAGACAGCCTAGATCCAGGTAGGAGATCAAAACCATCAAATGTGTTAACATTTGTCATCACCGCATTTATAGGTAACGCCGCACACACTGGTATGCAATACGAACTTAATCAACTGTGAATGCGTGTTCTAAAATCAATATGTATAAACAGTGCCGGATTATCCTAGTAGCAAAAGTAGCACATGCTACGGGCCCCGCACTTTCAAGTGTTAATATTTATGTGTTTTGTTTTTTTTTAATTTAGGAGGCCCTGCACTAGCTTAATCCGGCACTGATGCTACGGGCCCCGCTACAGGTCCTGCACTAGCTTAATCCGGCACTGTGTATAAATATTCGTAGCCAAACTAAAGGTCCAGAACTGAGTGACCAGAGCGTCTTGTACAAGATAAGCGCAGTGGTGATGTTGTTGTAGATATGTGTTGGTTTCTAACGGCACTTTCAACACTTTATTTGGCTTGATCATGCCGAGGAAATTGAAACAAAGAGCCTTTCCCAGGATACACCTGAGGCAGCCGACCAGGGCTGGCCAGGGTGGGTATCAAAGCCGTGGCCCATGCATTACGAGTCCAATAGTCTACCAACTGAGCTACCGCGAAACCCTAAGTGAAATTGTATTTGTCGAATATGAAACCCCAGCAGTGGCGTAACTACCGCGCACCCGCAATGCAGGGGGAGAGGGCACAAGGAGGAGACCCAAAATCCCGCTTTACATTAATTTGATGGGAGCCCACTCTAAATGTTTGCAAGGGGGGGGGGGGGAGGAGCACAATTTGAAGCTACGCCACTGAATCGTAGTAAAGATTTCCTGCCCCATAAGTAACATCTTTCTGCTTCTGAGTTCATCCCCATATACCTCATTTAAGTCTGTTCGGGGGTATGCGGAGATTGAAAACTTTGTTTCTACTAGAGAAAATTGGTTTAGACAATTTGTTTATTAAAATGCAAGTATTTCCTATGTAACAAATCTGTAGTTCATGCGTCGTCGAATTTCCTAATAAAGTCATACAAATACATTCTTCCCTCGTTATGTGTCGTGATAGTGTCAAGGTTGAATATCCGCTCACGTGACCGAAGGCAGTCACGCTATGGAAGCTCGACACGCTTTAGGTACGTTTTTTTAACGTAATACAATTGGCATGTCTTTATATTGCCATAAATAGAACTAGTTACCTTGATGCCTACGTTATTAAGTGCCATCGTCTCTCTTTGGTGATCTTACACTTAACATGTTTATTTCTTGTAATTCTGGCTGCATTCCGACGCGCGATGTCATTTCAAGTACCCATTCGCAACTTCGAGGTCAGTCCTACGGATCATACCTCGAACGTGTGCGGACAGCTGCCAGTTTTTGGACCATCTCGGTAATTTACAAAACAATGATTAACCGAGAAGTTGCGAATGCATCGAACTATTTTTCATTCGCAACTGCTTGGTCAATCCTACGGTCAATTCAGTCGTAGAATAGTCAAGGTGGTCCGAATAGATTACGGTTTCTTTTTTGCGACAGAGGCATATTTATGTCTCGCAGAAATAGCCTAGGTGGTCCTAATGTTTAGTACCACACTATCCTGTGTGGAGGTATTGGAACTACATCGCGAGGCATTCTGTACCATCGCCGCTAAGTAAACGCCGCTGCTATCTAGAGATTTACTATACAGTTTTGAATAGTATCCCTACGCCGACCAACTCACGGACAGGTATTATGTAAAGAGTCTAACAAAATATTTCCAAACACTGGGACTCTTTACTTTGTTTTGTTATGATGACTTGCTAAGGTCCATGTAATATATGTCTTGATTGTAATTTGAACTAATTAAAATTCTTTATAAAAGTGTTTTAATATGTGATTTTGCAAAACGTAAAAATTACCCATGTGCATTGGAGCACTTCCTTCTTCAATTCTTCAGTTTCGGATGTGTGTAGGTTTTACACGTTTTCAGGGTGTTCGGTTTCGGAGGTAAGTAAATCTTGTCAGTTGTGTGTAATTCGCAATCCCATAATGCCTAAATGGAAGCGATCGGTTTGGAAAAAGACCCTAATTTATGAAGTTTGCATCATGAGGCGGGATGCAACAAGAATTTTGATTGGTTGATTGAGTTTCCCTTAGCTACCGCATTTGTGTATAGAGGCGTCTGCAGCAATGAATTGAGGCTGATTTAAACTCATGAACCCCGAATTTAGCGGGTTGTACTATAAACGAAACCGTCCACCATGGCAATGCCAATGCTAAAGGTATTAGAGTAAAAAAAAAAAACAGCAATAATATTATAACAATAATTTACCCGGCTTTGGCAAATATTACAAATCACCATTAATCCCCATATATGGGATCATCCTATATTCTATACACGTCAATTCCAATCTTGCGTTAAAGCTTAAATTAAATATTTAACGTTTATGTCAACGGAAATAAAGTAAGTGAAACTAACAATCCTCCAATCCACCAGAAGTTATGTCCTGCGATGTATAATTTGTGGTGTAAAGTTCAGTCGTGGCAAACCCCGAATACTCTTCTACGGTATCGATAAATGTCAGTACCCATGGATCGGCAAACAAAGTATATGTATGATATGGTTATATGCATTGTGGTTAAGTGTGTTTCCAATGCTTTTATGAATAAATCGATTACATTTTTAATCCTGACTTAGTTTTCTTTTAGTCAAGTGCTAGGTTGGGACGAACCTTTTCATGTAAAAATTTACCTTAAGTGCGTAACGAAAAAGTTACACCTATTACAAATAAAAATTCATCAAAAATATAATAGGTTTTGGGGATTTTGATTATGAGGTCACAGTCACACATGCACTTTTGAATAGCCGTCAATTCATCGGTCACTGCTTCGTAATTCTATGGGACATCATTATATGTAAAGTATGGTTTCTGCTATGTATGATCGCTTCAAATATCAAGGTCTGGAAATTATGAAAGCGTGAGTTTGAGCTTGCTATTTTGTTTTGACCAATCACAATCGACGTTGTATTTGAAAAGTTGTTTCCGACTGGCTGATAGTGGAAACTCAGATCTCCAGGTCAAATCTTAATAACATAAGTCAGATCTTATATTTGCTCGTTCTACAACGCTTATTAAAAAATTTAAAGTAGTAATTAAACATATGAAGGACAATTAATCAGAGGTTAGATTCAGTGTACATGTAACAGCTAATTTACTTGGAAAGCTTATATGCGATCATATTTTTCAAAATTATTATAAAAATTGATGTATGTCCCTTAGTTGATCAGATTTACTTTTTATGTTTGTTTTGATTTAATTTTTTAACACAATAAAGTGACTCAATAACAGCTGTTACTGTGACCTAAAAGCTGCCTAATTTTGATGAAAATATCTGCAATAGTCAACAATGACATATAGCGAGTAAACATTATTCAGGAATATTTGTTGAAATTAATGCCTATTACACCAAATTAACATTGGATTTAAAGAAATAGCACGTTCAGAACTTTTTTCACTGTTGAATTATCCCGAGATTCATGTTAATCTTACTAGATTAATAAGATTTTTAAGTCAGCTAAGCCACCTTACTTCTCGGAACATGCAAGCTATATTCAATTAAATATATAATTATATGCGAGAAAGTGAATAATTAATTCAATGACTGACGTCAAATTGTTTTAGGCAAAACATAGAGATGTTATATTTGCAACACCAGCGCCGTCCATGTGCGATATAGCATAGAAAACGGCGTATAGATTACTACTGCTCTTAAATTATTGGTCAATTTTGGTAAATATTACGTAAAATACAGAATAGTATTTTATGTAATTTAATAAGTTTAAGGTTAATAACTGCAAATAAAACTTCAAATACATGCATCATAAACGATTTTTATTCAACTATGTTACTCTGTTGACACTTAAGAAGACAAAGGTGGTGGCCTGACTATCCTCGTTATTTAAATTAGAAACCCGCCGCATCATCACAAAAATCTCCGAAAGGGCACTGTCAAACAATGTATGTAAATCCTTCCAAAGGGCACTGTCAAACACTGTATGTGAATCCTTCCAAAGGGCACAGTCAAACACTGTATGTGAAACCTTCCAAAGGGCACTGTCAATCACTGTATGTGAATCCTTCCAAAGGGCACTGTCAAACACTGTATGTGAATCCTTCCAAAGGGCACAGTCAAACACTGTATGTGAATCCTTCCAAAGGGCACAGTCAAACACTGTATGTGAATCCTTCTAAACTTATAGTATGTACTCTCGTATAAGTTGGATCCAACTGCAAACTGCATAGACCCAGATCTGTCGTCGCATAATGCGCCGGTAGATATGGGTCTATACAGTTTATTAGGAGTATTCAGTAGAACAAACAACATAGATCCTGATCTGCCGGTGCATTATGCGACGGCAGATCAGGGTCTATGTTGTTTGCAGTTGGACCCGACTTATAAGAGCGTACGGTACTTGATCTGTTGACACTTGACAAAAGATTGCTTTGAAAAGTAAAGAACGGTTTATAATATGAATAGCATAAACCAGGGGTGTCAAACATACGACCCGCGGGCCGGATACGGCCCGCCAGACTCATTATTTTTTATTATTATTTATTATTATGTATTATTATTATTATTGATATCAAATCACGCCCGCAGTAGCAAATGAGTTTGACACCCCTGTCATAAACTATTTATTTTATTGGTCTATAATATGTATAGGTTACTACATTTGTATGCAGAACCTGTTGATGTGATACTACATTTGTATGCAGGAACTGTTGATGTGATACTACATTTGTATGCAGAAACTGTTGATGTGATACTACATTTGTATGCAGGAACTGTTGATGTGATACTACATTTGTATGCAGAAACTGTTGATGTGATACTACATTTGTATGCAGGAACTGTTGATGTGATACTACATTTGTATGCAGAAACTGTTGATGTGATACTACATTTGTATGCAGGAACTGTTGATGTGATACTACATTTGTATGCAGAAACTGTTGATGTGATACTACATTTATATGCAGGAACTGTTGATGTGATACTACATTTGTATGCAGAAACTGTTGATATGATACTAATATACATGTTGAACATCCGTATCTAGCGAATGCTTCAAGGGTGTGAGATTAAATTGGTATGCAATAAACTTATTTTTTTTACTCACGACATCAAGCGAATAAAGGAAACACATTAATTGACAGTGACGTTTAATACCTTGTTCACCACCTGTCAATTAGCTGGAGACAGAGGAAGGCTAATTGGCCAACTGTTCAGTACACTACAAGACTGACCAATAGGTGTTTTCTTATATCATTTTTGCTTAATACAGTTAGGCAACCAAAATGCACACAATTGACGAACAATAATTCAAATGTAACATATATACCCCTCACTTGCCACAGACGGGTTTCAAAATTCAGCAATAAAATGCGCAGTTATGTTTATCAATGAGAAGTCTTACTGTAATACATATTTTATTTTGAGAGAAGTCACTCTGCTTTGAGAACAAAATGACAAAACCGGGATACTTTTGAATCAAACGGATTACAGTAATCTTTCAAAAACCGTTAGTTTTTATTTTGTACTAATTTATTATAAGTAAGCAAAACTGTATACGAGATTTGTTTCAAGCCGGCAGAAAGAACTAGTTTGATAAGGCGTATACTTACCCCAAAGCTGTCAAGCTTAGATGTATTCCTACGCAATGTGGAACGAGTTATGTCCCCTGACTTGAAGCGAAGACCAGCCTGTTGTTTTGCATTTATGATATATCCCTTTATATAAATATTTATGTATGTTTGAAATGCTAATCCAGTTTAATTAGAATTCAACTTACAACTGGATGCATACACGTTCAATGTGTTTCATCTTAATATATACACACGCTGAAAACAGCTCAGTTTCAAGGAAACACACAGCTGTTGAAATTATTTTTCAATGATAAACTGCATAGGAAATTGCTACTATACTCTCTAGATCTTTAAAACACTTAACCATAATTTACTTTTTAAATTCTGATCAATACTAAATCCATTATGCGCAAATGGTTCCAGCTGAGGTGGAATACAGAAACTGTTGCTGCAATACGAAAATACAGGTTGAACATCGGAATCAAACGAATGCACCCAAGGTGTTCGATTAAATTGGTATGCAGTTAACTTATTTTATTGACTTACCACTAACAAAATAATTCTTCTCGGAAATCTCATTTTCTTCAGCATGGTCTTTGGAAGGCACTCGTCTACAAAAGAAACAATCATAAAATAATTATGATCAAAATCAAGACTGGATGAATGAAGATAAAAAAGGTAAAGAACAATATAAACGGGGTATATGTATCAAAATGTTAACAACAATTTCGGTAGATAGATGGATGGGCGAGTGAGTGGGTGGGTGAGCGGATGGATACATACATACATTGGATAAATAATTGTCAAGGGGTGGTTATGTATTTCGTCACAGTCATTGAGCTCAATAATATAGTTGAATGATGCATACATCCTTTTTCTTATTGATGTATTACATAGTTTTTTGCAAAGTCAGCATCGGGTAACACTCTCAGTTAGAATGACCCGTGTCTTTTTTTGCACATGACAGTTGGGGCATGAACAATAAAAATACATTAGACAAACATCTGGGAAATTAATAATAATAATAATAATAATAATAATAATAATAATAATAATAATAATAATAATAATAATAGAGGTAGTAATAGTAGTAGCAGCAGTTAAAAACTATTAATGATGAAATGAAAATCGTTCTATTTTCGCTATAATTGGTACGATAAAATAACATACATTGTTTGTGTTTTTCAACTAGTTTGCAATATCTTAGTACCGTTTATCGTACAATTATCCGGTCCAATTTTCGAAAAGCGGCTTTTGTCCTGAACCGACAGTGGCACGAGGGCCTATAATAACTTCAATTTCTCACTCAGCTATGGTTATTTGATTGGACAACGTAAAAATAACAACAGTCCTATTAAGTTTGAAGATAACTTTTTAAGTAATGTCTATGTCAAAAAGTCGGCGCATTATCAATAAATATTACAATTACTGTTCGATTGGCTACATTGCTAAATTACTTTGCCTCATATCAAGGAAAGCCGTTACTAATGTTAGTAAAATATGGATAAGACACATATGAATGCAAATGTACTCAGTGACTTTAATTATAAAAAAATCTGCATTATTTCCATATAAAATCCTAATAAATCTCGCTTTGCGCCAGTGAGTACTACAAGACAAAATAGTCATCTGTGCACTTTATTTGTGGCTGCTACTATCACATATACAGCTTCTATTCAAATGTTATTTCATGAAGTTTGAGTATCAATACTAAAAGAAGAGTTGAGACTATCTATATACTTAATGCTGAATTCTATAAAAATCAACGTGTTTAGATAAAAGAAACGAGTTTTTTTCAAATTTTTTTAATTAAGTCCTTGTAGGATGCAATGAAACATCTCGAAAAACATCCGTCGGATGAACATAATGTTTACCTTGAATTTCACATAATTAGACCTTTACAGTGACAGAGAAGAGTAAAACAGATCTAAACCTTTTTTTTATCATTCTCTCATGTATGGTTACAGTTTGACATCAGAGGGCGCATTTTTGAAGAGCTTAGCAATGTCTCTGTGAGAATTTACAAATAAGGCCATACTCATTATTACAGTACCGCTAGATTATCACATGATGCAAGTTTAAAGATATCAGGGGTTGAATGAAAACTGTTGAGGGGTTTATTCTTGATGAATGAGAGTGCAAAAATGAATGGAATTAGCATGATGATTCATACTCACGCTGATGTAAATCATGAATATTACCCGGACAGAGATGATAGTCAGATACAACCGTTGTTAAAATCCTACATTAAAATGAATACAAGTTTGAGACGAACAAAATTATTTCGATAAAGACTTCCTCAGACTAATTAACAATCGTGTTTTGGTCAACAAACAGAAATTCTCTGGAAAAGAACAAACAACAGTAAAACTATGTACATAAGAAAATAAATCTTTTAAATGTCAGAAATGTATACCATACCATATACCAGGAGAACAATTACTGGCGATGACTTGGTGTTAGTGAGTTTGAAAAACAACAAAATCAAATTTGGAAAACTAGTATACCATTGATAGTGCTATTTATGTATTGTGCTGCCTCAGTCTCCAGAGGAAATGTGTACTTTTGGTACATTTGTTTTAAAGTGTACTATTTTGTTAAACGATTTATTATATTCTTTCCATTTAACAAGTACTTGCTTTCTGCCGTTCATCCTTTATGCAGTTAAAATCTTTTCAATTTTATGTATGCCATCTTGTGTACCGTATAATGATAACCCATGTTAGTAAAATGTACTCATATGTATCCTCTACCTTCCATTCAGTAAACGATTAGATCTCCAAAAATTATTTTCCTGATCTTAAATATTTCCTCAGTAAAATTAGGAAGGTATAACCTTTAAAAAATGTTGTTCTGTAATATAAAATTCCGACTGTTTTGCAGCATTTAAATTTAGATGTCCCAAAAATATCAGTTATCGATGTCGAGTAACCTAATAGATCGATCCATACATTTGATTTGTTTTCTTCATTGTTTGGTAAAACCTCAACCCATGTTCTGGTTATATTTTGAGTGAAAGACTTTCACATTTTGCTCTTCGATGTTCTGTTAAACCTTTCGACTACATATGCTTTGTTTTTCTTCAAGTTGAAAATTATTCGATGTTTTACTTTTCTATCAAATCGTTAGGTTTTGTTATAAACAGTTTTTCTTTTCTTTAATAATTCTTTAACAGCACTGTGTATGCCACCTTCCTTGTTATCGTCTGCTTTTACAGCTCAAGAGTATTTTGAAAAACTGCATATCACAGAACATATTAGGAAACTGACTTTTGCTGTTGTAGTAGCCCACATTTTAGTGAAGAAACTGACTTGTTTACTGTTGGAGTAGCACACATTTTAGTTAGAAACAAACTGACTCTAGTGTTGCAGAAGCACATATTTTAGCGACGCAACTGACTTTCTACTGTTACAGTAGCACATATTTTAGTGAAGAAACTGACTTTCTACTGTTAAAGTAGCACATATTTTAGTGAAGAAACTGACTTTCTACTGTTAAAGTAGCACATATTTTAGCGAAGAAACTGACTTTCTACTGTTAAAGTAGCACATATTTTAGCGAAGAAACTGACTTTCTACTGTTAAAGTAGCACATATTTTAGCGAAAAAACTGACTTTCTACTGTTACAGTAGCACACATTTTAGTGAAGAAACTGACTTTATACTGTTACAGTAGCACATATTTTAGCGACGCAACTGACTTTCTACTGTTAAAGTAGCACATATTTTAGCGACGCAACTGACTTTCCGCTGTTACAGTAGCACATATTTTAGTGAAGAAACTGACTTTCCACTGTTACAGTAGCACACATTTTAGTGAAGAAACTGATTTTCATTGTTGCAGTATTACACATTTTAGTGAAGAAACTGACTTTTATTGTTGCAGTATTACACATTTTAGTGAAGAAACTGATTTTCATTGTTGCAGTATTACACATTTTAGTGAAGAAACTGACTTTTATTGTTGCAGTAGTACACATTTTAGTGAAGAACTGACTTTTATCGTTGCAGTAGTACACATTTTAGTGAAAAAACTGATTTTTAACTGTTGCAGTAGCATACAATTCAGTGAACAAAACTGACTTTTTACTGTTGCGGTAGCACACATTTAAGTGACGAAACTGACTTTTACTGTTGCAGTAGCACCCATTTTAGTGAAAAAACTGATTTTTAACTGTTGCAGTAGCATACAATTCAGTGAACAAAACTGACTTTTTACTGTTGCGGTAGCACACATTTAAGTGACGAAACTGACTTTTACTGTTGCAGCAGCTAACAATTAAATGAGAAAAAAACTGACTTTTTAATGTTGCAGTATCACACATTTTAGCGACAAAACTGACCTTTTATTGTTGCAGTAGCATTCAATTTAGTGAAAAAGACTGACTTTTTATTGTTGCAGTAGCATTCAATTTAGTGACGAAACTGACTTTTTACTATTGCAGTAGCATACAATTTAGTGACAAACTGACTTTTACTGTTGCTGCTATCAGCAAAACATTGAAGACGAACGTTCAGGAAACCTATTTTTTTCAATCAGAATACAGCTAAAGCGTGACGTCACTTTCAAAATACATATACCCATGAGCATTGCCACTATTTACCATTGTGGAAACGGTGCAAGTATAGTATAACATTGCTGAAATGAAAACTTTGTGTTGGAGTGCTTCTGCAATGAATATTTCTTATACTCGAAGTGATACCATGAATACTGCTGCTACTGTAGCGAGTATCCTTCCACAAGGGAATTACTTCAATTTGGTTTTGAGCGACTTCTTATCTTCTTCGCAAGAATTTTTAGTGGTAGTTCCACCTTCACGTCCTTCTCCATCAATGCCAACTTATGATGATTTTAAAAGAAACAGAAAGAAGAGAAACTCATTTTTGTTACAACGCCAAAAAAGAAGAACAGACATTAGTTCAGCAACAAAAGAGGTAAAGAGAAAGCAAAGAGAGGAGTAGAAGAAAACTTGGAAAAGTGACAGAAGGAAGAGAGCGAAAACAAAATTGTTAGTGTTGTTGCAAGACATTTTGACAGAATTCAAACACTTGAGAGGAATGAATCAAGCTTCTTTTAAGAAATCTAAGAGAAAGAGACCTATACATAGACCTAAACCCTCTTCTACACAAATGTCAGCAGCAGCAGCAGCAACCACTAACACTACAATTACCACAGCAGGAGCATGACTTGGATGTGGAAAAGATGTAAAGCAGTTGCAGTTGATGTTATCACGTCCATATTTGTTTTAAAAACCTAACGGCCTCTTTTCAGAGCCACCTAGTTCCCTTAGAAATAGAGATACTATTTAATCATTGCCAATCTATGTGTTTTGTGTATGTCTATATCTTCCACAGAAACTAAAACTTAAACCTTTTGCCCCTCCTATGTGATAGTATATAAGTATGTTTGTGGGTATTGTGTGTGTAAGCACTCCTACCCTTGCTTGTGTGTGATAGGCATTTTTACAGACATACAGAAAGATTATTTTCTTAACAAGTACAAAACACTTCATGTACTATGCAAAAGCTCGATGTAGTTTAGTGTTTGCCGTTTGAGAAAATAATGGAACACCCTACATTGATTTAAAAGTACGCCTTACGCCGTGCTTTTTTGTTTTTGATATAGTGTAATCATTGCGTTCTATAAACTGGGTGCTGCAAAAGTTCGCAGGTTAGCAAATACAAAATGTGTACTTAAAATCAGGTAAAGATTTTAAAAAAATCGTCTCAGAACGGTGGATCCTCATACAATTGTACGATTGTCAGATTATCAAATTGTTAGTCGACCCTTGGAATAGTGTATCAGATCGTATACAAAAAACAATGCGACTTCCCGATTACAATTACAACACGTTACCGTACGAAAACTGTTCTCCAGTGCAAAAAAATTTCCAAAACAGAAATATCATTTTGAGTACAGATGTTCTACCTAACCATAAGATAAACAAAGACGAATGTGATGCCACTCCATGCAAATAGAGTGATGATGCTTTCTGCGACCAGAGTGATGCTGTACCCTTCCACATGAGCGATGTAACACAACCTTGCTGCTCTACTATCGAAAGCGATGTCGTTCTTTTGCCCATATCTGGATCTCATCCATGCACTCACGAACCACAAGCTCATTGAGAATAACAAATCAACGAAGAATACACGATTCATGTAGTTTTGACTGGCTATTGTGATATTGCCAGTCGATTCCAGACGTTCAACTGGATATGGCTTTAAGATTTGGAGGTCCCCACTCCCATATTTGTAGACACAGCAGGATTTGTCTACAAGGAAACCAAGTACAGTGCTTCATTTGAGTTGTGACAATCCATATGGACTATAAAGATTCAGCTATCCTTGAACATGTTACATCGTCTCCGTACTGTCACTACCTTCCATTGGTTGGTCATGATTATTATCCTGATGAATACTTTTGAAGAGGAGAGAATTTGTAGTTTGCCTTCGGAGCTGCGATAACGTATTTACAGAGTGTTTGTACCGATTCAAGTGAAACGCAAAGAACAATGGCATCCTCTACGACATAGACGTTTTACCACTGGTATATGAATGCTATAACAAGTCTGATTGTGTTAAAAGTGTTCAAATTGTCAGACATTGATCATCTATCAACAACTAAGATTTTCGATACCACGACTACCATCTACAATGTTGGAGTGCTACACAGAATTCCATGCGACGAAGTCCAGGAAAAAAGTTCAATACCTACTGGAATACAAAAAAAAATTAAAATAAAAAAAAATAAAAAGACGTATTGCCTCAAGAAGAAACTCCTTCACAACGTGTCGTGTGTGAGGTCATGACTGAATTTCCTCTATATGATTTACCTGCAAATTCTGCTTGGCAAACGTATGAATATTTCCTCAACAAAAAAGACATTCCTGTGAATGGATAGTTTAGAAGAGCACATTCGGAATTTAGTTTTGGAATTGCGAGAACGCATTTACAAGTATTTTGTACAGATGCAATTGAAACTCAAATGAAAAACTATTTTATCATTTTTAAAATGTTGCTATCTTAATAGCATAAAAAAAAATAATTCTCGGGAAAGGCTATGACAGACAGAAACCTCAGCGTAGATATAAGGTTATTGATGCCATGACTGCTGCAATTAGTGTGGCACCGAATTACATTTGTATAAATGGACAAGAAAGAGTACATCGGTCCACATAATGTCCCAAGAAAGTGAAAAAAAGAAAAAGAAGAACCCATTCCAGCAAAGGAATGTATAGGGAGAAAGGGAAGTTAGTTTTGTTTATAAGTGAGTTCAATTCTGTTTTATCTATGTGGTCAATAGATGAGTAGGTGCTGGTCACTGTAAACGGCATGTTGAATAGCAAAAGCTTGGGCATTGAATAGTAGATAACTGGGTGTTGGAGAGTAGATAACTGGGTGCTGGTAACTCCATAATGGGCGTTGATGGTATAGTGTGGGTGTTGGGTAGGTAGTTAACTGGATGATGGATGGTAGATAGGTGGGTGATGGTTACTCCAAACAGCGTGTTGAACACTAGATAACTGGGTGCAGGATAATAAGCTACTGGGTGATGGTCACTCCAAACGGCATGTTGATGGTATAGTGCGGGTGTTGGATAGTAGACAACTGGATGAGGGTCACTACAAACGACGTGTTGGATGGTAGATAACTGGGTGTTGGATCGTAGATAACTATGTGTTAGATAGTAGATAATTTGGTGCTGGATATTTGATAATAGAGTGTTGGAAAGTAGATATAGTTTCAACATTACATTCCCGTTCGACCCTATATAATCCCACAAACGTTAAATCTATGGTTATTTTTAACAATACATTTCCCGTTTGACTTTTCAAAATATATGCGTAATGTTAAATTCTCTTTTGACCCTAAACAGGCCCATAAATGTTATACCTATGGACATTTTTAAAATTACATTTCCCTTGGCCCTATAAATCCTACAAATGGCGACCTAATATTAATATCCGACTGTCCCCAGAGGGTCCCAATAGGCCTATGTTAAATTCCCATTATCCCCAGACAGTTCCATAATGTTAAATCTATGGAATAATGAATGTACCAAGTATTTGGTCCTTGGCAATATCAGACGTTGAGCCAGTTTTCAACAAAAACAACTCAGCATGACTTTAGCAAACAATCGTCTTCCTTCGTTATGTCATTCTGAGTTCTAATTAATTCATTTACATTTGGTTGTTTGTTTTTTTCTTCTTTTTTTTTTTTTTGTAGTCGCGAAACTGCTCAAACCGCTTTTTAAAAAATCGTATCTTACTCATGTTTTTGTAGCTAAAATTGTAAATTCAAAAAACAGTCAAACAATAGCACCTTGATCAGAATACTCCATGTATATCTACTTTTCCTGGCTTGATTACCTTTTTCTATATACGTACTATCTCACCTGAAACCATGAAACTTGCGGAGGGTGTGCATCTTGATAAGCACTACACCCTTATTACAAAAGAGGTATCAGTGACCCATATATCCCACGCCCATTTCTGTCTGACTATGTAGAAAGAAAATAATTCTGGTTTCAACAGCAAATTTTTCACGACGCGCATTCAGTTCAAAGGTCTAGTCAGTGCTAGGATTGGCAAATTTTTTATATTTGTCGCAGACTGATGAATAAAAATTTGCCTGACATGATACTGATTATGTTTTAAATACAAGTACAATTTTTAGCAAGAATCTTAAATTTAGGATAGCCAAAATTCTAAAATGTCTCCCCTCATGGGCCTCATACAGAATAGATGAAGGATATATGCTTGTGTTGGCGATTTTGAAAAGTAAGTCAGTTACCTGTTCTTAAGTGCGTGTGTTTATTCTTCTCTCCATTCTGTTTAGTGTCTATAGAAAGCTACTCTTTTTCCTTTTCATTCACTCCCTGTGTGCTTGTATTGCTAGGACTATGGGAATTATGAATGTGGTGAGTAATAGTAGTTTTGTTTAAAAAGGTTATTGCTGGGAGAGGGGAGTTGGGATTTTATTTTGTTTATAAAGGGATAATATGATGGTTAGGGAATAGGTAAGTTACTTTTTGTTTATAAGGAATTTAAATTCTAATTTTTACCCATTTCTTTTACACCCTATCCCTGCCCTATGTTAAAGAGCAACTATCAGTGTTAGTCAGTAAAAAAGGGGTGTGGGTTTGTAGCTGTACTGGTTTTGGATCGTTTGGGGAGGTGGAGTAATGGATTGTAGTTCACTGTTTATTGACGTTTAGGACGTTTTTAACATAACGTTTCACATTAAAGGCTAGAGAGCCCTACATACCTTAAACCTACGACATAATGTTAATTCCAGTTAGAGGCTAGAGGACCATCTCCATGATCAATTTCTGTTAGAGTCCAGAGAACCCACCACCACCACCACCATATTAAATTCCCGTTTGGGTCCAGAGTGCCATTCCCATGCTAAATTTTCCTTATGCCCCAGACAGGCCCACACATGTTAAACCTGCAGACATTTTTAACATAGGATTTCTGTTAGAGGCCAAACATACCCATCATGTTACAATGTTACATTTTCCCCGCCAAACAGAAGAATCATGTTACAATACTACAATTCCTCTCCAAAAAGCTATAGCGGCCTATTGTTAATTTTCCCTTATGCCCTAGAATCCACATACCCTTTTTAACATATGATTCCCTTTAGAGGCTAAAGTGGAGTCCTAACCTAATTCCCTTCCGCATACTGCAATTTTTTAACCATCCTGTATTCAAAAGTTAATGGTACTTATCTCAATATTATCATAATTGAAAGTAATCTGTGAACCTACATCTTTTCTGAAACATTGGAGTATATATATATTTTGATGTTTGAAATCAACAGATCAACATTTCTATTTTACTGAATGTTTTTCTTCAATGCAGCTTTGACCATCCATTTGTCCCGTTCAAACTTGTAAGAAATAGGGATTTTCGCGAAATACCTACATTGTTGTTTTCATGTTAAATTAGTTAAATATTCATATATCCTTTCTGAAAAATGTTGAATTCAATACTATGTAGTTTTAAGCCATTATTTATTTGTGTGAAGAATTTCAGATTATTGTCTATAGTTGGACTGGTATTGTATTGTTTATGAAATTACGAAATAGTATCCTCGAGTCTAACTGGTACAGCAATTTGTAGAGTCTATACAGAACTATATTTTTTATTTCTTGACATTTCTCTATACATTTATTTATTTACGCATAGGCTTAGCCCATACGAACAAAAATCTTACTATTTTAAATGTATTCATCATCACTCTCAATTGAATCAAAAAAATACGAGATTTGCCTTGATATTCTGTAATTTGACGCTCTATTTAGGATCTCGAAAATAATAAATATGAGACTGGGGCTCATTTTCTTTAATTGAACGCTATATTGAGTTCCTTGGTAATTAATGAAACTTTTAGACTGAATTGTTGAGAGAAATCTTTTGTATGGTGAAAGTCGATATCACAGATATCTTGAACAAGCGTCAAACATGTATGGTCGTTCCACGGGCATATTCGAGCGGGGAACCGATCGATGAAGGTTGTCAATTACTTCTTTTTAAAAACATAACAATTAAAACAAGATCGGACATGAATTTTCGTGCTAAGTAAAGAGAATTTCAAAGATGGCTTCAAGTCCAAAGTCGAGCTGAAGTTCTCACAAGAATTGTACCTTGGTAACGAACGGATAAATGAGGCAAGTACATAAGGTTGTACTCCAAAATAAATATCACACATACAAGCATGTATTTCAAAAGCATATATAGTGTCACAAACTGTGTGGGTCTGTATGCTCTCCTATTCCGGGAATCGGAAGACAACGTACGTTTACACAGGAACATTCAAGGGACTTTCTGAAGAGAAAAAAAGGGAGGGGGTTCCTGACTTTGTATTACTCTACCTGTCTTCTCTTCTCTCATAATGCCTAGATATAAGAATTTGAGGTGCTCTCTATAACGAATTTTACCAGATCGAATTTCTTTTTTCTAAGGCCCTCTCTTTATCTGTGTGCAAACATAAAACGGTTACCCCCTTCCTACACAATGTCCTCTCTTTTCTGGATTATGACATACATACATACATACATACATACATACATACATACATACATACATACATACATACATACATACATACATACATACATACATACATACATACATACATACATACATACATACAACAGTAGAATCCCTTTCTTGTATAAATACGCGTATATATATATATATATATATATATATATATATATATATATATATATATATATATATATATATATATGAGAAAAGGGGGCTCAGACATCAGAAAAACAAAATGCCATAGCTTTTGTCCAGTCAAAATTTGCTCGATGCAGACATTTCTGAAGATATTATATCTTATTTATCATATGCCTCATGTAAGACTTTGTAAATGTTCATGTTGATTTCTTTGTAATATTAATACGCTCGATGTATTTACACGCTATAGTCTTAAACCAAAAATAACAAGGACGGTACTTTTTGATAGAAAGGTGCATTCTTTAATCTCTTTGGATTGACACATAGTGGAATCTTTCGTCTTTTGCCTTCCGTGCCACGTCTATCATTATTATCAACCTTTATTCTAGTACTATGAGATGGTATGAGAAGGTTTGTTGGTATTTGTCTTACTATACAACAACACGTTAGGGTTATTTAGTGACGAAGTAACTGGAGTAGAATGCCTTGCCCAACGGCACACCACAGTAGCCGATCCGGTCTGATCCGATGGTATGAAAAGTACAGGACGGACATTCTTATGCTTTAGATTGTAGTAGTTGTTGTTGTTGTTGTTGTTCTTGTTGTTGTTGTTTATAAATATGATAAAAGGAAACTTTTCTTGGAGGAGATCATGATTGTATATTCAAATATAGATGTCAAACGGACATATTTTGACCTATATGTTTCACAGTATTCGAAATCAAGTTTCCCAAGACAATATAAGACGTACGACACACGTTAGCTGTGGAACCTCTTCACTTGACCTGATTTGCGGGGATAAAAAAGCCGTTGTACGGCGCCCTGCTTTTGATTGACGACAATAATTGTAAATATTGGACTTGAAATCGTATTTGTACAAGTTAATTTGACGCTCTCTCAGGGTCATTTTATTATAGAGCAAGCTTTGATGAATACTACAGTATTGTCGATAACGGTCGATAGTAATTATTCCATCTACTGACACACACACACACACACACACACAAAAGACCGGCACTTCTGTTCGCCTATTCGAACAGGGGTGTACTGCGTGATGAATGTTCTCGAATATTTGTTCCAGTATGCAATACCTTAAGAAATGAATGCTTTTGTTATTTGAAGAAAGTTTTAAATTAATATTGCAAGTCCAAGCTGGAGTTGACGTTCAAGTGTGTCGATGGGTCATTAAATACAAACATATATAACTATATACAAACATATATAACTATATACAAACGCCAATCTAGACTAAATTATAAAAGTCTGAAACAACATTTTGTGTAGACTATAGAAAAAACAAGCATCAACTGTTTCACATTTTATCAAAAACTTTTTTGTATGGGTTTCGCAATGACACTCGATACAGATAGTGTGAAATACAATTTATCACTGTTACAACAGACCTGCATCAAGTTTCATTTGTTATTGTCCGTAGTTGAATCTACTTGACAACTTTAGCACATCAGGTGAAATTGTGTGTCAACTTGAAACTGAGTCAGCTACAGATAATAGCATTTCTGTTCTCAGCATCTTTTCCTTAAGAGTACATACATGTCGCTGTTGTCGCCAAAACATGTCGATATAGATATTGATTATTAAAGTAACTACCGGAACATATTGACTAAATTCAAACAAAGATGGTATAGGAACACATATGATGTTATTTTAATTTTTTTTTTTTAATTCTAGCAAATCGCTGTCATTCACCTGAAATGTAAATATTTTAAACATCGCACTAAGTTAAACCCGTCTAAGTTTATTTTTGTTTAAATCGTTAGATTTAAAATGAGAACAAAATATAATTTAACTCTAAGATATGGATAGCTGTACCAAAATGTAATTTGAAAATTAAGACGGGCAATTTTACAAAACTGGTTGTTGTGCTATATATATATATATATATATATATATATATATATATATATATATATATATATATATATATATATATATATATATATATATATGTATATATACACACACACACACACACACAAAATGTTTGAAAATAGATTCTCTGTGGTATAATAGATATGTTCGTTTCACGCTCTGTGTGGTTTTGGGATTAAGAAAGCCTCATGCAAGCAAAGTAACCTATGAAGATTATCTTCTATAGATAACAGTCAATATTATTGGCTACATGAACCAACACAAACGGGATTGGAACTTATATTCGCTTTTTCGAGAAGAGACTGTTTGATGATGGTTCTTAAGTATTAAATGTCATTATTATTTACCTCTAGAAGTAAACGTGTGTCATATGAATACAGTTTAAACACAGATTACAAGTTCAAGTTATTGACTTAAGCAATTGCATACTGATGTACATCACCAGATCCATATTATTATAGCATACACAGATATCTAAACAGAGAGAGACAGACTGACAGACAGAGATAGACAGATATTATCTCATGATTTTATACTGAGTGAAGACGGGGATCACAAAATAACCGAAGCATGCAATTTGATTTGGGCTGAGTGAGTTTGTTTCAAGAGTCATTTCAGATATTTTCTATATTATTTCTAACTTTGAATGACTCACATCAGAATTTCACAAGTTTCCCGAATTAATTGTTTGCAAGCCCTGTGAACTGATAAATAAGGGCCTACGTCAAAAAGATTTTTAAACACATGTCTACTATTTCATAAAATGACAGTATGCTATGTACTTATTTCGGAACTCGTTAGAGTGACACTGTGAACCTTTCATTTCTGTCCTTCCTCACTCCTATCACAATGACAACCAACCATTATTCATAGATTATAAAGAGAAGAAGAAAAAGAAGTCTGAAGTATATTATATAATTTTACACAAATATGCTCAGAAAAAATGAAAAACTGGAATTCATCTTGTAAACAAACAAAACACACACATACACACACACACACACACACACACACACACACACACACACACACACACACACACACACACAAACATCGGCAAGTTCCAGTCGCAAAACAACTACTAATGAAAAGGATTTTGCTTATAATTTGCATATTTGGAAAATAACGAAGAAATAAGCTGGCATTTCATGTTAACTGATAATGAAAGACCCAGGCTTTTTGGAAGCTAAATTTATGTATTTATTCATTAAGATAATCCCACCAATTGTCTCCATGTCCAGCCATGTCCAGCCATGTCCAGCTCATAACAAACTGAATACGTATTTTGAGTATCCATAATTCTATGATCAACGTGGACGTCATTCCAAATATTAACCAATCATGAGTCTTTAGGTGATATGGGGATTCACTCAGTATTTTTTCTTAGGAATTCTGTAACTTCAGTGTTTAATAAAACTTTAAAACAGGACTGTATTTTATACTTGAGAAATGTGTAGCATATAAAGCATCATACAGTTTATTTACCTGTTTTTTTTTTTTTTTTTTTTTGCTGTGTTGTCTTTTTTTGTTTTGTTTTTGTTGTTTTTTGTTGTTTTTTTGTGGGGGGGGGAGGGGGTATTGATTTTGCATTTTTTTTAAAATTGATTTCATACATTCATACATTTCTAAAGATTACAATTTTAAGGCAAGACTGTAAAAGATCCTGTTTAGCCGAATATTGTTTTTACTTACAGGTTCAAGCGGGCATACACAGGAATATCAATTTATTTATTTATTTATTTATTTATTTATTTATTTATTTATTTATTTATTTATTTATTTATTTATTTATTTATTTATACATACATATTATACATATTTTGATTAGGATTTGGCAACATGTAAAGAAAACTCCTTGTGATGTAAATAATTTATACATCTTCTCTTCTATCATCTTTCTTGTCTTTCTCTTCATTTCATACCCTAGATAAGGAAAGGTATTGATAAGCATTGCTTGTTGCCAGATCCCGATCAATATAGATGCAATAAATAAATGTTATCGTTTTGGATTCAGTATTGAATCCTTTTTGTTTCGGTGGGTTTTAACGGCATTTTTTAACACATTATTGGCTCTAATGTGTCGAGGAAATTGGAGTTAAGTGCCTTTCCCAAAGACACAACGAGACAACCGACCCGGGCAAGATGGTCTGGGCGGGTATTGTACCCGCGTGCCTTGGATTGCGAGTCCGACGCTCCATCAACTGAGCTACAGCGGCTCACGCAGTTTTATCAACCAAAACTTGATGATTCTTGTCGCTCTTATAGTAAAAAATATAAGTATTCTAGTCATTTCACCACGAATAACAGCATCTTTTATTGATGGTTTAATAAACAATATAAGTATTCTAGTCATTTCACAACGAATAACAGCATCTTTTATTGATGGTTTAATAAACAATATAAGTATTCTAGTCATTTCACCACGAATAACAGCATCTTTTATTGATGGTTTAATAAACAATATAAGTATTCTAGTCATTTCACCATGAATAACAGCATCTTTTATTGATGGTTTAATAAAAAATATAAGTATTCTAGTAATTTCACCACGAATAACAGCATCTTTTATTGATGGTTTAATAAACAAATTTAATTTAATGTTAGAGATAATATTACAATTAGTAAAGCTTTAAATAATTGTGGTGTTTAATCCCTTAAATTTATTCATTTCTTTGTTTTGTTTTTTCTTTGTTTTGTTTTTCTTTTAGGTTGGGAGGGGGGAGGAGAGGTGCACAGGTTCATGAAATCTGGTTCTCCGCGTACGAGAGAGAGAGAGAGAGAGAGAGAGAGAGAGAGAGAGAGAGAGAGAGAGAGAGAGAGAGAGAGAGAGAGAGAGAGAGAGATGGGAGATGGGAAGGGGGAGATGGTTTTCGTTTAATAACTTCAGATAAACTCATGAATTTATCCAAATAAATTTTCCAACCTCTAAAATTACATCAAACCGATGCAGATGAACAAGGAACGAAAAATTCTACTAAAGCAGACCATCAGAACTACTAAACTTACTAATGGTTACTTTTGTGTAGATAATCTAGAAGAGATTCATTTAATTTAAAATCAAACTAAATATCCAAGATATTTTCTCGTTCGTTTTCTTGATCCACGATATCATCTCTGACAATATTTATTTTATACAAAGGCTAACATCACTCAGGTAATGTATTCATATCATGCCGTTATATTATTCGTTAGTTATGGGATAGTCAGGGACGGCGTCCCTGGGCCATGTCTATGTATTTAATACAGAACTTGACCTCACTCAAGTTTAGAGGAAAGATTGGGTTTTTATGTAGTCCTTTGTTCAAATACGGTCGAGTACATCCATCTAAGTTCCATTACAGCCACAGCCGACGTTAGACGAAGTCAAATTCCATACCGCCTTCTCATTGTATTGACAACGGGGGAAAATGGCAATAGCTACGTACTACGGGTATTGAAAGGTATGAAATGCAAGCCAAATGACTGACATCAGGGTTTAAGACTATATTACTATCAACTTGCCAGGAGATTAATATACCGGGCATACAACTTCCCAGCATACACAATAATACGTGACCAATATCACTGGAAAAACATTTTTTTTTCAAAATAAATAAGGAAAAGCTATGCGATGGGATCTAAACTCATATCCTTTGTGCTATGACGACCACTGTTCTTTAGATTATTAGTGCTAAACTCATATCCTATGGGCTATGACGACCACTGTTCTTTAGATTACTAGTGCTCAACTCATATCCTATGGGCTATGACGACCACTGTTCTTTAGATTATTAGTGCTAAACTCATATCATATGGGCTATGACGACCACTGTTCTTTATATTACTAGTGAAGACGCAAAAGAGCTATAGCTAAGTAAGCCGCTTTTTTCTCTCTGTTCCGATCATGATATTATACTAAGAAAAAGAGAGGGATCTGAAACAAACATTAAAGTTAGTACACGTTTTATTTCTTTGTGATGACACTGATTGACCAATAAAGCGCCGATAGCAACTATAAATAACTGCCGTGCCGTTAGAATAGACAGTTCTAGAGTAATTGCGACCATGTGACTCTGATTGTCTCTGACAAATTTATTAGCAAAACAACTGACAAAACCAACACTTCATCTTCTCTCATGATTCTAGAGGTCATAATTGCACGAAATTCTCATGGAATTTTTCAACCAAATCGATCAAACGGCAGTATGCTCTCAAACAAAATATTGCCGAATGTTCGAAAATCGAACAATATCTTCCGCGCATAGAAACCATTTACGCTTTGTTTTTCCAGAGACAAATATAACAGTGTTATTAATGTCTCTGGTGTTTTTAATACACACGTATATATTTGAATAGAAAAGTTGCACAGATCTAGTATACTAATAATGGGTCACTTTCTTGTTCTCTGCTAATAGTTTTTCTTATTTCGGGTTTCATTCAAAGGGTTTCTTGCAAAGTTTTCAAACGTTCCCGCTTTAGTTCGTATCTGGATATATATATATATATATATATATATATATATATATATATATATATATATATATATATATATATATATATATATATATATATACACAAACTCCTCCTGTGCGTACCCCCAGCCGATTCTGCTGTCAACGTGAAATCAAGTGGCTTTACTTCACGTATCACTCGACTCCCCCGAACTTTAATGAGACGCCCGGTCACATGACGCAGTGACGTCAGAGAAGGGAGTTTGGCAAAATCATATCAGTTATGTGGACATGCATCCGTGTTATGTTTTCATAATAAACATTGAAAATGTGGAACTTATCAAAATAATTTTATCGCCTACCAATCAAGAAATACCAATGCCTATTTTATTTCTGAGGTCGGTGATGCTTTGAGTTGAATATGTATTGTGTTGTGTAACAATTCTTTCTCTTGCTCATTTAAGCACTTGACTCATATGTAATAAAAAGTTTATGGTAAGATTAATACAAGAATATCCAGTTTTGTTTGAAAATTTTCTTATTCAATAATAATAATAATAATAATAATAATAATAATAATATTATTTAAAAAAATAAAAATAATAATAATAATAATAATCGTACTGGTTATTATTATTAGTATCATCATCATCATCATCATCATCATCTATGATATTTATAGAGTACACAAAACATATTTTGATTTTAATATACTGTTCATATCAGCAGTAGTTGTCATGCGAAACTTGCGTTTGAGTTAGCTTCCAAGTTTTTGATTTTCCCTTTCCTTCTAATTTTTCCTTTTCGACATCATAATTCTCAAACTAGCACGCTTCTGAAAAGGCACACCAAAACCTAGAATAAGTATCTACAACCTTTCCAAGTATACTAGAGATCAAAGATCATGTTTATCTTTTCATTTAGAAAATGCAAATCGCTTTGCACTAATGCCATCTGTACGAGACAGTAACGAATCCAGAAAATATCCGGGGGGGGGGCAGGGAGCGATGTCCCCCGAAGCTCCTGCATTAAAAGCGTTTTCAGGGCATAATTTTAACCGTCTAACTTTAAAAAAATACTTACCCTAGGAAACATTCAGGTTATTTCGAGCCGGTGCCTCCCTCCCCCCCATCCGCCCTTGAGAGGGGGCAAAGGGGTATAATCAAGATAAATTAGTCCTTCCCATCAAAACCCGAAACCAATCAATAACCGTCATTATAACGAAAGCTTCAAGGAAAACTATGTGCGACGATTAAGTTATAAAAAACAACAATTATTATACTTTTTTTTTAATTAAAGGATGCTGAAATACCAAGTTTTTTTCATATGCTGTTTTCATAAACAGTTCGCAAAAGTCACTGCCTGATTAACAAAATATTATATCAAGAGAAAATTATTTTAATAATTAAGTTTGGTATTAGATCAGGTCGAATCGTTAATACTTACTCACATACTCGACCAATGAAGGCAGGGCCGGCGCAAGGGTATTTAGCACACCTTCAGCCTTGCCCCCTCTCCCCTCCACCCCCAATTAACTTCGAAAATGAATATTGTGCATTAGGATGAATAAAAATTCTGCATGTTTTTCTCTTTCTATGTTTAGACACTTATTGTCTTCTATTTTACGCTATTCCTCTTTTTTTTTTTTTATTCATTCAGTTTTTGCGACCGACCCCCACCCCCTCCCCGACCCAATTTTGCCGCCCTAGTCGACCGCCTGGTTTGCCTAGCGGTTAAACCGGCCCTGAATGAAGGCCGTGCGAAGCGGATTCCCGCCTCAGATGTTACACGCTCTCGGTTTCCAAGTGTTTACGGAAACTGTGCATACATAGCACACCGATTTTCGGAAAAAAAAAAACAAGCAGGGTTTTGCTGACAGTAATATTTGCAATTGCTTTTATTGTTTTCAGTATTGGAAATGATCAAAATGTTAAAAAAAATCTCTATTAGCCCAAAATGAAAAGGCTTCTATGTACCAAGGACACACTCTACCAACTGAGCTAGACTGTTAACTACAGAAGAATATAGAAACCCCAAAATGACAGGTGGAAATTGACTCCATTGATGATATAATTATTGTCCGCTCCGATAGCTTTAGAAATGCTGCCATGGCTTTCAAAGCTTAACGTAGGTGAATAAATCACTGTAATTCAATATGAGTTTCCATAACGACAATGTCCAATCGTAAAACATAATCATTTTGCGACTGCATGAACTCAACATTAATCTCACAATTTAGCATCGGGGAGCATTCGGATTGAATGAAACTGGATCAATGACCTGAAAAACGACTGGATATGCTGCCGCGATAAGATCTATTGAAAGCAGACCAATTTTATTTCAAAATTACAATTGTGGTCGGATTCCGCACCTCCCCACCCCACCCCACCCCACCCCTGTAATAATCTATATCAGCTGGGCAATTCGGACCACTCATGTACACTAATGAGCAAAACAGACCAATCATCACTAAAAAAAAATGAGCAATTAGCTTCAGATGGAAAAAAAAAAATTCAAAGACATCAATTCATATGTCTTCTTAAGAATTCATATGAAATTATATTTTTAAAAGTTTTATGTTTCTTTTCCCTTCATCCCTTCCTTTCTCTCTCTTTCTCATATCTCAATTACTTGGACTATGTATTACACAAACAGTTTAACCCGTAATAAATTGCATCGTAATGACTGACAAATTGAGAACCAAGCTTAAAAGAAAATAAGACGTGATTTATTAATACATGTTTTGTGGTCGGAATTATCCACTTGGTTGTAGGAATTAGCCAGTTTGATTTGATTGGATAAAAATAATCTTTCTTCTGTTATTTATAGCTCCACGTGACATTCATAGTCAAATAATTTGCTTCAGTTCTTACTGATCTACCTTTGGCCTGCTTGTATATAGTTAACCGCCAGATACTCATATGTATACATGTAAAGGAGTAAGAATTCAAGAGTGAACGGAATATTGCCAATACTATTTAAAAAATACAAAATAAAAACTTAGAATAAAAGGAACATATTTACTTACATCAGAAATTCAAAAAACAAGCGAGATCCTATCAAGAATCCGAAAAATACAAAATGTCAATTCCTTTTCATGATCATACCGCCATCTCGCTTTCCCTTTCAAATGTTTACAAATGACTTTTCATTGATCGTCTTTGTCAGGAGCTCACTGAAGGTTAAGCAAAAGTTGGTAAATGAAACTTTTTTTCTTCAACAAGTGTCCTATTCAGTTTGTTCTGCATTTCTTGTAAAGGAAAATTATATTTTAATGTAAATCATACTAATGTTGTAATCTTGACACAATGCTGTAGTCACACCCTATGATGTAAATAAGCGGATAAAACTCGGTCGCGCTTGGGATCCGGCCCGCGGGCCGTAGGTTGCACATGCCTACTGTAGAATCTGGAACAAGTTTACTATGTTTTCACATGTCCCACATGCTCCCTGACCTTGATGTCTCAAAATCAATCGAAGCATCGCTCGACTATTTCCTTTAAATCCAGAAATAACCTCAGATGCTGTAGTTGGAATATACGTAAATTTGATGGGTATTCGAGGTCAATTATATGGATCATACCTCGGATGTATGTCGATCGTTGCCATTCGGATCACTTCGATTATTTACGAAACAATGATTGACCAAGAGGTTACGAATGATCGAACTGTTTTTTTTCATTTGTGACTTCTCGGTTAATCTAACAGTCCAATCATATAAATAGCCGAGATGGTCCGAAAAGATTGGGTTGCTTTTTATGGCGGAGATATTTCAGGCGAACAAAATGTATGATTTTTCTGTAAATTACTGCGCCGACATACATAAGAGGCATAATTTTGTCTGACAGAAATAGCCGAGGTATTTTCGACTGGGACTTGGTGAATGACTCCGGCGGAGTGCACCACCTATTTTGCAACAGAAAAGGCCGATTTTCCATTTGTCTCCTTCCGCCGCCATATTTTGCCCTGTGAACAAAAGTTGTTCCGAATATGATTTTGAATGTGGACGAATTACATTTGAGTTTATTTATGGGCTTGATGTAATAGACAGAGAATGTTCCAATAGCTAAAGTACTTGTCACATCCAGAAAGAATGTGAGGGTACGAATGAGGTGAAAATTTAATAACTGTATAAATCTAGTATCGGATTGCACTGTTTAGTAACTGTTATTCGTATGCTTTTATCGTTAGAAACGAAATATGTACAGAGCGTGTAATATTTAAATTATCCCATTCTTAGTCAAACATAAGCTTGAATACTTAAAATAAAACCTATCATTCTACTTCCTCTTGTTACTGTATTTTGAACAAGAGAGAGAGAGAGAGAGAGAGAGAGAGAGAGAGAGAGAGAGATGGGGGGTGGGGGTGGGGATTTTGTCGAAGAAGAATATATATGTGGTAAGGATACCATAGGTGTCCTGATATAAAATTATATACGTATATCGCGATACTCCTATAATTCTGGACATTTGTTCCCACAAGATGAAAAACGGACGCGAAAGTTTCAGCATCAGGAAGAACATTGTTAAGTTTGGATTGCACTGTCATCGAAGATTATGGGATGGATGGAAAGTATACGATTATGAAGAAAAAGGTTAGCGTCTTGCAATTCTTTTATTTGCAACTGACTTATGTTGTTTTTTTTTTTAAATTGTAATATTGTTCGTGTCCAAACTAGCACAAGTTATGTCGTTGTCACCGTCCTCTGTAACTGAATTAACGGCACAGACTGTTGTTAGTTCTGCTGGATCTGGGAAGAGGGTTGAGGCTCAGGTTTGCTTAAGAATGTACTATTTGAAAAGTCGCCCGCAGGTCATGCATGAAAGGGATGATTTCTTTTATTACATTATTTTCACTCACTTGGGCCTCCTATTGTCAGAGTGGGTGTCTGTGTTTTCATGACCCACTACCCGCTGCAAAAATGGCATCCACAAACATGCGGTCTTTGTATTTCATAAGGTCATAATTCCTCAACTTCAATTCCTTGAACCATTTTTTCTTCGGTTTAATTTTCTTAGGAAACTTATAACATGGAACCAGCTATCTTGTGTTGCTTCTTCTACAAGCAAAATACAAATATGACACATTGCCGTTTCGATTAGTAAATCCAATATGGCATTGGCCGAGTGTAAACGTACCCCAAAATATTACTCACAATTCCATTCGACTTTGGAAAAGGTCCCTTAAATACGAGTAAAATGTAACGCAAGAAAGAGATGACAAGAACGGATCATGAGGAAACGCTCGCACTTCCTCTTTTTTAAAACTTCCAGTTTCGCAAGGACGAGTCAGATGAAGAGGTGGACCAGAGATTAAAAATACAGCAAAAAACATCCCGTTGGACTTCAAAACATTTTGAGGGCCAGCTAGGGTTACAAAACCAAAGCTTCTAGAATATGTTTCTTGTAAGATCGGAGATTGCTGATAAATAAAACGCAACATAGCAAATTGATATACATGTAAATAAAAAACTGGATAAGTACATCTTTTTCATATCAATGTACATATCAATCTGTTTCTTTATAATCTCCACCCGCTTCTCTCTCTCTCTCTCTCTCTCTCTCTCTCTCGCACACACACACGCACGCACACACACACAAATATATACTAGTATACATACTCTCGATGAGAAACAAGCATACATACTTACTGACCTTTCTGTTCTAGGAATAGCCTGAAATATGCAGGAGTAATATTTTGCCCGGAGTTTCAAGGTTTTCCTCAAAGATCACCGATAGGATCTACTACAACATGCTTGGGGATGATTTCAGTGGAAACTCGCATTGATAAGCAAAAACTTGTATCTTAGGACGTATTTGTAGAACATCGGTTAATTTAACAGGTACAAATATTTTCCTCTGGATTGTTGGCAATTTGATGTTTGACTCCAAACATAGTTATAATTCTTTTATATATGATATCTATACTCTACACCAGGCATGTGCAACTTGCTCCAGGGCGCGCGCCGGACTAGCTATTTGTAAAGCCACACCTATGATGCAAATAAGCGGATAAACTAGGTCGCGGGCCGTAGGTTGCACATGCCTGCTGCACACAAAAAGTATGATTTAGAAAGTTGTCTCAACGACTTTATTTACACTGAAAGGTTTCCATATAATTTATTATGCAAAAATGTAATTCTGACAAGAACACGGATATTCGAGAAGAGAAAATATGAAATGAGTATCACATATCCATCTGAGGGATTAGGTCGATTTTAAAAAATGAATCCAGAATTAAAAATGCACAAACTCGCTTACATTGACTCGAGCAGAAAAATGGACATTAATTCGTATTGGAGGAATGAAAGCTAGACGTGGACTGTGTCCCTTATGTGGTAAAACAAGTGATTACCGTATTTTACACATTTCAATGTATTTTCCCTCAACCTTGGACGACAGAAACCATATGATGGAGAATTTCTTTTCATATATGCCTCCAGAGATTTACTGTGATTTCTGTGATCAATTAGATGATAATATACTGATGAATATTTTACACATTTCAATGTATTTTCCCTCAACCTTGGACGACAGAAACCATATGATGGAGAATTTTCTTATCATATATGCCTCCATAGATTTACTGTGATTTCTGTGATCAATTAGATGATAATATACTGATGAATATTTTACACATTTCAATGTATTTTCCCTCAACCTTGGACGACAGAAACCATATGATGGAGAATTTCTTTTCATATATGCCTCCAGAGATTTACTGTGATTTATGTGATCAATTAGATATAATATACTGATTATGCTACTTGGTGGTTTAAACGATATTTCAGAACAACAGGAACTCGAGTCATGGATAAATATGACAAGACTATCTACCAAATATTTCTTTAAGACAAAATATATTATATATGTGATTGATTTTGAGAACTTTCACAGAATATAATGCAAGAAATCATTGTTCTAAATTGCAGAGCGAGCAATAAATTAATTATTTATGCTGTGTAGTACTTTATAAAGATATAGCGTCAAAAGTAAAACAGTTTTGTAAATTATTGAGTTTAGTATTAAATATAGATATAAATATGTCTGATCGATATTTCATCACTCAACAGCAAACACTATCTCATTTGGTACAGACTCTAAGCAAATATTTGGAAATACATATACTTTACGGATCTATAATTAATTTATAGGGCTTCATAAGTTTTTAATGATCTATTTTCTTGCCTTTATGTATTGCATTGTATTTGTTTCAGTTATCTTAAAATCTCCAGAAAATGGAGGAAATAAAGAATATCATCAATTAATCACACACACATATTAACACACAAACAAATATACACACTCTCGATGAGAAACACGCACAAAGGAATGCAGATGCATTCTTTCTCTTTCATTGATGGTATGAAAACAGTTACGCGTCTGGTGAAAGTCCATCTGTAATCTCTCTCTGTTTCTCACTCCTCCTCCTTCTACTTCTCCTTCTTCCCATCAGTGATCACTAATTTGTCAGTTTATTAGTTATAAATCACCTGTCAGAACCCACAATTTTCGCGAGTGGAAGGATGACACGCTCCGATTACAGTAGGGAGAAGTTAACAACAACAAAATCCGCAATCTCGAACAGAAAACTAAACTTAATACTCAGCTTTTAGTAGAAACCCTTGAGTGAATCAGATGGTTATGCTCTATTTATTCAGTGAATGAACATGTATGTACAGCAGAGAATTGATAAATATGGCCAGTTGTATTAAACGGAGTAGAGTGCGAAAACAGGACTGGAGATTTAGTAGTATATAGATGTCTCGTATAGAGTTTCATACGAATTTAACTGTAAAAGGTGCATTTGCTAAATGAACCTATTTGAAGTTAAAATAATTTTAATGAATGGTAATATAATGATTTTCACTCACACACAGACACACACACACACACACATGTCGTTTGATATATAATGTATTCGCTCGTCAAATGTACTTAAAATAACCACCTTGTAAAATTTGGATATAAAACGGATTGTTAATGGAAACATTTTTTATCTGAGTTTGAATTTCAATTCGACTACTTTTATGTGCTGTCTGTAGATGGGTTTAGGTCAAACAATTAAAGGTTACAATTACAATAGAGTCTGAATGATGACTAAACGCGGCTAAATTAAAATGCCAGGACATGTGTCCTGCTGGTGTTTCTGTGTTATAAAAATTCTTGAACAATTTTGACATAGCGAATAATTCTGAACTCACAAGGACGGGAACCTGAAACATCACTCGTAACCATTTTAATCTGCTTTAAAAAAAGGAAACAAAATGAAATAGAGGTATATATTTTCAGGGTCAGGTACGACAAATTTAAGTTCGATAGATAAATAGATAGACAGACAGACAGATAGATAGATAGATAGATAGATAGATAGATAGATAGATAGATAGATAGATAGATAGATAGATAGATAGATAGATACATACATACATACATACATACATACATACATACATACATACATACATACATACATAAATATTGTTAAATAATCAATGATCATCGATTATTAAGGATTTGCATTAGCTCTTTATATATTTTACAGGCTTTTTATATGCTACGTTCCTTTATGATTAGAGGTCATACCAATCCGTATATTAATACGAACTTGGATTCTGTGACTCTGATTTTACAACATTTTATCAACATATGTAAAGGATTATTATGAATCTTTGATACGAGTGAACTATAAACAACAATTGTGGATGGATTTCAGTAAGAGATTTCACGCAGCCACCATTATTTATAACGCTAATTTCATCAAATTTCAGTTTCTCAACATGTACTTGACTGTTCAATAACATATATATATATATATATATATATATATATATATATATATATATATATATATATATATATATATATATATATATATATATATATATATTGAAGTCTGCGTAATCCCTTGAAAATGGTGATAATTAAAAGACGATTAAAAGTAAATATTGTAAATTAAGAAACTTACCTTGGTATAAATGGTGAAACTGAATCGTATTTCTAACAGGTACTCTCCAAATTGGCAAAAATAGATAAATAGTCGTATGTTTCCAGATTTTACGAAGTTTATGAAGGAAAAGAAGTTTAAGATCACAAATCAATTTGACAAAGAACGATTTACACCATGAATCACGTAAAACATACAAGATGGAGTCCAAACAGTTGTGTTTTTTATATTAGCAACCAATCAGGTTATTTGACAGGTCCAAACAGTTGTGTTTTTTATATTAGCAACCAATCAGATTATTTGACTGGTCTATATGATGATTCCAGGTAGCGCCACTTGCCTGGTCTGGCAAATGAATGCAAGATCATTTATGCAAGATCATCGGTCAACTAGGTACAGAATCTTTAGAGGTAAAGGAAAACGAACTCTAACTTTCGTATGTGCATGAATGAATACACTTAGTGAATTGGAATATATGCCAACAAAATTATTCAAATCCGCCGAGTATTTTGTTTTATATATGGCCGATTAATTTCGAACATTCGAATGGATACACAAAAAAGAAAAAAAACCCAGAGGTTTCAAAAATCGATATCCCTGTGGTGACATATGAATGGCACAGTCCAAATGGGAGTTGAACTGCGCATAGTTCTACTGCCTCGATCTCAATTTCATTTGAGGGGTCTAGACTGACAACGAGTATACAAGGTGGAGTGGGACAATCTCAAGTCCTTTTTTCTAACTCGGTGATGTATTTGTCTTGAATACTTTTAAATACCCATAAAACATATCGGTCTTTTCTGATGATACTGTCTTTATCCAGGGCAAGATCGACGGGATGGAGTGACATATTAGGTGGTTGTTGCATTTGATTTTAATTGGAACTTGGTCCTTGATGTTGCATTAATGCGTATGAACAGTGTTTCCGTATGCCTAAAATCGGAAATAAATTTTAAATTTCCCTGAATTTTCTGAGATTAAAAACACATTCATTCATTTTGCAAGCGTTAGAAGGCAATATCCGTGTCATTACGCATTAAAACAGTTATTAGAAAAGCATAGAAAATAAAAGAGATTTTGTGTTCAACAATCGCTGAGTAAAATGTTCAAAAGATACAGCTCTGAAATTAACTTGAATATTGAAAAACAACAAACAAACAAAATTCTGCAAGTGCTAAGAACTGTTTTTTTCGATTTCTTCGTATTTCCAGTACAACATGCCCTCGTCTATAAAACTAACAAGTGAATAGACCCAAAATAACGTGCAATCTTTTTACTATAAGAAAACAACGCTATGAAGCCTATAAAACTCTGATAGCATTACAAATAACGGCGCTATAGTCAGGATGCCAATCCCTTCGACCTTTATCTCTCTTGCTGTTTACACCAGATAAGTTTTAGGTAAACGATTTGGGGTCATGCTGAAGGCAGGCAAAGGATTATGGATAATAGGTATTAGGGAAATTTTCTCTATTAGAATGAAAGCTTATTATTTTAGTACATGCCCGAATGACGATAGCACGTCTGCATCTCCAGTATGATACTACAGTTTTTAAAAAATACAATTTATTTAAAGTAAATATAATATATAAAACTTATTTGTAAAAAAATATTTATAATTAATTCATAATTCACAATTCATATTTGATATTCGTGTCGTGCTAAAACGATGACCATTCTGCTGACCCGATACTAATGTCGACCTGCTCACCGTTGTAAGTAACCATTCATTTCATACAACTGTGGAATTTCTCGATTGAAAAGTGTAAAAGGCATTTATTTCATCGTTGTTAGTCAGAGGTAGTTGTAAATTATTGACATTATAGTGGAGTTTCAAGCCGATTCCAGACACTGTTCAGGAAAACTATGACCAATGCACAATATGCGAGAATCATGAAACTGTTAATCGGCAATAAAAGAACACGTACAAAATAGTTTTTATTTTATTGTTTCATTACTCTTCGAAATGAGTGCAAATTCTTATAATCTGAAAGCATACGAGTGAATAATAATAATAATAATAATAATGACGATGAAATAATAATAACTTTGTGTGCATCATAAATTGCTAATCATAATCAGGTGCAAAACTCGAAGGGACCAGTAAAAATAGATCATAGAATTCAAAATAACCTATAATGGCTACACAATCAATTCCCAAAAGTCTGTTAAATATTTAGGTTTCGGGTGAAAACATAGTCAACACTATACTGAAAAAGTAAAGACCAGGTCAATATTTATCACTGAAAAATAGAAAAACATTATGTTCTGCTTTAATGCAAGTGCTTTTGATTATTCCTGTTCATCGTTGTATGATTGATACAAATCTAAGAATAAACCCCAAATAGCAAAGAATAAAACTGTAAAATGTATAAGTAACCTTTAAGTCAGATCAAGCATCAGAGAATATTAACTTGAAAGTGTGAGAATGCTAAAAGAAAAGGATAGAGTGAAACAATTAAGACTCAGGTCATGCTCAAAAATTCTGTTAACGAGAAATGTCCATCTTTCCTGAGCCAAACATTTTTGAAAACTAGTGATCATCACAGTTTTGTCAGTGGGAAGAGCATATTCAATTTTGTCTATAACATATGTTAGTGGCGCACCTTCAACAACAACATTTTGTATTAACATCATAAACGATTGGAACCTATTACCCAATTTTATCAAGAACATGTCAAACATAGGTCATATTAAATCGGCTGTTAAGTCGTACTTTTTAAATCAAAGCAGATCAAGAGAACAGAGCTCAATTTTATTTTACGTGTTTGAATTGGTTTTTAGTACTATATTTAATTTTGTAATAAAATTTTGAAATTTTAATACCAAATATAATGTCTTTATTTAGTGTAATATAGAATTTTAAATTTGGATAATGTACTTCACCCAAAAATCTTTATCCATCAGGACCCAATTTGAAATAAATTTGTATAAACTTGTCTGGGTCATCTTTGGTGGATCAAAATACTGTCTTATTCTTTTTATTATTTATTTTTTTAAATTATCAATTCTTTTAACGTGAAAAGATGGAATAGTGTGTAATCTAGTCTTGATAAAGGTACACGTGCCTTGTTATGTTGTCCTATTGTTGGTGTTGGTGTAGGTGTAGGTGTTTAAGTATTTATTTAATATACTGCTTTTGTCTTACATGTGTTGTATGCCTGTTTGTATTATAGTTGTTTTATGTGCGTGTGTGTCACATGCTATGTGGCTTATTTGGATTTGTTATATGCATTACTATTTGTGTTATATGTTAATTCTACCTGGATACAATTATTATTATTATTATTATTATTATTATTATTATTATTATTACTATTATTATTATAACAAGATGCATGCATATGCGATGGCGGCTACTGTAGTATCTATTAGTACATCGCTCGGCCTTTTCCGTCAAGTCGAGAAATAACATCGAAAGTGGTTGAACGAATACACATCAATTTGATGGGTTTGATGATTCACACCCTGCGGAGTGCACCACATGTGATGCAACCGAAAAGAAAACGACGATATTCTGATTGTAACTTTGTCTCCTTCCGCTGCCATATTGTGTTATGTGAACAAATGTAGTTTCGAATATCGGTCTCCATGGCAACAAATTACGCCCGAGGTTTCTTTGTCGACTTGACGGAAAAGGCCGAGGATGTTCCAATTTATAAATCTAATGGGTTTAGTGTTTTGCTTCGGGCGGAGTACACCACATATGTTGCGACAGAAAAGGCCGAAATGTTCCAGTTCTTACTTTGTTTCCTTCCGCCGCCATATTGTGTCATGTGAACAAAAGTAGTTCCGAATGCGGCGAATTGCCTCTGAGGCTTCATTCGAAACTGCGAGGTCGGTCCTACGGATCATGGCTCGAATGTACACTGATAGGTGCCATTCGGAACACATCTGCTATTTACGAAACAAGTAATGACTGAGAAGTTGCGAATGCAAGAAACTATTTTTTAATTCGCAACTTCTCATTCAATTTTACACTCGATCTCATCATAGAAATAACTGAGGTAGTCCGAATAGATTGCGGTTTCTTTTTTTTTTGGCGGAGACATTTCTGGTGAACAAAATGTATTTTGCGGCAAATTACTATACCGACATACATACGAGGCATATTTGTGTCTCGCAGAAATAGCCGAAGTGGTCCGAATACAGAGGTTTCGTTCTCGCCTTGAAGAAGAAGGACGAGTATGTTCCGATTTGTTTTTTGTTTTATTCCAAATGTCGAAAAATCGTGACAGTAAATTTTATGTTCAACGTACAATGGCTAAAAAATCTCCTAAAGAATATCAAGATTAGACGTACGCAGGGGTTTCAAAGTCTAAAATCAGACTTCGACTACGTGCAATATGGTCACCTGACGGCTCGCAGTTGTAGTCTCAGAAGCAAATGGCAACAGACGTCATAAGACTGTATGTTGGTGCTTTCACATTAATTTCTGTGATAATTAAATATTATTTACTCCTGTCGACGATGGGGCGAACTAGTTTAAAAAGGTAGAGTACCAACAACAACCCGCAGTAAATTTACTTGCCGCAATTTTTGCAATGCTGATATATTTAATGATCCCAATGATGTCTACTGGATCTTCGAGTACTTTACTCGCTTATGTGTCTGAGGAACATGCTCCTTTTAAACAAAAAAGACAAAGAAAACAGTCAGCTCCCTAGACCTTTGTCGATGGCAACCTAAGAAAAGCTATATACATGAAAGTTTAACTACTATATAACAGCAGATATCGAGAACATCTAAAAATTGGAGCACCTATAAAAACAACAACAAAAAATCAAATGAATTGGCGACACAACCCAGACATGTGACCATCTGGTCACAACGTTTTTGAGCGCTGCTGAGACATAATAACAAGTAATCATCTTTGGACAAACATTAGACCCTTTCTCGTAAATAAAGGTGTTTTATCACAGAACTCAGTTATCCCACAACAAATTGATGAGATTATTTCTGATTAGGTTCGTGCAGCAGTGATTTTCAATGATTTCTTGATTAATATCACTGAAGACATAGGCAATAACCACCTGCCCAACTACGAACACACTAGCATACACGCTGTGAAAGTGAATTTTCATTTGTCAAGTAAATTTGATTTCTCTCATGTCACTGAAGACTTTACAGCTAAAGCCATATCAACTATCGGCATCAAAAAGGCAACTGGAATAGATCTTATTTCACCCAGACTATGTAAACGTGGTAGTCAATCATTGTAGGATCCTATATCAAACTTGTAAACTAAGGCCTTGAAGAGAACATTTTCCCAACCAGGCCGAAGGAAGCCCAGGTTGTCCAAATACATAAGAAAAAGGATCCACTTGATAAACAAAGCTATCGTCTACTTAGTGTTCTTCCAACTATATCAAAACTCTTTGAACAATCTTTATGTGACTAGATGACTAATTACTTTTACACCAATACCTTTCTACCAACGAAGAGTTTCAGTTGTCAGACTATCCTAATTTGACTACTAGAAGACCTGCGCCTAGCCCTAGACCAAAACAAGTATGCTGTAACTAGTGGGCTTTCAGATTCGGCAGTATTACCTCTTAAACAGAAGACAATGTGCCAAAATAGGAAACTCAACCAGTTCATGGGCAAATATCTATAAAGGGATGTCTCAGAAGTCAATTCTCAGACGCATATATTTTAATATTTGCATTAATGACATCTTCTTTTTCATACAAGATTTTGATCGATATAACTATGCCGATGACAACACGCTTGCGTATGCATCACCACAGCTTTAAAGTTATAAAATCTACACTGGAAAATGAGTGCACAAATTTGATTAGGTGGTTTTCAGACAATGAAATGAAAGCAAACCCTGATAAGTTCCAAGTTATTGTACTTGGAAAGAAAACTACCTAACGTCTAGGACTTTCTCCACCAATTAGACTAATATATCTTCTTAAGATTCAGTAAAACTCCAGAGAGTCACTTTGTACTTTATGCTAAACTTTAATCAATAAATTAATGGGGTTTGTCAAAAGCACCTAAACAATTAAATGTGCTCAAACGAATTGAAAAATACCTTACAACAGAAGAACGACTGGCAGTATATCACTCTTTCATCATGCCAAACTTCAACTACCGTCCCCAAACCTGAAATTTAAGTAGTCACACTAATATGAACAAACAGGAAAAACTCCATGAAAGAGCATTTAGATTTATCTTTAATGAACTCAAGAAATCTTGCTTTCAACTCTTAGATCTGGCAAATCTATCAACGCTCCACATCCGAAGACTGAAGACCGTGACACTTGAAGATTTCAACATTTTCAACGAGCAATGTCTACCTACTTAAATGTTCTGAAAGTTTAAAAAATATATTCTTACTCTTTTAGGCATGAAAACACCTTGGAAACTCTGAATATAAGAACTTCCAGGAATGGGCTACAATCTTTTAGATATGCAGCAGCTAAACTCTGGAAGTCTCTCCCTAAAATGTTTTCGAACAATCTCAGATCTTAACTATTTAAAATCCCTTGTAAAGATCTGGTCTGGGAGAATATTGTGTTAATGTTCCATGTGTAGACACAAGTGAAGAGGTTGCTGCTGCTGTCATAATCTGTTTCACGTTTAGTGTTTTAGTTTTAAGTATTGTAAATTGGCTTTTATCTTTTAGTGACCCTAAATGTGTTTTATGTTGCTTACACTTGGTTTTATATGGATTTTCCTCTACTTTCTAGATGTATATTAGATATTTTTGCTTGGCCGCATATGTAGTATTTTTAGTGTTTGGTTCTGTAGTTTAAGTTCTGTAGTTTTGCCTGTAGTCTTCAGTTGCTTTTAATTCCTGTTTTCATATATGTTTCGCGGTATATGCTGATCATTCCTCTTAACTGTTCTGTCTAGTGATATATATATGTTACCAGTGCCTAAACACTTATCGTATACGTGTGCATTCTGTACGGTATGCATAGTCTTGTTCAACTCTTTGTCCTAGTATATTTAAAATCTGTATGCATGTAAAACGGTATCATGGTGTATTTTCTAGCTATTACGCACGTGTATTTTAACGCTAGCTGTAATTCTGAAGCAGAAGCTACTTGTGTTATATGATTTCTCTGCGTTGAATCTTTAAATAGAAATTTTATTTTTTGGAGGGAGAGTATGTATTTTGTGCATGTAAACAAAATTTGTGTTAACTAGTCATATAAGTATATATGTATGGTATATATATATGTATGTATGTATGCATGTACGTATGTATGTATGTATGTATGTATGTATGTATGTATGTATGTAGCTAGGTAGGTAGGTAGGTATGTATGTATGTATGTATGTAGGTATGTATGTATGTATGTATCTATGTATGTATGCATGTATGTATGTATGTATGTATGTATGTATGTAGGTAGGTAGGTAGGTATGTATGCATGCATGCATGCAGGCAGGCAGGCAGGCAGGTATGTAGGTAGGTAGGTATGTATGTATGTATGTATGTATGCATGCATGCATGCATGCATGCATGTATGTATGTATGTATGTATGTAGGTAGGTAGGTAGGTATGTAGGTAGGTATGTTAAAGGTAATTGTTATTTTATTGTTTATAGTCGGTAAACTAGCTTCAGTGAGCTAATGTTTCTTATTGTATAAATACAAACTGACTCCTAAATAAAATTCGTCTATGTATATATTTATTAATGCATAATAATGTATACTCCTAGAAGTAAATCAGTTTTGATCTGCTATGTTAGAGCAATTGAAAATTATTATTGTCGACAGCAACAAGAATCTCCAATATAAAATATGTTAGTTGTTTCAGCGTATGATTTGTAAAATAAAACGTATGTAAATCTTTGAGATCTGTTAGAGTTGTTCTTGATTTGTCAACAGTAATGCTTGATTTGTCAACAGTAATACTTGGAAAACCTTTTTTTTTTAAAAAGCAAAAATAAACCCACCTCATTTCTTATCAAATAGTGCACCTTTTCCTTTCTACCCATTATAATAAGTCACAACAGCAGCTACAAAATCCAGATAAAAATTGAAATATGTTTTATGTTGCCGAATATATTAATTTCCTTTTTCATTCTTTTAATATTGGAAAAGCATGCCAGAAATTTACAGACAGGTTGGAACCTAACTTCAAAATATGCACAAAAATCTCGAACATGTAGCACATTCCTATTTGGATTTGTTTCGTTTTTTTAGGTGCATTTCTGTCAATATTAATAAATTGTCTTCATTTTCAAAAATCAGAATACTAAATATATTAAACCCTGAAAGGGATTTGTCATCAAAGGAACCTAGACAGTTTAGACTTCTTACTTGTTTTGTGCGCATTTTGGGATTCTAGCCTTTTACAAATTGAATGACTAAAATTATAGGCCTGCAATTGCACCTGCCACACCTTGCCTGGCTATATTTACGTCTTTCTCTTGAAAATCGAGTTGTTTGGTGAGCAGGAGCTCACAAAATGCGCCTACTTCTTTGATACGAGTCAGTTTCTTTGAGAGTGGCAAATTAACCATAGAATGTAGGCCAGAACAAAAAGGTTTGGGAGGTGTGACATAACTAAATTTTTATATGCACTTGTGTGCGTGTTTTGTAGTAATAGGTTAAATGGTGTTATAATTTGTGCACATACACCATCTTTAAGTAATATTACAAATCCTGGAAAGAGGTCACATCAACCCATTTTAATGTGTGAAATGTTTTTATTCTACGATCCATTCTTAATGTAATTTTGTTGTGATGTATGAAAGGGTACTGGAATTAAAGGCAAGACATAATTGCAACCACTTTTTATTAAGTACTAAAAAGGAGGTCACATTGACCCTCTTTTGATGTGCAACACATGTTCATCCCAAGATACACAACAAGGGTAAGTTAATGTCAATAGACATAGTGGTCTAAAAATGCAACACGAGCAGCTAGGATAGACACAGTCTTTAAGACATTTTTAAATACTTCTGATAAGCACTTGCAGTGACCCAGTTTGGGTTTGAAACATGCTCATCCTAAGTTGCATACAGGAAGGATGGACACAATATTTGAGCAATTTTGAATACATCCTGGAAATTAGGGTCACAGCAATCCAGCTCTGGTGAGCGATACACAGCTATCCTAAGATGCACCTTTAGTGTAAGTTTGGTGGAGTCAGATAAAAAGGTAGTAGAGTTAGAACCCGGGCACAATATTTAACCATTTTGTTTTAAATAAATCCTGGAAAGTAGGCACAGTGACCCATCTTGGAGCACAATACGTGTACATCCCATGTTCACCCATAGTGCAAGTTTGATATTAATAAGCGAAACAGTATGAGTAATAACCTCTACTGGGAAGACAGACAGATGGACACAGACAAAGTGAATCCCATATACTGCACATTTATTGACGTGATGGTATAAAAAGGAATTATTTTGAAAAGGATGCAATTCTTGAATAATGGTGTTTTGTCCTTTAAAGATGTGCAGTGAATTGTATGAGGTTACCGAAACAAACTTTAAAAAACAACAAGAATAAGAAGCCAAAGTGGGTATGAGCTAGCCAGCTAGGCTCACCTTAGACTTAAAGCCAAATATAACCACTCAGATAGGCAGCAGGTCAGCGGATGACCCGAGAAAGCACCGGGCGCCTTGTTTTTTTATTTCAGTGATGAGTAGCAACAAACGACTACTACTTATTTTGTTATATTGTGAAATTGGTGTCTTGACTGTTTAAACTTCCTACTGTTTGCATTGAACTTAGAAAACAGTTTCTAGACCTCCAAAGATACAACAATTGTAGAAATAAAAAAAAAATAACAAAAAATAACAAAATTAAAAAGAAATTATAAAGTATGATTTAAATTGCCACAGTGGTTTTAAAAATGTCAGAATATGTTTTCCACCTGGTTGATGCAAGAAACAAATAGTACAAATGGCTGCTGTGGAGGTTATAAAAAAGCAAGATTGACTAAAACATGTAATAAGGAACATTTTCGGAAGTTTGTTAACAATAAATGAAGTGTTTTTGGAGAAGATGTCAAAACTATGTTTCTCACCTGGCTACCATCTAGAGCAAGAGAAATTCAATTTTTGTAGCTCATTTCATGATAAATATTTCCTTCAAAATATTATTAAAATCTTACCAGAAACTTATATGGATATATTTTTCATCTGGTTGCTTTGGAGGCTAAATGGTTGCTGTGGAAGCAATCAAAAACAAACGTTTGGTAGAACGTGCCTGAAAATATTCCTGAAAAGTTTTACCCACATTACATGTTTTTTGGTGTTTTTTTTAGATGTCAAAAATATATTTTTTGATCTAGTTGCTATGGAAACAAAGATAATGTTACACCCTTCACCATTATGGTGGTCCACAGCTATTTGATGGCTATATTTTAGCCCCATGTTCATGCAGGATAGATTGAATAATTATATTGTGTGTGTCATGTCTCACTTTCTGTTAAGTTCCAAACAGTTGAAACACAATCATATTTTGAGCCTAGTTCACAATAGTTTTCACTTGAAAAATTCTTAGGTCTTTGTGTCGTACTGAACTCATAGACAGCTATTTTTAAATGGAAATCTTCAGAAAAGCAGCATGTCTGCATGCCCTTCTTATTGGTGCATTCTCTACCCCAAACCGCCATTGCCTCATCCATAGACAGTGTATGAAAATTCCATAAAAAAGGCGGCAAAGGCATGCATACTAAAAACGCCTCCACTAGCAAATCAATATCACATGGGTTGAAGTTACCATCCATATTTGTTAAGATCAAGATATATAATAGGCTAAAGTTTATTTAAACTATCAAACATTATGACCATACATGGATATGGGTCATTGGTTTTTATTTTCCCTTGTCACGACCTTGACCTTGAGACAAGGGGCATGGCTATGGTACATAACAAAGTCAGGATATATACTTGGCAAAGTTTTATTAAAATATCTTCAATGGTTAAAACGTTATACTCCAGATAAGGATACAAGTCAAATATTTACATTTTTCCTTGTCATGACCTTGAACCTGTGGGGGAGGAGGCACATCTATTGTACGTAGCACACTATAAATATATTTGGGTAAAGTTTCATTAAAATCTCTTCTATGGTTAAAAAGTTATCCTTTGGACAATTTACAAGACACAGAATAACATTTTCCTTGCCTTGACCGTGAGAGAGATAGTGGTTCTGTGGTATGCAACAATCCGTTTCATGAAAATCTCTCCAACCGTTACAAAGTTATGGGCCAGACAGGCAGATGTTAATGTACAGATAGACAAAAATAATAATAATAAAAAAAAAAAAACATGGATGGACAACGCCATAACATAATACGCCAGAGTTAAGACGGGCGTATAAAATGCATCTAGACATAATATGTCAGTGTACAACACACTCTCTCGACATAATGTCAGTGTACAACACACTCTCTCGACATAATATGTCAGTGTACAACACTCTCTCGACCTAATATGTCAGTGTACAACACACTCTCTCGACATAATATGTCAGTGTACAACACACTTTCTAGACATAATATGTAAGTGTACAACACACTCTCTCAACATAATATGTCCGTGTACAACACACTCTCTAGACATAATATGTAAGTGTACATACTTTCCTTCCAATATATTAAACGGCTTCAGAGCTACAGCCTAGATACAAAAATTGATTATCTAGACCTTTAAGATAGATCCATTAAAGTGGTATATGAAACACCGTTATGTCGTCATTGATATGAGCATATGAAGTTACCTCTCTCTAAATATGGGTTTCTCAGTTCAAGAATTGCCAAAAAAAAAAATACGTCCATTGATATGGGACCCTGAGGCTCAGAATTTGATTTAGCTATTTCTTTCGCCCCCCCCCCCCGCCCCAACATAAGCACCAACTTATTGGTGCAAAAACAATTGTGGACAATTTTGTTTGTGACATTTTTTTAATTTAGTTAAATTGAAGAGATTATTTGTATTCTGTAAACAATAACATTAGAAAGCAATTACTGGTTATTTCGATAACATGTAATCGTGCACACAATTAAAGGCCATGATAGTAAGAATTAATTAAATGAGATTCTAGAACTACCCGTTTGCTCCCCATGTTAATTTCACTTTAACGAAAAAGTAGCTTATTTCAATTTGTGGTGGCAGTGGCGTTACGAAGGAAGCGAGAGCTCCACATGAGAACAGTTTGAGCCTTTCCACTCCATCGGAACATCACTCGGCCCATTCGCAACTTCGAGGTCAATCCTACGGATCACTCTGCACCATCGGCGCTAAGTAAGCGTCTATGTTATCTGGCAATTTACTATCGAATTGTGGATATTATCCCTACACCGACCAACTCGAAGGACACGTCTGTATCTTAAGAGTAACAAAATAGTTCCAAACACCTGGCCCCATTACTTTGTTTATTTTCATGACTTGCTAAAGGAAATGTAATATATGTCTTGATTGTAATTTAGCTAAGTAAAATTCTATGTAAAAAAATGTGTTAGCGTATATTTTTTGTAAAACATAAAAAAGACCGTGCTTTACTGGAGCTCTTTAGTTGTCAAATCTTCAGTTTCGAAGGTGCGTAGTTTTGCACGTTGTCAAGCATTCGGAAATACCTCGGCTATTTCTGCGAGACTAAAATATGCCTAGGCTGTATGTGGGCATAGTAATTTACAGAACAATAATACATTATGTTCGCCGGAAATATCTCCGCAAAAGAAGAAACCTTAATTTTGTTGGACTACCTTCTCTATTTCTGCGATTGGATTGACTGTAGGATTGACCGAAATGTTACGAATGAAAAAATGGCTCCATCATTCGTAGCTTCTTGGTCAATCCTTGTTTCGTAAATATCCAAAGTGGTCCAAATGGGAACTATCGACATAGATTCGAGATAAGATCCGTATATGATCCATAGGATTGACTGCGACGTTGTGAAGCGTTGTCAAGCTCTTAAATTTCAGAGGTAGGTAAATCTTGGATGGAGTCCGCAATCCCATAATGCCTACATAGAAGTGATCAGTTTTGAAAAAAAAACGGAACTTTTGAAGTTTATCCTACGGATCATTTCTCAGCATATTATTGTCTCGCAAAAATAGCTGAGTTGGTCCGAATGGTAGAGAAAGATACTTGACCGGACGGTGTTTTCAAAATCGATAACTTCCATTTAGGTATTATGGACCACATACAAGATTTAATTACCTCCGAAATTTAAGAGCTTGACAACGTGCATTCGGGCCACCTCGGCTATTTCTGCCAGACATGCAATCGTAGAAATAGCCGAGGTAGTCCGAATAGATTGCGGGGGGGGGGGGGGCCAAGAAATTTCCGGGTAACTAAATGTATGATTTTTCTGTAAATTACTGTGCTAACATACATCCGAGGCATATTTTTTTATATATTAACTTGCAAAATGAAAAAAGGTACTTTGCTCATTCGTAACTTCCATATCAATCCTTGTTGCGTAAAAAACCAAAGTGGTCCTAATGGCAGCACTTGTAATACATCACACTGCACCATCGCCGCTAAGTAATCGTCTCTGCTATCTGGCGATTTACTATTCATTTTTGGATATTATCCCTACGCCGACCAACTCGGACGACATGTCTGAGTAACAAAATAGTTCCAAACACTTGGCCCTTGTACTTTATTTATTTTCACGGCTTGCTAGGGTCAATCTAATGTATGCTTTGATTGTAATTTAAAGTAAGTAAAATTCTTCCTAAAAAAATGTGTTAACATGTGTTTTCGCAAAAGGTAAAACAGCCCGTATTTTTTGGAGCACTTCAAGTTGTAAAATCTTCTGTTTTGAAGGTGCGTAGTTTGCACGTTGTCAAGCTCTTCAGTTTCGGAGGTAAGTAAATCTTGCATGAAGTCCGTAATCCCATATTGCCTAAACAGAAGTGATCGGTTTTGAAAAACACCGGAACTTAGGAAGTTGGGTGATACCGAAGAGTCAACCCTTTTATGCTATGATGGACCCTCATTAATTGCATTAAATAACCACTTCTCGACGCTCCAGACTACATTGTGCACTAACCTAAACGACCTTTGATACATTCATCTTCACTCAATTGTAAACAGCAGCGAAAAAAGAAACGTTGTTTCAAAGCGGGCCAGCGTAGAAGAGGAAACAAATTCCAGTTATCTCCCTTACGCTCTTCCTTCGCTGCGATTTGAAAACTCGACCGTTAATTTGAACAATTTTAATTCAAATTCCTCTTAAAAAATTAACCCTTAAGTCGGAGCAACCAATGCGCATATCATTGTTCAACGCCCAATCGGTTGGACCACCAGAAGAGCGCACAGAAATAGTCAAATTTATCAATGGTCAGGATATCGACATCCTGCCAAACACATGGATAAAAACATCAGGCGACGAGCGCGCAGATCTAATACCCCCCGGTTACTCCATCAAGTCGTTCCCCCGCCACTCCCGCGGAGGTGAAATTGCGGTCATCATAAAAACCCCATACTCCACCGTCAATTTGTATCACACATCGTTTGAACTGGTCCAAGCCACCCTCGCAATGGAAGTCCATTTTTCTGCCTCTACCGCCCTCCTCCTAGTCGAGAACAGAAGCTGACTGAATCTCTCTTTTTGGGACAGTTTCATAACCTTCTAGAATATGGAAATTCGATAGGTGGCTCCCTGATTATCCTTGGAGATTTTAACTTTGACTTTGACTCTCCTGGAGACCCATGCACATCAAAACACCTAGATTCCATTCACGTTTTCAACCTCAAACAGTGAGTTAGCAAACCTACCCATAAAGATGGTCACATCGTAGACTGGATTCTTAATAGACCTTATGATAATATTCTACAGTCTTCATTAGTGTAACACGAACTTCAATCAGATCACATCTGTTTCATATGCCATCTTGACGTATCAGTTCCTAATCATACAGCTTTGTTTGCTACTAACATAATCCTCCGCATGATTATTAGGACCCAACTAATGCATGACATCCAAGCAAACCTAACAGCTTTGTTACCTCCTACAGCAGAACAACTTGATAAATGTTTGCTTTCTTCGCTTGACAAACATGTCCCAGCAACCAAGTGCAGAGTATCCATTCAGAAGTGTTCTCCATGGTATAGCAGTGTTAGGGACCAGCTTCGCGCTGCTAAAAGAGAACGCCGTAAGGCTGAGAGGCTTTGGCTTTCATCCGGTCTTACTATTCATAAGCAAATCTATGAAGCGCTAAGAAGAATGTCACATAGTTCATGCAGCGAAATAAACCTATTTCAGTACTAAGATCACTGAAAGCTCCAGCTGCACAGAGCTTCTCGATATTACTAACAAGCTAATGTCAAGAAACAAATGTACACCACTTCCAACAACCTTCTCTCCGGTCGAACTTCCAGACCTGTTTTGCAGATTTTTTCCGTGACAAAGTGCAAACCATTAGAGATCAGCTTGACAACACAATTTCAATCGACTCATCGTCACCACACACTTGTGATACAGAATTTCAAAGACAACCATTAAAAGCATTTGAGTCTGTCTCAACGGATTTCTGACGTACAGTCCTGATAAAGAGTGCCCCAAAGTCATGTGAACTTGATCCGATTCCGACATCACTGTTGCTTTAGTGTTTAGATTCATAATTGCCTTTACTAACCGCCGTTATTAATATTTCTCTGTCGTCTGGGAAAATCCCATTATTTTTCAAAACTGCCACTGTAAAGTCTCTGTTGAAGAAACCAACGCTTGATCCAAACGATTTTAAAAAAAAAACTACCACACTGTTTCTAACTTCCCATTCATGTCAAAAATCTTAGAAAAAGCTGTTCTGTCCCAACTTGTATCTCATCTGAATTTAAATAGTCTTTTTTTTATCAATTTACAGTCTGCATATCGCCGTCGCCACAGAACCGAAACTGCCCTTCTGAAAGTAGTTAACGACCTTCTCTCTGCTTTGGATAGTAGATTACAGTCCTCACCCCCCTTGACTTGTCTGCAGCATTTGACACAATAGACCATGATATATTACTTCACCGTTTCCAGCATGTATTTGTCATTCGCGATACAGCCTAACTATGGTTCAAGTCATACTTAGTCGACAGGACACAAATTGTGTCCGTAAATGGAAAACATTCCAGCCCAGTTTATCTATGTTTTGGTGTTACACAGGGTTCTGTTCTTGGTCCAGTTCTCTTTATCCTATACGCTCAGCCATTCTGAAGTGTCATAGATCGTCATCCGGTGTCTCACCAATTGTATGCTGATGACACCCAAATATACAAATCTATCCACCCAACTGAAGTTGATGCTACCATCCAAGGCGTAAAGAGGTGTGTTTCCGATGTGAAGTCATGGATGACATGTAACAAGCTGCAGATGAATGATGATAAAACTGAAGCCATTATGATCACCACACAAAGACTTTCTCATTCCCATCCTTTACCTCCAACAATAAGTATCAGCAACGCCAAAGTTAAATTCACACGGTCAGTACGATACCTAGGTGTTACTCTCGACAGTACTCTCTCATTACACCAACATATCATGAACATATGCAAGGCTGCATATCTAGAGCTGAGACGTATCAGCTCCATTCGCAGTTTTCTTTCAGCTGATGCCACTAAAACACTTGTGTGTTCCATAGTACTCTCGAGACTGGACTGTTGTAATTCACTTTTATCTGATTCGTCGCAGTATCTTCTACAGAAACTTCAAAAAGTTCAAAACACAGCAGCTCGGATCATCTTTAGAGTACCAAGAACCAAGCACTTCCTCCCACCCCCAATGCCCCACCCCCGCTACGTACCCTCCACTGGCTACCTGTTCGCTCCAGAATCAAACAAAAAATCTGTTCTGTATGCTACATTTCGTTGACTGGCTCCAGTCCAAAATAACTATCTGACCTCACCCATGTATACACCCCAGAAAGATGTTTCCGCTCCTCTTCCGACACTCGTTTTCTCATTATTCCCACTATCAAAACGGAGTCATATGCACAACGTTGTTTTGCATACCAGGGCCCAGCTACGTGGAACGAATTGTCCATTGAATTTAGACACAAGGATACTGTGATCTCATTCAAGAGTTCTCTTAAAACTCACCTATTTCGACTGCAAGAACAGACTTAAGACTTAGTAATGTTTCCTTAGCTTAATTATTTTCAGCATGTTTTTTGTTTGTAACTTCATGGTGATTGTTTTTGTAATCGTGTCCGTATATATGTCCTTATGTGTTAACTAATATTCTAAAGCGCTGTACCAAGTCCTCATTATTATTATTCGAGGTATGACCGTGGGATTGACCTCGAAGTTGCGAATAATTTTTGCGGGGAAGCCTCGAGATATTCCGATTGCTCCTCAAATGTAAGAGTGACCTCCCTTGAACGTGTATATGAAATTGCATGGTATAGTACATTTAAGTATCGAATTATGCATAGTATGCAGTAAGCATACAATGTCATTGCTCGAAAGCGTGAAGAATGAACGATATGTTTTCTTTTTTCCTTAATGTATGACAGGTATCTGAAATATGATTTGTTATCTTTTTGTCTGAGTAGTTTTCACATGTTCAATCTGAAAGCATGAATTTGCATGTTGTACTATTGTATTGTTGGTATTTATTTGGGAAGGAATTTGTTTGTGAGCTTCTGGACCGATGCTTTGTTACCACCACCCACACATTCACACACGTGACCAATGCATACCTACTTTATAACCTCCAAAGATAAAGCCCAGCTTTTACTAAATATCTCAATTTTGCCTTAAAATTGGGATAAGCAAATAAACCAATTTTTGGTGAGCGAAATTGCTACGATTGAATCATATGCATGGTTTTTAATAACTTTGAAGTGATCCCTCTTTTGACTGAGTTGAAAACTTGGTCTGTATCATTCATGCAGCAAACAAGTTGAGGACCTTATTTTGCAGTACTAACCTAATTATAGACTTAAATAATGTTGTAAAGATATTTTTGGTCTATTTTTCTCAACATTTCGGGAGATTAAACAATTATAGTGACTTGAATTTTCTGTCAAAATCATGGTGTGTATACATGTAAACACTGAGTAATTCACTGCATGGAATGAAGCCATCCTTGTGAAGGAAACACAAAAATAGCTCTTAATGTAATGAAAAACTAGCCAATATAATGATTTTTCTTGATGTAATGAAATTAGTTTTGTTGTTGTCTCCCTTGTGAGGTCTTTAATGTGGTGAAAATAACTAAATTGGTGCCAATGGATACCATGAATTTGAAAGAAAATTGAAGTAATGGAATTTATATAATCAGTGTAAGTGCACGTGTTAATTACGTTGAATCGAATACCTTTAACAATACCTTTCAGACATATGTCAGGATAATATGCAATCAGTACTGTAAAATATGGTCCTAAACTTTGTGATGACATAAGGATAAAAGGAGAAAGACCAAGTTTTCACCTCAATGGAATGAGTTTTCAATTTGAAATTACCGGATGAAGAAACTGTCTTATTGTTGACTTCACCTCGCAGAGTCACTGAAAACACATATTTGGCAAGCAGTCAGAAGTCTTACCTTTTTGGAAAATACTAAGTTAAAGTGAATATGCATAAGACCAGATCATTTACTGATTTGTGACATGTTTAAGTTAAATGTGCATTGTACCCAAAAATGCACTTGTCTCCTAATTTTTTAGAATATAAAAGTCAAAGAAAAAACAAGTGTGCAGTTTCATGATCATAATATTTGTATAGTCATGGCAGTTGATCAAGACCGGTTTTCAGCATGCCATGTAAACTCTGTTTTCAGGGTCTATTGTAGATTGGAAAAATCCCTCCATTTGAAAAATTGGGGGAAATTTCTAAATACAGGAGGGATTTAACAAAGATATAAAGGTAGGTTTTGCAAAGTATGATTGTTAGAAATTAGCACAAATCATGAAATCACATGCTATGTGTTTTACATTGATTTTAAATCCTTAAAGCAGCACTACCAACATTTTTTGTCCTTCGGAAAAGAAAATTTTGATTTGCATCTTTTGTTACAGACTTTTGAAACATTGAAAGTGAGCGATTTAGAAGTAAAAGGTATTCAGTTTTTAAAATGCATATTTGTGTGACCCCGATAAAATACTAGAACCTAATTTGACATGATAAAATACTAGCACCTAATTTGACCCTGATAAAGTACTAGTACCTAATTTGACACTCAACTTGTCCTGACTATGTACAGTGTTACACGATGAAAACTCCCACATTACACCCCAAATCTACGTTTGTGCTAAATGAAAAGTTTGAGTTGAATTTCCATGTAAACAACTAAATATTGGCAACACTTTTAGCTGTTATATATTTTCTAGAATGAAAATGTGCTTTTTGTTTGCATATTCGGTTGAACAATTTATACTATATCATTATGATGCATAATGACTCGATACAGAGAAACAACTTGGTATGACCATATAATGCATGCTTTTTCTGAGTTTTATATCTTCGTGCTCGGCATAAAAAATTTGTTTGCCATATGAACTTGCGTATAAATCAAGTCCAACTGCCAACAACATAGTCCCGATCTGCCATCGCATAATGTGTTCTACTGATTACTCCTAACAAACTGCATGGACCCAGATCTGCCAGCACATTATGTGATGGCAGACCTGTGTCTGTGCAGTTTGAAGTTGGACTTGACTTATAAACAAGTACATATGGTACATCTTTGGACAAGAAGCGTATAGGTAGGGTTCAGTATCAATTTCCTGTGTGAAATGGGTAATAAAAATATGTGAAATGGAAATTCCTGTGAAATGGGTAATGAAAATATGATTAAAACAATTGTTACTAAAATCCAACTTGAAGAAAGTACAGGAATTATTTAGAGTATTCATTATCATCATCATCTACAAGGTCATCTGTCTGAGGTTCAAGAAAATCCAGAAACACAATATCATATGGAGTGAAAGATATGCTTGCAGTTTTCATTGTTCATTGTCTGATAATCTTTATTTCATCAACTTTCATGGAATAATTCTTCTTTGAAATCATTTAAAATATAAAAAAATGATGGAAAGAGTTGTGTACATGAAATTTTTAGCATGAGTGGTCAGCATGAGTGGTCAGCATTGTCTTCTGTTCCTACTCTGCCCAGCATTGTTATTACATGTATTAATATTTGTTTTTGTTGCTGATGCTGTTGTATTTGTCATCTTGATCATTTACTATTATTGTTGACAAATGTTGTAATTTTATAACCATAATACTTTGCTTGTCATTCCATTTGGTGTTGAATTCTGGGTAGAACAATGGTATTGAATACCCATGTACTTCACCCATGTGGATCACTGAAGATACGTCACTTTCACCCAGAAGTGGTTAAGTCAGTGTTTTGTTTTTTCTTTGTTCCTTCTTTCTATACCTAAATCTAGTCATACACATGTAATAAAAAAAAAGCTGTTACAATTTTTTTAGGCAATTTCTTGATGTTAACAACAATGGTGGTAGTGACAATAATGATAAGTAATTGGCATCAGCACCAGCACTATGGTATGTTTTATTAAAATGGTTAGAAAGGTCGGCAATACACAATCTGCATATTTTAGAATAATGTGATAAAACTTAGTGGCAAGTGTGGGACACTAGATGTGTCTAATCCTACAAATTATTTTTTCCTTGTAGATTCAAAATGTTGCTGAAATCCAGCATTTACAAGTTCCTGACCAGAGGGTCATGTGTCTCCTGGAGGAAGAGAAAGATCATTGCATTGCTTTTTTTCTTGCTGACATTGCTTTTTATTTTAAACATAAAGCTTCTTGATAACCTTGATGGACCAACATGTCTTTTAAGTGACTCACAATTGGCACTTGGTGTAAAATGCCACCAATCCAATTCATCAATTCTCTTGTTACATAATTTTAGACTGAAGCATGTGATCCATGATTTATTTGTGACAAAAAATAGGGTTGTTGGCCAAATTACAAGTCAGGAACCAGTCTGCAACCGGCCAACCTTTGACCTCAAGCATGACACAGTAAAATATGCATTTAAAAAAATGGGCAAACTGAATTGCAGCAGTGAAAGATTGTTTTATCTTACACCAGTCGGAGTTCTGAAATTAAACAAAACTGTTCTGAAAAAGAGAAAACTAAAGAAGTGTAAATTTGTTGGAATTGAACGAGTAAATGATGATTATTCCACTTACACAGAAACTTTGACAAAAACAGAAGAGCCTTTTGATATTAAAATAAACCATGACTTTATTAGAGTACAATGTTTTCTGACAACAGATGAGGCGAATAGGGATGATGAAAATTCACAAGAGACTGCTGATGAAACATTGCGTGTTCATCAAAATGGCAGACATTTTTATAAAAATAATGGAAAATTTAAATTAAATTCTGATAATGTACGAAACATTAAGGCTGGAAATTTCAAAGATTCATTTTCTAAGCTTAAAACATTTAATGATTCAATGAATGATGTCCATACAGATGTTCAGTTCATTTTAAGACAGGAAATGAAGAAACAGAGACAAAATGACAAGTTTATTAATGATAAGGATGACATTATTCAAGCACAAAAGTACACAAATTATGGTGATGTACATGTAGTATTTATTAATAGTTCCCATCATGAAAAAGTGACTGTGCTAATGGATGAGTCAAAAGATGCAGAATTAAATAAAGAAATCGCCAAAAACTATGACTATTATCATTGGAATATGGATGTGTCAGACACTCTTGCAGATTTTGATCAATTTTTTGTTCAAGTTTCACCCAAAGAAGATATATTGGAAGGAGCATCACAGCGTAACCCTACATCCAGGGCCACAGGGTTAAATGTCCTTATCTTTGGATTGGATTCTATGTCCCATTTGGCATGGCAAAGAAAACTGCCCAAAACATATTCATATTTGAGGGACAGTCTGGGTTCTGTAATTCTTAATGGTTATAATATAGTTGGAGATGCCACTACTGCAGCCCTTATTCCAATGTTGACAGGTAGGTGTTTGGAGAAGCATAGCTCAGATATTACATGCATGGTACCCTCCCAGTTGTGAACATCTTATACCTGGATCTGCCAGTTCATTATGTTATAGCAGTAGATCTGGGCCTATGCTGCTCGAATTTGGATACATGTTATAAACAAGTAATACAGTATGTATTCCCTTTTTGTCAGGTTCACTGACGAGATACTTTGTTGGAGAAAAAATCACTTGAAAAGAGGTAATCTATTTCAATATATAAATACTGTTTTCACTGTTACAATTTTGTGCTCAGGAATTACCATATTAATTGCTTATAAGTCAAGTCCAACTGAAAACAACAACATAAACCATGATCTGCTGGCACATTATGCGATTGCAAATCCAAGTGTGCAGTTTGCAGTTGGAATCAACTTATAAGCGAGTATATACAGTTTGTAAAATGTTGCAACATTGAAAACATATTTTTTTTAAAAATAAATATCTCTTTTAAAGTAATTATTTCCATTCTAACACCAAAAGATTAAAATTTTTGATTTGTGAAAGCCCAATATAGTGATCACTTTTGCATCGATTGTAAAAATTTGATCTAGTACTATAACCTGTGAATGCACCACATAATCACATTTGCTTGACACATGTTTTGACATTGTAGCATTGCATCATATAGTTGGTGACTTACACATTTTTCAAAAGAAGTATCTATTGTCCAAGATAAAAACCTCTTGTTCTCTATAAGTTCTGTAGGGAGATGAAACAAATTTATGTTATATTCACTCGTACCTCATACATAGCACTTGCCCAAATATAAAGAGTGTCAGACCTAGATAATGCCAGCACCTTATGTGATGGCAGGTCTGGATCTATATACATCCAGTGATGGCAGGTCTGGATCTATATACATCCAGCGATGGCAGGTCTGGATCTATATACATCCAGCGATGGCAGGTTTGGATCTATATACATCCAGCAGTGGCAGGTCTGGATCTATATACATCCAGCGATGGCAGGTCTGGATCTATATACATCCAGCGATGGCAGGTCTGGATCTGTATACATCCAGTGATGGCAGGTCTGGATCTATATACATCCAGTGATGGCAGGTCTGGATCTATACTTTCACAACTGTTTGCATTTCATACATGGGTAAACAGGGTATTCCCATTTTTGTCAAGCCAGTCTTGTAGAACCTCGATATATCGATGTATGTGTCAAGCCAGTCTTGTTGAACCTCGATATATCGATGTATGTGTCAAGCCAGTCTGGTGGAACCTCGATATATCGATGTATGTGTCAAGCCAGTCTTGTGGAACCTTGATATATCAATTTTGCATCCATGTATGTGTCAAGCCAGTCTTGTGGAACCCCGATATATCAATCACTTTTTTATCCATGTATGTGTCAAGCCAGTCTTGTGGAACCCCGATATATCAATCACTTTTGCATCCATGTATGTGTCAAGCCTGTCTTGTGGAACCCCGATATATCAATAAATTTTGCATCCATGTATGTGTCAAGCCAGTCTTGTGGAACCCCGATATATCAATCACTTTTGCATCTATGTATGTGTCAAGCCAGTCTTGTGGAACCCCGAAATATCAATCACTTTTGTATCCATGTATGTGTCAAGCCAGTCTTGTGGAACCTTGATATATCAATCACTTTTGCATCCATGTATGTGTCAAGCCAGTCTTGTGGAACCCTGATATATCAATCACTTTTGTATCCTTGTATGTGTCAAGCCAGTCTTGTGGAACCCCGATATATCAATCACTTTTGCATCCATGTATGTGTCAAGCCTGTCTTGTGGAACCCCGATATATCAATCACTTTTGCATCCATGTATGTGTCAAGCCAGTCTTGTGGAACCCCGATATATCAATCACTTTTGCATCCATGTATGTGTCAAGTCAGTCTTGTGGAACCCCGATATATCAATCACTTTTGCATCCATGTATGTGTCCATACATCCATCCATACCCTAGGTTAACCACAATGTTAAAATTAGTATGTAATACTTTTCTAGCTAAATAAAAGGAAGGCTTGATTAAAAGGTGTCTTTTGTGAAAGGTGGTTGCTGCCTTCAAGGTGATATACAGGGATAACATCAGGGTTAGAAAAATCCCTTGTTCAGTGACTTGGATCAAGATTAAAACTTTGCTTTACCTAAAATATGTATTTCTTTTTTAAAGAAAATAAATTACATGTTAGGATAAATTTGCATTTTTGTGCAGTGTCATGAAAATATAAATTCAATGCAAGGAGAAAAGAATTCAGAATTGTTTAGCAATGGAACATATTTTAACTCTAGTATCTCCACCATATATCAAATTAGTTCAAGCAACCCAACCATTGACTTGATCCCAACAATATACCTGACCATTACAGTCTTGATATCTCAACTAATTACCATTGTACACTTTAGAATTTCTAAAATATAAAACATCATGTTTCTAATTGTTGTTTAATGAAAATGGTACATTTTCTCATTCTGCAAAAGTTTGCAACTTATTATTTCTTTCATTTTTTGATTTTTAATCAGAATTGATTTTCCAGTAAAATCTGGTCTTATTTACATCACTGATTAATGAGATTGAAATATATTTCAAAAACAAGTTATCATGTATACAGTGGCGTAGTGAGGGGGGGGGCCAAGGGGGCAGTGGCCCCGGGCGACACTTTCTAAGGAGCGGCAATTTGGTAAGAGTACTGTATATATCATAAATAATACAAATGGAGTGTGGATGTAATTTTGGTAGCTGGCCCTGGGCGGCACTTTGCCTCACTACGTCACTGCATGTATAAAATTGTTCAAAAGAAAAGGCCTAACATTGGTTATATATATATATATATATATATATATATATATATATATATATATATATATACACACACACACATGCATACATACACTGATTGTGGTAAATTGTGTCAAAATTAAAACATTTTATTTTAAAAGCATATTTATTTTGCCTATATACCTGTTGATTTGAACTATTTTCCAGTAACATTTCTAAATTGAATTTTAAAAAAATGTGATAGTAGTTCAATGCTTGAGATATTCTTTCTTCTCACTGAGATAGGAATTACATAAATTTAATGGATTTTAATTGCCATGATAGATATATAATCATAATGGCAGGTATATTTAATTAAAATATTCTAAGATTTCTGAGAGGAACACTGAAGTGAATTTGCAACCTATTTTGAGACGTAGAAAACTAAAATAGTTCTTAAGAGATTCTGCTCAGGTATCTTCAGAAAATACATTGCTGTCAGCTGAATACATTTTAATGTACATTTGCAACAGGTAAAACAGAGACTGAATTGCCTGATGTTCGGAAGAAGGCACTGGAGTCTGGCCCAGTGGATCACTATCCTCTTATTTGGAAAGATTTTAGACACCATGGATATGTAACCATGTTTGCAGAAGATGAGCCTTCTATTGGTGCTTTTAATTTGAGACTAAATGGTTTTGAGAGTCAGCCCACTGATCACTACATGCGGCAATTTTGGCAGGCTTTGTGGGATTCTGACATACGACATGAAAGTCAACGCTATTGCACAGGACCTGATCCTCATCATAAGTTTTTACTACAGTATGCCCAAGACTTTTTTATTAAATACCAAAATATTCCCAAATTTGCTTTTGTATTTGGTAGTGAGCTAACACACTGGGATAACAACCCTGGTGAGTTTATGGATGATGATTTTAGAGATTTTCTGCACCACATGAAAATGTCGGGTCTTCTTGGCAATACAGTGCTGATTGTGATGGCTGATCATGGTGCTCGATACAGCAGAGTACGTAAAACAGTGCAAGGCAAAATGGAGGAGCGACTCCCTTTCATGTCTCTTCTTTTCCCAGACTGGTTCAATAAAAAATATCCCAAACTGATAAATAATCTTGTTCAGAATTCCAACAGACTAGCAACACCATTTGACATTCATGAAACATTGCTAGATATACTTTATCTAGGGAGAGAAACGACTTTTAGCAGGAAGAACAAGCGTGGTATCAGTCTGTTAAAAGAGATTCCTCAAAACCGCACATGTACCAGTGCTCATATAGACATGCATTGGTGTACATGCCTTCAACAGATTGAGCTACAAACAACAGATACATATGTATTGCAGTCAGCTAATAAATTGATCTGGCTTATCAACAAGCTTCTTACACCGGTACAAAAGTTTTGTGCTACACTCAGGATTAAGAAGATAACACAAGCCTACATCCTTGTTCCAAATGAGAAGGTAAAAGTAGTTCATTGTCGCATCTGTGAAGCACAGGCAAGACTTATGTGTCACTTTTTGACAACAATTTTGTTGTTGATGTTGGTGTTATTGCTGGCTTACTTATCAAAGTTAAGTTTTATCATTTGACTCCATTTCTATAATTTATTTCTTCCTTTACATGGAAAGTGATGACACTGCATTCATCAAGTAGTACTTGCTGCTTGGAAAAGTAGGTCACAGTAACATATTTGTCAGGATACCATTATGGTCAGGGTTAGAAATGCTGAAAAGTTAGGATTAAGATAAGACTAAGGTCAGGTTTAGGGTCACACTGTAAAGTCAGGATTAGGATAACACTAAGTTCAGGGTTAGGGTCACACTGTAAAGTCATGGGTAGGATCACACTGTAAGGTCAGGGTTAGGGTCACACTGTAATGTCAGGGTCAGGGTTACACTGTAAAGTCAGGGTTAGGGTCACACTAAGGTCATTTTTAGGGTCACTGTAAAGTCGAGGTTAGGGTCACGTGTAACGTCAGGGTTAGGAATCATGCAGCATTATTATCACATATGAGAAAATAGCTCATATTTAAGAATAGTTCAGCACACTTCAGTATTCAAGATTATTTAATAGCTTCTAGCAAGACTGTTATATCAATATTAATGAAAAGATTTGTAATTGTGCTTTCTGATCCTTTCTATTGCACATGCACACTAAGGCATTATCAGACCTGCCAACCCTCCCGTTTTTTGCAGGAGACTCCCTGAATCTGACCATTCCTTCCTTACTCCCACATTTTTGTTATTTTCTTCCAAAAAAAAATTTGTTTTGTCAACAACAAAAATCAGGAGAAAAATTTGTTTTGTTTAAAAAAAAAAAAAGTAAACTCCCTAGCAAGTAAGACTAGAAATATGCAGAAGTTCCCAAAAGTGTGCAGAAGAACTGTACATTAACCAACCTGTAAGAAAATAAGACACCAATGATTTATTGTGGTTTTTTATTTAAGGTATGTAGTTGTTTGTATATGCTATGCTTTTTACTATTTTAGAATTGAATTATTATAATTGGTTTAAATCATTAAATGTTGAAAAGTATTCACTTTTTGTAAACATGTTCATGTTCAACGTGTTGCTAGTTTTATACCTTAAAGATTAATGAAATCCTCCCTGAAAAAATTTAAAACTCCCTGAACATTTTTCAAGATCTCCCTCGATGAGTATCATTGGGGTTGGCAGGTCTGCATTATGACTTCTGTGTGCCCATCTGACCATCTGTCAACCATTTATTTTTATTCAGCATGTATTAAAACTTTTCTGTAGATTAATGACTATTCAGATTGACATTAATTAATGAACAGTCCATGTACAAAATGTCCAAGTAATGACCCCTCAGGTAAAGATGGCATCTGTAAATCAACTATTACATAACAAAGATTCCAATCACCCCCTAATCAGTTTGACTTGGCTATGGCTTTGTGTGTTTAATGCCATTTTTCAGCACAGTATATTTGGTGGAGGAAGAACCTCCTACTGATGGGAAGCTACTGACAAGCTTTCTCACATACCCATGTTGGCTGAGCCGAGACTTGAACCCTGACAGAGGTGAGAGGTCAGTGACCACTCTGCCATCCAGAGCCCCCATAACCAGTTTGATTGCCAGCTAATTGCAAATCATAACATAATTAGGTGACCAGACAAGAGTTTGCCCAACTGAGTGGGGCAAAAAGAATGTATTTATTATTATTATGTACAAATTTAAGTCTTTAACGTTGACATTTTTCATCTAATTTTGATGGAATTTTCACAATATACATGTTTCAATCAGTGGGAAGTTTTAAGAAATAAAAAAATGCCAGTCTTAAGAAATAGATATGCAGATGAGGAGGCAGAGCGTTCTCTGCTTTTTCCAATGGTTCAGTTGATGATTGTTGAATCCAGTGAATCAGCAGATATCAAGACATAGCTATTACTTTTCTGACTATGACCAGGTTGTCATCATTATACCCCTATAAACAGAAGGGGGGCGAGGGTATACTGGTATCAGACTGCTCCTCCATCTATACATTAGTCCATTCATCACATTTGTTTCTCTCAGGTCATATGTTCAGAACTGTTTGAGATATCTTCATGAAACTTGGTGGGCTGTCAGATATATACATACGAGTTTTATCCCCCATTAAGAAATTATTTGCTATTCATATCTCCTGAGCCATTTGAGAGATTTTTATGTAACTTGGCATGCTTTGTATTTCATGATTGCATGGTGTGTAGTATTGAGTAGTAGATAAAGACATCTGAGATGTCACATACATAAATCGGCTTTGTTGGATATGGACTTCCTGACTCATCTCCCCTTTTTATAAACTGTTTGCTTCATATCTCCTGAAACATTTGGTGCATCTTCATGAAACTTGGTGTGTATGTGTACAAGTTGATGGTATGTCATGTGCAAAAGTGGGCTTTGTTGGTTTATGTATTTTAATTGGGTATTCAGTAAGCCCTTGTTTTGTCAGTAAGACTGTGCTAAAGTTCTGAAATGCAGGCTGAGATTGCAAACATGTTGGTTTAACCAGAAAGGATTGGTAGCATATATTATAAATGAGCTGTGATTGGTCAAGGGGGTGGAGATTTGTTATCTACCTGTATCAGACAATTTGATTCTTTATTGTACAAAACATATAAATAGTGTACAACTTCAAGAATTAAAGAAATGTCTCGGTACAATTGTGGATCTCTTAACATTATGCCCAATGATATATGAATTACAGATACTGTACCTGTGGTAGCACATACATGGTAATAAATCAGTATTGTTTCATGAATAAATATATAAATAAATATATATCCATTGATGATTGTGGAAAGGACAGCTTGGTTTTTCTGACTTCAAGGCAATTACATGTATATGTGTGATGTGCAATTATATTTACACACTCTAAGGGTGGATCTGACAATTTTATCAAGAGCTCTTCATGATTGCCATTTATGTTTTATCCTCCTAATCCCAGCTGACAGACTAGGTGTGTCTGATGTTTCTGATCTACTGGACATGATAACAGAAAGCTGTGACAAATCTAACACCAATTAGTTGATCTAGTGGAGCACGGAATAGTCAGCTAAAATTTGCCCCCACACTCATTACAGCTTTTTAAAAGCTCTTTGGTAATTAATCAGCTGTCAAGCTTTACCTGTCAATCACTGTGTCTTCTGTCCTAGACCAAGCAGCCTGTTAGATTCCAGTAAGGAGCAATGTTCCTTAGTGACACATGATTCTCCTTAGGACTTGGAAAATGGAAGTCCATGGCTACATTGCTTTGAAAAATGAATGCTGTCAAGTTCATGTGACGCTTTTGAAATTTTTTTGTTTTTTAAATCTTATTCATCATTTGCTATCAACAATCACTTGGAGGCAGGTGTCGAGAATTCATTTTCAGCATATGATCTTTGCACATTATATTAGAATATTCATAAAATTGTTTGCTTTATTTGGCCAATCGTGTACTTCATACTCAACCCACCATATACTTCATAAATAATATTTATGTGTAATGAAAAATTTAAACAAGAACAGAAGAGCTCTTGTCAATTAGAGCTTTTTATTCCAAATCTGCCAAGCATCTACTGAAAAAGCTTGCAAACAAACTCCTAGCAAGTTTAGAATCTCTTATTCCCACGATGAGAAACAAATGTCAGAGTGAGTCTGTGATAAAAATCCAAGAGATGACCAGACAGCTTGTGTTTTTCCTGTTTGATAAGGGCCGGTTATGAATAATTTGAAATAATTTGCTTCCAGTGTATTTCATAATTCAAAAGTCTTTTCTTCCATGACAGAGTGAAATATATATTTTTAAGTTTACTCAGTTACTTTTGAAAATAATTTTGGTCAAAATATTAAGAGTAAATTTTATGTGTATCATTAAAAGTTACATGAAAGGCATTATGCTATAATTTGTTAACTGTATTTTACAAGTCTTGTCAACAATTTGATGTATACTGACATTAAATTACTATATTTTACAAATCTTGTCAACTATTTGATGTATACTGACATTAAATTACTGTATTTTACAAATCTTGTCAACTATTTGATGTATAATGACATTATATTCAGTGTATAATAAAAAATTAAAGGAGGATATGGAATGGCTGTAAGGGGAGGAGGCGGTCATATATTCTACTAGTATGCACAAAAATGTCATTTTTGTGTGATTTGTTTTGCAGTGTAGTCTTTGAGAAGTTTTCAAATGACTTTGCTGTTTGTATTCAGTTCAGAGCATTTATTGTTATTGATAAGTCATAAAATTTTCTAAATATTAACTTACACTAATAATTGCTTTATATACTTGAGAAAAATCGTACATTTGTCTATATTTTTAAAGAAAATATCATATTCGTCCTGTAATTTTCATTTATAAAAAATTGCTATATTTCTATAGTTTTGACCTAAAACTGACTTGATGGCCTGAAGATGGGAGGCCAGTATATAGAAAACTGTAGACCCTATTTTGAAAACTGAGAGTCCAGAACCAGAAACTGAAATTCCTGGACACAGGGACTCCCACTACAGAGAACTCTGATGACAGCTAAGTTTGGATCGACCTTGGTGAAAATTTGGCCCCTTTTATAGTGTGGTCTCAGTCTTTTTTAAATTTTTGAAAGTCACACAACATCAACAAAGCATTTAAACATAGTTTTCAGCAGAACCCTCATTATTTTTTAACTTGTCAGCAATAAATTTTGGGGTCAAAATGTAGTAGTCCTGATTTCTGGAGAGTTACATCAACTTTTAATCAATAACTTTTTAGGAGGTAGGTGTTTATGTCTGTGTGTGGATTTATAGCATATCAGCACAATGCTGGCTATATGGTGCTGATTCAAGGTTTAAGTTAAAAAAACGCACGTTAGACTTGGCTTGTACATTTAGTAGAGAATGAGGAAGATTCTATATGATGCATGCATCAAAAGGTCAAAGATCAGAAATGTCCAGGATATTGCAGTGGTAATGAACTCACCTTGTGCCCCGCAGTACCATGTTCAGGTTTTCTTTCCAAAACCTACAAGGTTATAAGAATTAAGTAGTTACCCAGGTTAATATCCAAGGCCAATCATTTATTTGGATTTTGTTGTTTCCTGCAGATCAGGCTTGGCTTCCAAATGCAAACATTGCAAAGGTGAAGACCACTTGATATATTTGTGAGGTTAATAGAATCTGTAGTATGCACTGATCTGTGAGGGGGAAATCCTGCCCTTGGGATCAGAATTTGTAGGCTGACCTTGAGAATGGGATTCACTGTTTCAAATCAATATATGATGGACTATTTTTCTCTTATTTCTCGCAAGGAAACAGTGTTGAAATAAAAGATGGTGTCTCATCCATATGTACACCATCCTTACTTGCTTATAAGTCGAATCCAACTGCAAGCAACATAGACCATGATCTGCCATCACATGTGCCAGCAGATCATGGTCTGTGTTGCTTGTTCTTCTGATTACTCCCAACAAACTGCATAGACCCAGATCTGCCAGCGCATTATGCAGGGGGAGATCTGGGTATGTGCAGTTTGCAGTTGGACTCGACTTATAAGAAAGTATAGACGGTAGCTTTGAAAATCTGGAGTATTTTCTTAAAGTTTATATGTTATTAGAAAGAGCATAAAACATCTAGCTTACAACAAAGACTTTGCTGTGTACTTTAGTTATAGCTTGTAGACTTGCAGAATTCATTCTTTCAAATCTAAAACCGCAAGAAACATTACAACATTAATGACATCATCACCATAATGATGTCATCTACAATGTCATTAGGTGCACTCATTTGGGATAGGTGTATTCCACATGACTTTCTCACATGGGTAAACCCTGTCACACATATATAGGAATGAGATATAAAAAAAATCTTTACCCAACCTCACACTAGTTTCTAGCATTTTCAGTGTTTAAAGTGAGCCTATGAAAACCTGGCATAAAGCCATTCCTGGTCAGTTGAGAAACTACTAGGCAAGTACGATTTTGCATCTCACATTGGTAAACTGTATCATGTTTATATAGGAATGAGAGAATTCTTTTTACCCCCCCTCTGACTAGTTTCTTGCATTTTCATTAGTCAAAGTATGTCAATGAAAACCAGGTTGGTATGACTTTACATCATGAATGATGTCATTTTGTCATGAAGTAGCTAAATGTTTTCCAGTCATTTTGTTCACATAAAATGATATGAAAATATTGTGAAAAAGAGATTGTTTAGGTCATTGTAGTGGTAAATTTGTTGCAGGGTTTGTTAGTGACCTGGTATGGAATGATACCACATCTCTTGAAAACTTAGCTGGGTTCGGCACAAGTGGGTCACCCGGTAAGAATCCCACTGAGTTGATATCATTCAGAACTTGGTCAATAATCAACCATATAACTAATAATATAACTGACATTCAACAAAGTTATATATTTTGAAGGTCATAGAGAATGACCATTGTTATTGCAAGTTGAATCTGATAAAAAAAGTTATTTTTTTTGTCTTCAGGTTCTGAGGTTTACCAAGACTGAGGATGAAGACAACCGAGTTGCCAACTTCAGTCGGGACATAAACCTGGATGTAGCTCATCTTCAGCTGACTGTGGAGACAGCCCCAAATAATGGCCTATATGAAGCCACAGTGCAGGTTAATATGACCAAGGGACTGTACAGCATTACTGGGGACATTAGTAGGATTAATATGTACGGGGATCAGCCAGCTTGCATTCAGGACACGTATCCAGACCTCAGGAAGTACTGTTATTGCTTGAAGAGACAAGACAACAAGGACAAATTTTAGCTATTCTTGTAATTCTCCTATGATCAGCCCATTCCTCATCACTTTGACAAAAAATTTAATTCAAGAAAGCTTTTTTCAATGTCAGGACCCCCCACCCCCACTGTTTGACAAATTATTACAAGGCAAGCCCCCTGGGCTTATCAGAGGAAAAATACTGTGATATTAGAAAATTCAGTTTATTTTATGTTGGTTTTCAAAAGAAGTTTTAACACCTATAACCATACACTTTTTGTAGCTCATATTGGCATGACTTAGTCTTCGAAATGGAGAAAAGTGAAGACACACACACACAAATCCAAAAAGCACCAATCTTAGATCAAGTCAGAACCATGCAGGGATTGAATCTGGGACAATAAGTCAAGTTCACACACCAACCTTTGATCAAGCCAGAATCATGCAGGGATTGAATCTGGGACAATAAATCATCTTCAAACACAACAGATCAAGCCAGAACCATGCAGGGATTGAATCTGAGACAATAAATTGTATTCAGACACCACTCTTAGATCAAGCCAGAACCATGCAGGGATTGAATCTGGACAACAAATCATGTTTATAGTTATGTTCCTATAATACCCCTATGTATTATTATATGCAGCATGAAAATTCAGATGAAGGTACAATATGTGTAATTAAATTTCTCCTCAGCTAATAGACAAATTAGAGAGGCCCAACCCAAAAAGAAAGGACAGCCTCATCTCGGCACAAATCTGTTAGCAAAAAGGGGAGGTAATCAAGTGAAATACTGTGAATTCATTTATTTATTTTTGTGGTTTGTCAAACAAACAAAAATTGAAATAGGTAAATGGCTGCCACTACACATCCCTGGGCTCCAAGCTATACCACAACTAGGTGCATGGCCTGACCCAGGGGCCAAAGTTGCAATGTTTAAATGTGCAAATAGTTTGCTTTTCATGTCCAGTAAGTGTATATATGGTTATAGGGTCGAGACCTTGATAGATTCCAAAATATGGGTAAATCAGCCATCCCAGTAGCAAGACTACATTGAATGCAAATTTATCTTTTTATTCTCATTAAATATATTTCATGGCTATATGGTAGGGATTATAACAGTTTCTAAGTTTTGACCCAGGGACAAGTCTAATACCCCAAGGTCATAATCCAAGGTCTGTGTTAGATGCACATGTGAATTTATCTCATGCTTCCTAAATGTAGATATATTTATAGCATGGGCATATGAACTAAGGGCAAATTCACTATCCCAGGGGTATGACCCTGCCTTCGTATTTGAGATGTCTTTTTCTCCTCGTGTCCTTTAAACCTGTATCTGGTTATAGAGTGGGGATCTCAACAGTTTCCCGGTTATAACCCAGGTGCAAGTCCCCAACCCTAGTGGCACAAGTCAGGATCTGTATTCAATGTATGTGTAATTTGTCTCCTCATGTCCTTTCAACTTATAATATGGTTGTAGGGTGGGGATCTTAACAGTTTAAAAGTGATGACCCAGGGGCATCATTCCCTACCCTGGGACAAGACCCAAGGTTGTAATCATAAAACATGTTACACATTTGATATACCTAGCATTGACAATGACACCTGCCAACTTTCAGATCTCCATGTACAATACTAAAATTATTTGAGATTTGTTTATAAATCTTCCTTACCACAACCCTAGCTCCACACCCTGGGGTATTATACAATTTTTAAAACTATTCTGCATATCTTCAGACTACCCCCAATCATATCTCGAAGTTTCAAACCTGTACCTTTAACTGTGTAGGAGTTACACTACATTACTAATTTGCAAATGGCTTGACAGACAGGAAGGAACATGTAATTTCTGCCTTTTCTTTTCAAAATTGCAGTCACTGTGATATAAAATGACACTTTTATTGGTACATGCAGTTAAACTGATGGATTGGGGAAGGGGGTCAACTGATGGAATTTGGGAAGGGGATCAACTGATGGATTGGGGAAGGGGGTACTATTTTATTCACAGAATGATCATTGTTTGTTGTGTCTTTAAATTTTTTGTTTTCTAGCAACCATAAAAATCCATGAAAAATGGTGCCCCACAAATAATTCACAGTACCTTCAACTAATACATGTATCCACAGATTCTGTGATATACCCTTGATTAGTACATGGAAATCCAACATCTAAATTAAGATGTGATATTCCTGTCTATTACATTTGTCTGTTTCTATGCCAAGTACAATCGAAAATGCAATAGGTTTTGTTCATTTAAAAATGTACATTAACCAGTTTTTCTATATCCTTGATAGTTAATATTTTCTCTAGAAGTAGTGTTACTGTTTGGAATATCAATTAATAACTAAGTATAAGCATATAGCCATTTTAACATTGACATGTTTAAAACTTCTGTTTATCAAGGTTTTAAAAGCAGAATAAAATGGAGTGCAAGAATAGTTTCAGTTTTGAGGTTTTGTGCACTTATGGCCATTATAAACAATGGAATCAATTTGTAGCATTCCAGTACTATGAATAGTATGACCTGTGAAGCTGCTGCAGCATATTTCCAGTTTGGCTGAATTAACAGAATATCACCTGTAAGAATTTGGCTCAGTTAACAGAATGTTACTGTAACAGTTTTGATGGATTAACAGAATATCACCTGTAAGAGTTTGGCTGGATTAACAGAATATCATGTGTAAGAATTTGGCTAGATTAATAGAATATCACCTGTTACAGTTTGGCTGGATTAACAGAATATCACCTGTTACAGTTTGGCTGGATTAATATAATATCACCTGTAATAGTTTGACTGAATTAACAGAACATCACCTGTAACAGTTTGGCTGGATTAACAGAATGTCACCTGAAATAGTTGGGCTGAATTAATAGAATATTACCTGTAGCAGTTTGGCTAGATTTAACAGAATATCACCTGTTACAGTTTGACTGGATTTTAATAGAATATCACCTGTAACAGTTTGGTTGAATTAACAGATTATCACCTGTAATAGTTTGGTTGAATTAACAGAATATCACCTGTAATAGTTTGGCTGAATTAACAGAATATCACCTGTAATAGTTTGGCTGAATTAATAGAATATCACCTGTAATAGAAAGTTCAAACTGAAGAGAATAGGATTATCACCTGTAACAATCTGATTAATTGCTGTCCAGCATTAGGTATGGAGATAGGTAGTACAACTTAGCAAATAATTAAATGCTTTTAAATTTGGAATATTGGAAATTGGTAAGAATTTTGATAGTCACATTAGCACTATACTGTCTTTGTAGAAAGTAAGTATTGTTAAACAGGATTTAACATTTTGCTACAGGTTTTTTTTCCCATGTTTTTACATGTGCATGTTTATTCCCTTATCTTGCTTGTAATTGATATGAATCAAAATGTTAGCATTTGAATGTGTTGTTCCGTGTTATTTTGATGAAATCCAAACTTTAAATCATAGAAATAGATACTTTTAAAAGATTTTCTGGTTATAATATTTGAAATTCTGAACATTTTATACAAATTTGGACAGGTTCCAACATGAATTTTCAGCAGCTAGAATAAGACCTTGCTCCACTGAGCCCTTCTTGATCCCATAAGTTCATAAGCTGCCATTATGGTATGAAATATTATTTCCTTATCTTGTGTATCTTTCATGAAGCTTTATCTGTTTTGTATCACTGCTCTGGTGGTTTTGGGGTAATTTCATTTGAAGTCCCATGTACCAATAATCCCAATATTTGTGAAAGAGGTGGAACTTAACACACATAAACCCTGCTGTAACTTCCCCCAGTCATGAAGTTATTGCATGTTGAATACAAGTGAAAGTTATTGGATACCTTGTCATTGAGAGAGAGGAAGATTCTGGGGAGAGGTTCAACAAGATTTAAATATCAAATGATAGATAACAAAAATGCAGAATTTAAAGCTTGTTTAACGAAGAAAGCAATAGGTTGAATTATAAGAAACAAAGTCATTTCTCCTTAAACTAGAAATTAATCTAATTATTCCAGGATTTTGCATAATTCAATGAATCTAACAGTTTTCCAATATAGTTTTGTCATGTATTATCTATTGTCACAAATGACAAGATATACTTATGTCCATCTTTCATGCTTTGATGTCCGATCTCCCTAAAAAACACAAATTTATGGTTGCTACATCCATGGAGCAAATATCTGAACATTTTTTATCAATATCTCGAATTTGGCTCTTCTCACTGCTTATCAAATACTCCTAGAGCTCAGACTGGATTTTTCTTGGTATTTACATTTTCCTGATTTTTCTATCATTGTTTTTATTTTCTCATTGATGATTGATTCTGCTAAATGATTAGGCCTGTTCTCCTAAATTTTGGTCAAAATATTTTTAGCAGAATTAATATTCCACTTCAAATTGAAGTTTCCAAGGCCAGGATCACCACTTTTATGCTTCTTAACAATTTGCATCAGTGATTATTCATATGTGATTCTCATTCTTCATCTCACTCAAAAATTTTAGAAAGTGTTGTCTCATCTAAATCACCTGATCTGTGCAATCCAGAAAGTTCAAATTATTAAATTTAATAGTTGCTACTGTATTCCTTTTTTAATTACTGGTCCCTAGATCACCTATCTTCAAACTTCAACATCTACACACAAAATGAAAAGTCTGCTCCATCACATGACCTTTCGTGGAGAAAGATGTACATTTGAAGAGAGATGATGTAATGCAAATTTTATTGGTTGATAATTTTAGCACAGTTGAAGAGTGATACAAGTTAGTTACTGTATTGTTAATTGACATGAAGATTTCAAAAAATGATTCCATGTTCTTTACAGAATGTCAACATTCAGATTATGATTTATGATGAAATACCATATGTACTCATTTACAAGTCGAGTCCAACTGCACACTGCATAGATCAGATCTGCCATTGTATAGTGTGCTGACAGATTTGGGTCTATTGAGTTTATTAGGAGTAATCAGTAGGACAAACAACATACTCTTATCTGCTGGTGCATTATGCAACAGCAGATAAGGGTCTATGTCGTTTGCAGTTGGACCCGACTTGTACGCGAGTATATATGATAAGTATATCAGCATCATGCAGTGCTTCCCCTTAATAACTCTCTTCATGGGAGTCACAAAAATGAACAGTGTTGTAAATAAGGAGCTTGCACTGAGGAGTTCTAACAAAGTTGTGGCATTATAGTGTAAAAAAACACAAGCAGGGTACTGAATTATGTCAAATCACACTATAATTGTTTCTTATTAGCCAAGAGCTAAGATAAAGTCAAATAAATTAGGTAACAATGATAAAACAAAATGTTACCAATTTAATTGGATCAATGACCATACCTGCATTATGAGAGACAGCGATATACTGAAGGGATATATAGTGAGGGACAGCTACATGTACTTTTTATACACTACATGTATATACTTTGTAATATTTTTAAAAGAAATACATGTTTAATCGGGTGCTTAAAACTTCATAATGCTTACTGCATCGCATTTATTGATGCATACTAAGTTAAGTATTCATTAGTTGTCCATACATGTATTTAACAATATTTCGAAACAGCAAACTGTTTTTTTTTTTTAACATTAATGTATCTTTTATTATACATCTTATGATTATCAGGTTCTAACATTTATTTCTACATGATTTAGCAGGTAGATATCCTTCCAGTTTTCTGAAAGCTGATTCAACAAATTAACAGTTACAAGCCTTGACAAGACAAGAACTCACTTATTTAGAGCATCTAAATGAATTTCAATTTTAATTAGAAGTACAACATTTAGCATCTTCGCTAGCCAAGGATTGTTGATCCACTTAGTTCTACATCAACCCGTGGATTATTATCTATCTGAAACGGTGTTTTGAACAGGTGCCCTCTTGTGGATAAAAGAGTCCATGCCCATAGCTATTAACCAATGAGAGAGCTCATCACATGACCTGTTAGATATTAAATACGCCAATTCCCACTATGTCCAGAGGCTATGACTTGGAATTAAAAGTTGCTTAAAATATTTTAATTGGAGAAATTTGCTTGTGACGTGTCATTGTGTAAAGAGACCTCTACTCTATCATTATTCCTAACAATCTCCCAATTTAAATCAAACAAGGGATCTGATTGGATCAGTTTCTTTCAGCTGCATCCATTGAGATAATGAACCAGTAGATACCATTTCAGCTAGCTAAATATGCTAAGGGTTGATGTGGAATGAAATGGATTGATGAACTTTGGCTAGTGAAGATGGATTTTTAGCAGATTGGCACCATCATTGCAAATCATTGTGAATGATTTTCTGCCAGGTATTATGGGTACGATTGGTACTAGGTTATCATTTGTACAAATTTTCATTGATAAAAATGTGAATTAGTGAAATTATTGCATTGTACCAATTTTACCCACAGTGCCTTGCAGAAAATTACCCACAATGACTTGCAAAATGGCAATTTGTACAGGAATTTCCACATTTTCATCATACTTATAACTGCAATCGAGATTCATTTACATGCTTCAAATAACTGTCATGGTGTGTAGTTCTTATTAAATGTTTTTCAGAATACTTAAAGTGTATACCAACTCAACTATGTAGAAGTAGACTTTGATGTGTTCATAATTTTAGTTATAGTAAAAGACATTTTAATGAACATCATCATGCTAAGAATATCCACCAATACAAGATATCATGTATGAACCTGTTTTGAAGTTTATCTATCCATATCACTATGTAAATGACAACTATCAATAAATGGCAAATTTCTTGATAATCCTTTATAGTCATATTACACTCTAAATCCTATTGTATATGTAGTATTTTACAAAGATTGATTACTATGTTCAAAATGCTGTGATTTATTGCATAATTTCTTGACAATCACACAACCCCATCCCACCCCCACCCCCGGAGAAAAAAAATAGTTTTTAATACTTCCAGATTAATTTTTGCAGTATGCTGTATTGTTGCTTTTTTTTTTCTTCATGACATTTGTGTTCAGAATGCACACTGATATGTTGCTCTCTTGATGGAAACTTTAAAAAAGTTCTTTGGGGTCTTTTGTGTGGCTTTTTTTGTAGATTTTACAATATTGTTTTCTTCTTTCATATTAGGAGTATTACAGTTGTATTTTTCACATAAAATGGTCTTTATTTTTTTATATTTGCATGACAACTTAAGGCATTTGCTTCCAATTGTTTTTAATAAAATTCTTAAAGATAATAATTTGTAGCATTTTTCGAGAGATCTTAGTTACATATATTGTATGTAAAACATATTTATCGTTCAAAGTATAATCCTTTTAGTATATTTCCTTGTATGTGATTAAATATTCCATGTCTGAATACCTATATAATAGGTCTTCATGTTTTTACATTACTTGCATCAAATGTTTGTGTTGTGTATCATGAAATATAGCTGTAGTTAGACATGTACAAGTTATGCCTTGTTCATCACAAGTTTTTGATTTTGTCAAATAAAGTTTCTGCTTCATAAATACACCTTTATTATTCTTTTTCTTGGGTTAAATATTAACATCTGTTCAGGAAGAGCATTAGTCCCTTTGAGGGACTCTTATTTCATTTATTTTGCCTAAACCTACTGACGGATTGTGTTCATACATTGGATGAATCATTATGAAGCTAAGACAATTTAATCTGCAACATGCTTACTCTCGCCTTCTGATAGTGGATTCAAGGTCACATTTTACTACAATGCTTTAATTGTGAGGGTCAACATGCAGAAGTCATTAAAAGGTTTTTCAAGTTTTAGTAACAGTGGCCATATTTGATGGCAGATCTGCACCATTTGCACAAACTTGAAATCCTTTAATGCCAGGATGCTTTCTGTCAAATTTGGTCGAAATGTTTTGGATAAGTCATTTGAAGGTTTTTCTGTATTGTTTAGTAATGGCAACCATATCTGATGGCAGATTTGGATGAAATCTGTCCAGTGGTATTTAAAAAAAAAAAGTTTAAAATGGCAAATGTCAACAGAGGATGCATATCACGCGCAGGGCCAAACCATAAGATCACTTGGCTTTATGGCCAGGAGAGAAAATAAATGCTAAGGAAGACTGACCCAGATGATGACATATTTGTATTTTCATTAGAGGTAAATCTGACAGGAGATGAAACTTTTCAAAAATGCAAAACATGTCTCATCTATATACACTTTGCAGATGAGGCAAAACAAATTTGTATGTGATATTGGAAGCATGAACATTTTCTAGATCATACCAGCCTTCTATATTTTCAGTACAACTACAGTATTGGCTTCTACTTGTTGATGAGCAAGCCATCAACTTACAACATGTTTTCATGCTATAAAATGTTAAGTGCTTGGAGTCATGTTTGTGACACACATCAAGTCCTGTGGCAGCATAAGCAATAGCCAGATGCCCGTAATGAAATGACTGAACTTTGAATGCTACATCACAGCTCCAACAACTTTCCATGTTGCGTATAGTGACAAAAATTTTAGTTCAGGTCCCGTCAAACCTGCAGCAAAGGCCATCTTTATTAAGCATTCTTATATGATCAGACTGGTTTGGTGGTTGTGTACTTCAGTGATGTCAACTGTACACAGAGATGAAGAAGCCTCATAGTATTTACCTAATCTGTCCATCCGTCTGCCTTTCTGTTCATTCTTCTTGCAATCACCAAAGCTCTGCAAGCCTTGCACATAATTGGATGCCATTTGGTACATGATTTGCCCATCACATGTAGATGTGCCTTGTAAAAGTATAGTCTTTTCAGGTCCACTTTGATGGAGTAACTGTATTTTACCCATCAATTTTAAATCTCCATTACAGCAGATTCTTCTAACATCAAAGATCATTCAACATTATCTGATGCAATTTCAGTTTACCATCTCATAGACCTAGATGTGCCTTTTGCGTGTTTAGTCTCATCAACTCCCATATCAACAGAGTTATGGCCATTGACAATCAACTCGTATCCTCACACAGGATGAAAATATTAAATCTATAAAAATTAGGTACACCTTTTATACTTTATATGTAGTTATTACTCGCAACTGTGTGATCCCCGTCTAGAAAGGCAACCCCTCTTGTAAGGCCACTTTCCTGCTGCAGAAGGGGTGGCCTTATAAGAGGGGGACCACTGTATCATAGATCTAGAAGTGCCTTTAATGGGTTTTGTCTTCTCAACTCCATTTTTTAAATTAGATGTATGGCCCTTGACATTACACTTGATATCTTCACATGCCATGTTGCTTTGCAACAGGCACAGTTCAAAAACCAGTCAACATTTTCAGATGCAATTTGGTATTAACACTGTCTCATAGACTTACATTTGTCTTTTATAGATTTAGTCTTATCTACTCCAGTTTGTATAGAGTTGTGCCCCTTGTCAAGCAAATTCTTGTCTTCATATGGAAACTCTGAATTTTTCTCCTCTGTAATCAATATAACTCAAGACCATTCAACATATTATGATGGATCTCATAGACTTATATGTGTGTTTTAAGGATTTAGTCTTATCTACTGAATTGTGGACAGAATTATGCCCCTTGTCAAGCTATTTCTTGTCTTCATATGGAAACGTGGAATGCTGCTTGAAATCGGCATAGCTCAAGTACCATTTAACATATTCTGATGGAATTGGTAAAAACATTATCTCTTAGACCTAGAAGTATTTTTTTATGGGTTTTGTCTCCTTTGCTCAAATTTGAACTGAGTTGTGATTTTTATCAATCCACTTTATGTCTTTATATGGGATGTTGCTTGTATAGATGAATCCTTGAAGCAGTTGGATTTCAAGCATATCTATGTCATCATTTAGAGGAGTCATGGCCCCTGAATGCCATCTTCTCCTAACTTTGGTTTCACAACACAAGTTCCTATATTAAAGGTCCTATAAAGCAAATTTTAGTATGCAGGGTCCATTGCTAATAGCTCTCGTTGCTTCTAAAAAGACAAAAACTGTAAACCGTTATTATCAAAAAATTACTTCTGCCCATCAATTATTCACTTAAATTTTATGATGCTATTCTGCCTCCCCCAATAAAACAATTTGCTAAAATGATGCTAAAATATCGTGAGTTACATTAACTTTATTATGGATTGTTGGATTTTAATCAAATTTGGTTTGCAGGTTGATACTGATTATAACTTGCATGATTTAGATTTCAAGTACTCCATGTCATTATTCACAGGAGTTATGGCCCTTAACTACACATTTTCCTAACTTTGATTTCCCAATATAACTTTACTAAAAGATTGTTAATTTTAGCTAAATTTGGCATGCAGCTTTATATTAATGAGACCTTGAATGAGTTTTATTTCCAGCATTCCATGCTATCATTGACAGGAATTATAGCACCTGATTGCCAGTCCTCAAGCATTGGTTTGCCAAATTTCAACTAAATTTTGCATTCAGCTTTATGCTAAGATATATCTGAATTTTCACATGTCGACTTCCAGCATTCATTGTAAGGATACAATATCATTAATTAGTGGAGTAATTGCCCATTGTAAGGATACAATATCATTAATCAGTGGAGTGATTGCCCATTGTAAGGATACAATATCATTAATTAGTGGAGTGATTGCCCATTGTAAGGATACAATATCATTAATTAGTGGAGTGATTGCCCATTGTAAGGATACAATATCATTAATCAGTGGAGTGATTGCCCATTGTAAGGATACAATATCATTAATTAGTGGAGTGATTGCCCATTGTAAGGATACAATATCATTAATTAGTGGAGTGATTGTCTAACTTGTTCACGAATTTTTGATAGCCAGCATTTTATATCATCATTGTTGGATGCACCCCCCCCCCCCTTTTTTTTTTGTTTCCAATAAGTTTTCCTGCTGAACAAATTGTACCAAGAGAGGCTCCTCTGCAATGCACCCATCACAAACAGCTCATTAAAAATCTTGTTTTTTATATTTAATAATATAATTTATGTGCCTATTCATTGATCATGTAAGAATGATAATACATGGTTTTCTGTGTTAACATTTGTTGGAACACTCTTAAAAGACTTTAAACCCTTGGGCTCAAAGGCATTCCTTGTGCTCTGGCAAATGTTAGCAACAGAAAACTGTGCCTTATAAGGTACACAAAAATAGTTGGTTTCTAACCATTCCTGGATTTCACTTACACACCTTAAGTCTTGACTTAAATTCAGGTCTAGAATCCAACAAACTTACTGAAATACAAGTCTGACAGTCAAACCTACTTTATGGGTCACCTCTATTAAGCAATCAACTTTCTTAAACAGCCACTTTTTCATGGTCCCTTGCAACAAATGATTGTTGAAAGAAGCCTCTACAGTCCTCCCAGCTGTAAATTCAAACTTATGGGATTTTATTGGGCATTCAGTCTAAAAAAATAAAAGTGAAAACTAGGGATTTTATAGGGAAATCATAAAATTTTAGGAATAATGATGTGCTAATATAACCAACTGAATCCACAATTTCAAGTATATTTAAGTAATAATAATAATAATAATAATAATAATAATAATAATAATAACATAATGTACTGAAATAATAATTTAAATAAAATAATATATTATTAGGAACTCACAAAAGATGTATGGACTATGTCATCATGATGAATCATTACATATCTTTTTTTAATTCTCTGAAACAAAAATGACGAGAAAGAAGTTCTACTCCCATAAATAAATATAGGCCTGGGATATTATAGGAAATTTGGAAACATTATAGGGGAAAAATATTGGAATAAAAAAAGATATGTACATTTTATAAAGATTTATATAAACTATGGAGCTGACTTGGAATCCTGCCTCTACCAAAGAGCCACCTGATCTTAAAAAAGTATTTTTCTCGCTTAGAAATGGCTACTTAAAACCTGTTTAACAGTATATTGGGAGCTGTAGTGGCCGAATAGTTATCATGACCAGAAGGGTTGCAAGTTTGAATCCTGTCCAGTCCAGGCTGGGTCAGCCACCTTGGTGTCTCTGGACAAGACACTTTACTCCAATTGACTTGGTGCAGTATAGCCTTTCATGTGTTAATGTACCATTAAATAGCAATCAATTAATGATTGACTGTACATAAAATATAAAATAGACATTCTGGAAAACTTCTTATGACTGAATTCCCTCAACACACAATTTCCAAATTCAATTAAACTTTTATTATAAATACATTACAGGTATACATAGTATATCATAGTCAATTACAAAACACAGCATACATTTTTTTAATACCTGTCAACACAAACAAGATATAAAAGAAAAAAAGGCCTTTAGCAACTTTTACAAAGCCCAGTTTATCACAGATGATATCAATGTATTTGAAGACTTACAACCTCTCATAAATATAAGTGCTATGAAGAAAAAATTGTTGGCATAAATATTTCTGTACATGCTACCGAGAGAAATTTCTACATGTTTTATATTACATGTGAAAGGAATAGAACCGGTTAAGCAAATTGTGTCAAACACAAAATGATTCAGATCCCTTTTGAGGACCAAAAATTTAACAGTGGCATGAGCAATATTTACTTACACATCTTATATACATGTAAGTGTGCATTCACCTATTCAAACAGGAATGAGTATAAGTCACACAGTGATGGGATCAGCAACCATGGAATGCATTCATGAAAGAAGAAAATCAAAATAATTGTTAATTAGAAATATGAAAGCTATGATCTTATCATTTTAATTTTGTAATTTCTGAAATGCTATCTACATACAATGAGGGAGTTTTAGAATTTCCTATTGATCCATCATTTTTTGGCTTGTTCACATTATTTTCTCATAGTGTACAATGGGACAAATTTATCACTCACTATAAGTCTAGTCCAACTACAAACTGTAGACCCAGATCTGTCATCACATAATGTGCTGGCAGATCTGGGTCTATGCAGTTTGTTAAGAATAGCAGTAGAACAAACAACACACAAACTGATCTGCCAGTACATTATTCAACACCAGATCAGGGTCAATGTTGTTTGCAGTTGCACTCAATTTACGAGTATATACGGTAAATTTCTCATAGGGTACAAAGAGACAAATTTAATATAAAGTGGATAGATGATAAGAACAGCAAAACAGAATTTTCCAGCATACATTAACTATACATCCCACCCCACTCATAACTAATAATAGTCATTTCACAAAGAAGATTGGAAAATCAAACCTATGATTTATAATTTATGCACCTTATTTACGTGTAAAAAAATTTGAATTGGTAGTATTTCCACCAGTTTAATACCTAACAGTTCACTGGTTTCCACAAATGAATGTAATTTTTTGCTGTATTGAAATTTACTAACATATTTCTTTCTTTCTTTCTTCCCAGGAATCATGCATCTGAATGATCAATTATACAGTCATGTGGTATTCAAAGCACAAAGTTTTCAAGTCAACTACCTTGGCAACCATGGTGTGTCTTTGGGCAAGACACTTTACTCCAATAGCCTCAGCACTAAATAACCTACATGTATTGCTGTGCTGTAAAACACCAAACCAAACCAAGCCTTGGTAACTTAATTAGATGTGGACTTGGTCAAATCAGAAGTCTACCATATATACTCGCATATACGCTGATACCAACTGCATACTGCATAGACCCAGATCTGCCATCGCATAATAGTGAACTAATGGCATCAGATCAAATGAAAATGTCCCTTCAATAATTTTTATGGGGGGGGGGGTAAAACTAATTTTAATTATGTAATACTTACCCGTTACTATCACATTGCTTTCCTTTTCCGGGATGCAAGACCCCTGTCCGAGCTAAATAATTTCCTCCCCCAATTAGTACTGGAAGGTTCTAAAACAAAAGAACAAGGTCCCAGTCTGACTCCTGTGTCACAGCAAAGAGCAAGGTCCCAGTCTGACTCCTGTGTCACAGCAAACATGCGGAATACTATCTTCTTTTAACTTGAACCAAGAGTACAGGACATCAGAGCTCTTTTGACTTGGACCAAGAGTACAGGACATCAGAGCTCTTTTGACTTGGACCAAGAGTACAGGACATCAGAGCTAGTTGGGAGAAGGGAATCTTTTCAATTGTAGCAGGTAAGTATCACATAATTAAAATTAGTTGTACCCCACTCCACAACTACATTTTAATACCACTAATACAATACCTACTACTATTGCACTGCTGAATTTCCCAGTTAGGAGGGGGGTTGATGGCCTCAAAAAATCTGGTATAAAAATATTGTACTTACCCCTATAGTAGGAGTGTTCACTACTGTAAGCAGGAATCTTGTTCTTTTCAGTTCTAGAACCTTCCACTACTAATTGGAGGAGGAAATTATTTAGCTTCAAAGGGGGTCTTGCATCCCAGAAAGGGAAAGCAATGCAGTAGTAGCAGGTATTGAATTACTGTTATTAAATGGTGCAATTTTAAAAAGAAAAACACTTTTTTTTTACATAGAAAATACTATGGTAGTGATTATCTTGGTTTTAGACATTCGTCAATCAGGCCAATCTGGGTTTTTCTCACAAACCATACCAGTACAGATGGTGATTTTATGCGGAAAATCCTTATCCTGTCTGACTTGGTTGTTATCCCAAGTCACTGATGTAACAAAAACATTTTTATTATTGCATCGCTTCTCTCACTTGCTACTATGACATCATCACATATATCATGTAACATTGCCTATTTTTCTACCACATTAATTTCAGACTTAAGTTTATGAGTTGTGTTCAACCAAATTCTGAGTTTACAGTTTTAACCATTATATACATGGGTACTTTGGCTTTTAGTGCTATAACTGTACCACTGTACCCATCGTTTACTCAGGGATGTGAAAAAAAATAATCCAACATGTGTATTGGTGTGGGATAGGAAAACCCATACTGTTAAATAATTCAACATGCGTATTGGTGTGGGATGGGAAAACCCCATACTGATGTGTATTGGTGTGGGATGGGAAAACCCCATACTGATGTGTATTGGTGTGGGATGGGAAAACCCCATACTGATGCGTATTGGTGTGGGATGGGAAAACCCCATACTGATGTGTATTGGTGTGGGATGGGAAAACCCCATACTGATGTGTATTGGTGTGGGATGGGAAAACCCCATACTGATGTGTATTGGTGTGGGATGGGAAAACCCCATACAAGAGCTCATAATTAATAGTGCTGGAACTCAGCATCCTTATTGTTGCCCAATAATTAATACCCCTCCAGTGGAATTTCCCTAATCCACATCAATACCATTTACACTCACTTCCAACTGCACACCGTATACACCCAGATCTGCAGTTGCATAATGTAGTTTGTAAGGAGTAATCAGTAGAACAAACAACACAGACCCTGATCTGCTGGCATATTATGTGACAGCAGATCAGAATCTATGTTGTTTGCAGTTGGACCTACTTATATGTGAGTATATATGGTACATATGATATTGTTTTATTCCCTCTCTACTGCAATGTGCTTTTCAAGTGCAGAACCCTAATTCAACAAGTACAAAGATCAGCTCAAAAAGTAATCTTGAGTGTCAACACAAGAAAAATAAAAGGGGACATATCACACCTCTTTTAGATAAAAGTAGTGAAAGAGACCAAGAAAGATTTGAAAGACAATTCTAAAACCAAATAATGGCAATTAACATAATAAATAAAAAGACCATGTAGCCTATATACATCTACCAACAAACATGTAAGAACTATGCATTATACACTACATGTATATGCTGATAGATATGGCCATGATACATGTATATACAGCAAGATTACATGTAAAAATTACACTCCTTGGTTTCAAGTACAATTCACTTCTTCAACTGTACTCTCAAATTGGCACTGCTCTGCTCCAGAAAAAAAGGTGGAGAGAGGGGATGGAAGAAATCCATTTTTGATAATATGGTACAACCCTGCCAATACACCATCCCTGTTTTGAGATCACCAGCTAAAATATGATACAAAATTTAATAGTTTGGGCATCAAGATCGTGGTAAGCACTTCCCATGTATTGTTTATAATACAAAACTCAAATTCAGTTTTCAAATACTGCTAATTTCTGTCTGGTAAGTAGGTAGTAATTAACAGTTTTTTAAAAAAAACACAAAAAGAAAACAGCTAAAGCAATATAATAATATGGAAAAGTCGGCATAACTCCATATTAGCAAAGTGCATTGTGGTTGGAAAAAAAATGAACAGATTGTTACAATGTACAGACCACCTCTTCATGAAATATACATCCATGTTTGAGATGAAACTGTTAAAAGGCATAATCATCAAGTTACTCTTTTTAATCCAAGAACAGATAATGGACCAACACTACAGTCACTATTTAAAATAAAATATTCTGTTGGTTCAAAATTGTAAAGGAATGGAATGCCAAATTCTGCAAGAACACATAATTGAGGGCAAAAATTTGTGCACATTTGATAGTAAATACAGGATGGGTCATCATTTCAACTTAAAAGGCATCACAAGACTTTGAAAAAAATTGACCTGTCAATCAATGGGTTGATGCTTTCTATAGTCTGGTCTAGATCTGTTACTTCTAATACAGCCAACTCCAGCTGAAACATACAACCAGCCAAGCTAGCTACTTCTTTACTGTATATATATATATATATATATATATATATATATATAAAAGCAAAACTTACTACATGAAAAATCTAAGGACTGAAAGCTTAAAGAAATCTATGAATGAAACCCTTTTCCACCAATATTTATGAATGATAAATTTATACGGTGAATTATTTGAACAAGAAAATATGCCATTTACTGAAATAATAATAATAATAATAATAATAAATGTAATAATATTAATAACCATAATGGTATTTGGTGCATGGTATTAGTCTAAGAACCAAATCTAAAAAACGAACCTGCATTCAGATGTCACCTGTGTACAAAGGCCAGTTTGTCCTTTTCCCATGAGTGGTTGCAAATGACAGGTTCAACTCTAAATGGATTTTACTGTATATTTATGGAACAGCACTCACAGATTGAAAGGAAACTATAAATATGATCTAACAAGATTCTATTACAATAGCCTCTCCAGCTTTGCTATTGTCCCTCATGTCAATAAAAAAAATAAACCTTTACCCTTGAAAGGGCCATCACAAGTTTGGGCTTGATGAAATGGCGCCCTGGGTGAGTGTCGCCATGGCATCCTCCCCTCGGAAAACTACACTGCAAACTGTTTATTTTTTAAATGTATTAATAGTCATAAAATTAATAACTAAACGCAGGTACTTAACTGAAAAAGCTGTATGTTTATTTAAGTAAATTACAGAATAAAAGAACATGATCATCGAAATGGTGCCCCCACCCTGAGTTTGGCGCCCCAGGTGGTAGCCTGTATCACCCGCCCCTTACGACGGCCCTTGAATAAAAAATATTTACAGGAGTAAGATCACTTAAAAAATTTTACACGGCCATAATTCTTCTCAACTCGTTTTAGGTTACACATTATAGTATGGAACTTTGGCACATGATTACAATTATAACTGAATACTAAGTGAAGATATCGGACATTTGGGTCTTTAGATTATCAATGATTAATTTGCAATTAAGAAGATAAATACGAAGCTGCCTGATGATGCATGAATCTAATAGGGCTTTCTGAGTGAAAACAAGCTGCATTTATTTACACATATATACAGTAAATAAATAAATACAGAAATGAACAAAATATACATGTTTCACAGAGATATAAAGATGGTATAAGAAGGCATGTAATTGAATTTACCTGTGTTAATTCTCCTTGAAGTTTTCACCTACAATACTATATTCAGTTGTGTATAAAAGCACATCCAACTGCAATCAACATAGACCAAGATTTTCCTTCAAATAATGTACCTTCAAATCAAAGTCTTTTTTGTTTGATCTATCAAGATAGTCCGCTTTTCTAAAGTCAATGATATCTGTGCAGCTTGAAATGACATGATCAGTATATTATGACATCACTGATAATGACATGATCAGTATATTATGACATCACTGATATTGACATGATCAGTATATTATGACATCACTGATAATGACATGATCAGTATATTATGACATCATTGATAATGACATGATCAGTATATTATGACATCATTGATAATGACATGATCAGTATATTATGACATCACTGATAATGACATGATCAGTACATTATGACATCACTGATAATGACATGATCAGTATATTATGACATCAATGATAATGACATGATCAGTATATTATGACATCACTGATAATGACATGATCAGTACATTATGACATCACTGATAATGACATGATCAGTATATTATGACATCAATGATAATGACATGATCAGTATATTATGACATCACTGATAATGACATGATCAGTATATTATGACATCACTGATATAACATCACTTGTTACCTACCTTATATACTCACTTATAAATCGTGTTCAAATGCAAACTGCATAGACCCAGCTCTGCCACTGCATAATGCACTGGCATATCTGGGTCTATACAGTCTGTTAGGACTTATCAGTAGAACAAACAACATAGACCCTGATCTGTCAGTGCATTATACAATGGCAGGTTAGGGTCTATGTTGTTTGCAGTTGGACCTAACTTATAAGAGAGTACACATGGTATCCATATTGTAGTAGTATTAACTGTGGGAGAGATTGGACATAAAATGACATGGTTGCAACTTTTGTTTCTTATTAAATAATTTTTAAAAAAAATTTTATACTATCTTAATAATCACAATAACAGTCCTGTGAAAGAAAATGACCAAGTCAACAAAAAGTATACAAGACCTAAGGAAATCTTTAGTGATTTATGTTCTGCCAAAATTCGGCCACTCAGGCTTCCTGTTGTGGAAAAGCAATGTGATCTCAATTACTGTGTGAAAAAATTCACATACCTTTTTCTTTCTACATCACGATCATTAACCTTTGCAAATGTTATGAATTTTTAAACACTCATTCAGCTATTATTTTAAGGGTAATTAGTGATAAGTACTTTTTCCCATATTTTTCTATGTAATGACCCTTACTTGCAGATAGATATTCAATGCCAACAAATACACACCTACCTATGACTTAAGTGATTTTGAATTGGTTGGAAACTTAGCTAAGTAAAAACATCAATTTTTAAATTTTTTAAATACTACAACATTTTAAAAGCAATCATCCTAAAAGATTTTGAGCTTACAGCATACACCCTGATAAGCTGGTGCACTATGGGACATCAGATTTGAGTCTTTGCTATTTGCAGCTGGCAGAATTTTTTTTCAGAGATAAATACAGTGTGCACACTGAATCACTGACATGTGGTTGCAGGAATGAAGTTACAATCCTGAAGTAATTCTTGACTAAAAATTACCTATTTCACAAAAGATAAAAGATGCTATGTAAAATTATGACAGGAAACACAAAAATGTTTCACGTTGAAGTTTCAACTCTGGATTAAAATAGTTTCCGTAAACGGAATCCATCGATTATTATCAAATATTTTCAGAACGCAAAGCATACTTAAATCCATACTGAGATTTCACATCAGCATGTTAATAGTTGCATATCTCCGATCAAGTAATACAGTCCTAAGAGGATATCACACCAGAATGTTTATATTTTTTTGTTTTGGAATGGTCCACTAACTGTCGGTAGGTTTTACATGTGATTCATTTTAATACTTTTTTTCTACAGAGAACTCGTAACTTCACTCCCTCAGTCTACTTTCAAATCTGACAAAGTTTTTACATGTTTGAAGTTCAGGATGAAAATCATACAGAGAGCATTAGACATGATAGCAAACACATAAAACACACTCTGCATAACAGTCTGCTTACATACATGTAGTACTTTTGTTTACATACTTACACACCTGAAACAAATTATAGGTGCACTTGTTTACATTTATTTGCCTGTGTGCCATGATATCGTCTATGGACTATGCATGTATGAAATAAGTAGATAAAAACATGTACAGAGGAAAATGTCAAAAAAGAATGGTGCCTGGGAGAATCACCATCAACACCAGATAAAATATTTCTTGTCCTTGAAATCTTTTTAAGAACCTTAAGATGGACACTATCCACCCCATATCATCACTTCTTTACCACACAATTTGTGGTTTAAAGAGTGTTTAGGTAGGAGAGATTCATTTGAAAAAATTTCATTGTATCTAATTCACAAAGGCAAGGTTAGGCTGATAGCTTTTTCTTTGAACTTTCAACAGGGTTGCTGATCTGCAGTTCATCTATTCAGTATCAAGTGAAGGCAACAGAGTACTTGGCAGTGTAGTGATTCATTATCAAGTGAAGGCAACAGAGTACTTGGCAGTGTAGTTAAATGTTAGATGTCATGGCTCATTCTACTTCATTCTTATTTTCCTCATCTTTTGAACTGAAAGAAGGCCTGTCCTATCTCTTCTGTTTTTTCTGAGTTTTCTTGCTGTGGGACTTCTGAAATTGAGTATGAATATTCAATATTTAAAGTTATTCTGTAGCAGCATTAAGAATTTAATCTGAGCTTTCACTTGGTGCTAACACCAATAAAGAATGGAATTTTTTTAATTAATCGGGACACAATTCTAAGTTCAAAATAATATCAATATTTCTGATACAAATTATATTTAATTTTATCTTTGTATTACATGCTAATTGTTGGATATAATACATACATCTACATCTATGACATTAATTAACATGGACCAGTTTGTAATTTAACACATACCTTCATTCAAAATGTACCACTCTGTCCATTTGGTGGCTGCTATAGTCAGAACTGCCCAAAGATAATTAATCAAGCATGACAAAGACCTAATTGACTAGTTACCATAATACTCGTGTATAAACCCGGTCCAAATGAAAACAACATAGACCTTGATCGCATAATGTGCTGGCAGATCAGGGTCTATGTTGTTTGTACTACTGATTAGTCCTTACAAACTGCATAGACCCAGATCTGCCAGCGCATTATGCTATGGCAGATCTGGGTCTATGCAGTTTGCAGTTGGTATCAGCTTATATGCAAGTATATATGGTAGTTGCATTATGAATATATTTTTTTCAAGTTAGGATACATCTCCAGATTGGATTATGTGCACATAAGACTAGAGTGCCTACACTTGTACTTCAGATATTTAACGAGTAAAAGTAGGTCACTGTGATTAGATTTTGATGCAAGACAACATATACCTGTAAATGTGGCTACATTACAGATTTTCTGACCCTTGGTACACTTGTAAAATCTATAATTCAGTAAAGGATGCATTTTAAGTTATTTAGTATGTCTGCTACAGCTAAAATAGTAAAGAGCTGAGTCGTGCCAAGTCTTTTCCATGTTTAGTACCCATGGGTGTTTGGGTTTTGGAAAAAGCAGATTCTGAAGTGAAACAAAGTAACCCCAAAAAAGTCATTTTTGTCAATTTCACACTTTACTCTGCTAAAGCAGGCTTTTGTGCCAAAGAATAATTAAAAGTAGTAATTTTGTAGGTCTTTTTTGTTTGTGTCAGAGATTGTTATTTCTTTAAGTGTCTTTTATTACAATTAATCTCATTTTATTCCCCCCCCCCCAAGTTAAACCCCTCTTATTTACATCAATAGTGTACTTTTTTTCACCAAATGGGTGCAGCTTGTACATATTTTTTAACCTGATAGGTCACTAAGTTCTTTAAAATTCGGAGAGATGGTAAACAAAGAAAACTTTGGCATGACCTTTCTCTTAGGAGATATATCATGTCATCATAAATAGCATCCTAAAATTGAAGTGTAATAGCTGGAACTGAAACAGTGCCAATATTTGCTCATGCTCACGGTTTCCAATTGGATACAGGATTTCTCTCATGATAAGACCATAGGGCAAGCCTAATTAAAATGTCCAAAAGTAGGGGGTAGGCTTATTATCAGACAAAGATATCCTTGGCAAATAAATGCCAAATTTTTGTAAACATGGAGGAGGAGGGGAGATGGGGCTTATCATCAAGCATGGACTTATTATCAAATAAAATACGGTACTGCATTTACTCGCTTATAAGTAAAATCCAACTGCAAACTGCCCAGACCCAGATCTGCCATCACATAATGTGCCAGCAAATCTGGCTTTATGTAGTTTGTCAGGAGTAATCAGTAGAACAAATAACATAGAGCCTGATCTGCCGGCACATTATGCAATAGCAGATCAGGGTCTATGTTGTTTGCAGTTGGACCCAAACTGTAAGTGAGTATATATGGTATCTTATGATGGCCATAAGCTTCCAATAGGCAGAGATATGGCCTTGTTTGCTAGGTAGAATTTTGGAGCATGTTCAAGTAGTAACACACTGTTTACACTACTGTCAAACCTAACCTGCACAGAGTAGGGTCCAATTAGCAAGCTGTGTAACCTATGTGACAAGTGTTGCTAATAAAATGCAGAGAACTGATACTGAGGACTTTGTGTGAATGTTGGATCCAATTGCAAACTCCACTGACACAGATTTGTCATTGTATAATGCACCAGCAGATCAGGGTCTATGCTGGCAGATCCGAGTCTATGCAGTTTGCAGCTGGATCCGACTTATATACGTGAGAATCAGATTATTTAAGACCGCAACTGCTGGAATAAATATTTTACTCAGATTTCATTATTCTATACATCTGTACTCCTTGGGAATGATGATCGCAATTCTGTGTGGAATTTATCCTTCTTTTTTTCCCAATAAGTAATAAAACCTAAATGGTTATATGATTGGTAAAATATAATTACATATGTGAAACAGTATTCAATTCTGCCACTCGTTAATTGATGATTTTCCATAGTTTATTTACTCAATTCTAATACATATGTGGATGGCAACAATAGGCAAATAGATTTGGAACTGGTATATCGTGTGCTCATACTTAATGCAGACTAGAATATTAATGCTGTGTATTCAAAATGCACAATGATCAATAATGAATTTGCTTGTTAAGACATGCACCAAATGGCAAAAAGAATTGACCCAGTTCTGCTGTTGCATGATGGGCTTGCAGATCAGAGTCATCACTGTTTGTCCCACTTATTCAGTGGTTCTGCACTGTAAGGTGCCTCAGGATAGCGCAGTCTCTCATATAATGCGGGTATGGTAATGGATCCCATTTTCTGAATTAATGTAGTTTGATACTGAACCCACTTCAGAATAAGGTAACCCACAGTTATAAGGTACTACAGTTTTGTGACTACCTGAACAGCATTATAGGAAGGGACTGCTGTCATTTCAAACTAACAGTACACTCTCTGCTCTGCCAACGCATAATGTACTGTCAGATCCTGGTCTATTTACAGTTAGATGTACTTTATATACACTCAGACAGATAACATGAAAGGTTAGTACCCATGCATCTGGTATGCCACATGCTGATCTGCCACATATTCAGCCCAGCATGCACATAATGGTACAGCACTGCCTCATTATAAAGTGTGTACCACCTTATAATTAGATTGCCTTATAATGAAGTACCGTATATACTTGCTTACAAATCAGATCCAACTGTATACAACATAGACCCTGATTTGTCATTGCATAATGTGCTAGCAGATCAGGGTCTATGATGTTTGTTCTACTGATTACTCCTAACAAACTGCATAGACCCAGAGCTGCTAGCACATTATGTGATGGCAGCTCTGGGACTATGCCGTTTGCAGTATGAGCTGACTTATATGTGAGTATACACAGTGCATTATACTTATAATTTTACTACTACATAATAAACGAGTCAATGACTATACTGCCTTATAACAGGAAATGTGTTATAATGAAAGGCCTTATAACAGGAAATGTGTTATAATGAAAGGCCTTATAATGAGGGAGTGCTGTATTGTGATTCATGCTCTCTGCATAAATTTAAGAACAGTCATGTAAAACAAAAACAAAAAAACTGGACCATGCTGATGACAACACTGAAAATCTAATATGATAAACAAAACTAAACACAGTTTTATCATTTTCTCAATCTTCCCATAAAATATATGCAATTTTTTTTTGTTTTTTCTTTTCTGTGACAACAACACCATGCATATAAAGTAACACCTCACATTGCAACCATTCCCAAAAAATAGACCACTCCTCAGTGTTCTCCCGAGGGCCTTTTACCGTAGTGGGCTCACTACGCTATCGTTTCAAACTCCGATAACCCTGACACTTTAGAACCTGCTGCTACGCTATGCTCTGTTAAACAAACATCCTGTCACCTAATTCAAAGCCCCACTCAAATGACACCTGTTCTTACCTCTTCTGGGGTATTTTATTAAGATAATCCAGGATAATTGCTCACTCACTTAACCATTATCCATTGTACCTGGCTTGCGTGACCGCCGGTGCGTGACCTTTGGTGAGGGTTTCGTCTGCACCTAGTCACGTGATTGGCCAGCAACAATGGAGTCTACTGGTAGTGTGTTATATATATGTCAGGCGTTTTCATTAACACCCAAAGCAGTTACACCGATTAAATATAAAATTATTGTGAAAAATGAACACACCACCTTCCAAGAAATGTTAGCCCCATGTTGGCCTGGTTATGACAATCAGAAATTAGCGTCACGAATAGTGGCAGTGATTCTGATTCCGACAGCACCAGCATGATTTCCAAAAAGAATGATATCAAGAAATGAAGGACGGGATTTAATAATGAATGGAAGACGTTATTCCCTTCGGTGGAAATTGTTGGATCGGATGGTAAGTTTTCCATATTGCTAACTTAAGTGAGTGCTGCCCTATTAATTTCTCTTTTCTGTCTATCCAAGTAATAAACGGAAATTTTTTTATCTTCCAGTTTTACCTCTTTTGAAAAGATATAAATAAAAAGTATTCCTTTATAAATATAACTAAAATAATTTCATCCATATTCTTACTTATTATTCAGTGAAGCCATGACCTCAAAAGTTTATTCCACCCGGTCTATATCAAATTCTTTAAAATAAGACTATGTAATTACATATATATTTTGCAGGTACGCTGTGTGAATTGTGCCGGAAGAATTTTTCCATGCTAATTAACTTAATTAGGATTCAGGTATATTTGTCTCTTTTTTGTACATACATTAATAAATTTTATGTTCCATTTTTTTCAGATTGTGAAAGGTCATTCTCCTCAATGAATAGAATTAAGAGTGTTTTAAGGAACAGGTTGTCACAGAAAGGATACTGAACTACCTGATGACAATCAGTACTGAAGGACAACCCTTAAAAGACTTTGTGATGTTGCAGTCAGTTTATATGGTGAAAAGAAGAAAAGACGAATATCATTTATTTAAATTAAGAAATAAATTAGATATGCATTGTTGTTACTGTTATAACCTAGGTAAATACAAAATACTATGTAAATATATGCACTTCTTTTTATTTCATTGATATTAATTTGTTTCACTTTTATGACGTTAATGCTCGCTTTGTAAAATATTTTATGACCCAAACAAGTGTACCCTGATGCTATCGAAAATTTCTGGGGAGATCACTGCTCCTTCATAAAAGCCACACTTGGCTAGTCTCACGTTCTCTGTGAAACAGGGAACTTACCCTCTAAAATCAGACCACATCCCAGTTCAGACAAATTTGTTTCCAGTCCCTCTAAAATCAAACCACATCCCAGTTCAGACAAATTTGTTTCCAGTCCCTCTAAAATCAGACCACATCCCAGTTCAGACAAATTTGTTTTCAGTTCCTCTAAAATCAGACCACATCCCAGTTCAGACAAATTTGTTTCCAGTCCCTCTAAAATCAGACCACATCCCAGTTCAGACAAAAAAATTTCCAGTCCCTCTAAAATCGAACCATATTCCAGTTCAGACAAATTTGTTTCCAGTCCCATCAATGCTTGTAATTAAAAGTCTTAATGAATTAACTAAATCATTTAAAACACAAAACTAGATCCTGGCTGATGGTCTTTGAATGTAATGCTTAGAATGTAAATCTTCAAGTTGTCTATAAACAGCACCCATGTATAAAATATTTCATTTCTACATGAATGTATCACTCAAAATATACAGTCATGCAGTGTAGACTAATTAACTAATTACCATCTGTAAACTTGTGCATGTAAGTTGTTTCAATATCCATTATAAAGTTTTCATTTACTAACATTCATGTCCAAAATCCAGAAATCTGATATCATAAAAGTTTGACCATTAATCATGTCTCCGGATAAAGATGCCAGTATACTGTAACGCCTCATATAATCTGCATATGACCATGAATCGCATTAAACTGGCTCAATATCCTGCTGTGACGTCTCCATATAAAGCCACTAGTATACTGTAACCTCTCATATAATGTACTATGGTCATGAATCCCATTAAACTGGACCAATAAAGAACTGGTATTTTTTCTTTACTGCTTAATAGTTTATTTCCCTTGATTTTAGTTCTTAGCTGATAAGAACCCATTATAATATGGTTTCATATAATTTTATACTTTCTTTTTTTGTGTGTACAACATAACCAATTATGCTTTTATTGTGCCTCAGTTAAGGCTGCAACGTTTGCCAACATTTCTAAACCTGTACAGAGTTTACAATAACTGAAACAACGCTGTTTAATCAAAATGATTAGAAACTAAACCTTTCCCCTGATCTAGCCATTCAGCCTACTAAACAACTGACTGCTATTATAATGTGCATACCATACCTCACTCTACTTGTGTTTGTTTTCATTTTATGACATTATTTACCTCATATTATGATAGAATTCAGTTTGTAAGATATGACTTTGTTGAATTTATCTGATTATATCAGTAAAACATCCCTAGGATTGTCATGATATTGTTTCCTACTGCTACATACATGTACATTACAAACTTGAAATGGTGTTTCTTTAAAATAAAATGTTACTAATCAAGGGCTTTGTTAACAAACATGTGTTTCAAAGGTAAATACTGTACCGTATACACTCGTGTATAAGCTAATACCAACTGCACACTGAATAGACCCAGATCTGCCATCGCATAATGTGCCGGCAGATCTGGATCTATGCAGTTTGTAAGGACTAATCAGTAGAACAAACAACATAGACCCTGATCTGCCGGCGCATTATGCGATGGCCTATGTTTTTTTATTTGGACCCGGCTTATACACAAATATATACGGTAGTTCAAATAAAATTTCATGAGCATTATTAGTAACTCAACCTGACGTGCAATATACGCTACAAAGAATTCGCGTTAACTCTGGCTCTTTCCTAACTATATCACTTTTAATCATACATACTTTAAGAGAAGAATTAACATAAATATCCTACTTAAGCAACGATGCAGAAATATATCATTTAACTGGAATGGGTACTTCCTGCATCACTGATAGTCATGTGCATGCTCGTTTACATGTTTACCAATTCTGTAACCGTTTACAGGCAGTAAACTAAACTAAGCCATTTACATGTGTAAATGTCGCAGCCTTAGCTTCAGTTTGAGGACTGGATTCACTTATAATGTGGTACACTTTTAATAAAAGAACTGGCTACTCTTATAATGTGGTACACTTTTAATAAAAGAACTGGCTACTCTTATAATGTGGTACACTTTTAATAAAAGAACTGGCTACTCTTATAATGTGGTACACTTTTAATAAAAGAACTGGCTACTCTTATAATGTGGTACACTTTTAATAAAAGAACTGGCTACTCTTATAATGTGGTACACTTTTAATAAAAGAACTGGCTACTCTTATAATGTGGTACACTTTTAATAAAAGAACTGGCTACTCTTATAATGTGGTACACTTTTAATAAAAGAACTGGCTACTCTTATAATGTGGTACACTTTTAATATGCATCAGTTTAAGGACTGTCCTCACTTATAATGTGGTACACTTTTAATATGCATCAGTTTAAGGACTGTCCTCACTTATAATGTGGTACACTTTTAATATGCATCAGTTTAAGGACTGTCCTCACTTATAATGTGGTACACTTTTAATATGCATCAGTTTAAGGACTGTCCTCACTTATAATGTGGTACACTTTTAATATGCATCAGTTTAAGGACTGGATTCACTTATAATGTGGTACACTTTTAATAAAAGAACTGGCTACTCTTATAATGTGGTACACTTTTAATAAAAGAACTGGCTACACCTATAATGTGGTACACTTTTAATATGCATCAGTTTAAGGACTGTCCTCACTTATAATGTGGTACACTTTTAATAAAAGAACTGGCTACACTTATAATGTGGTACACTTTTAATATGCACCAGTTTAAGGACTGTCCTCACTTATAATGTGGTACACTTTTAATATGCATCAGTTTAAGGACTGTCCTCACTTATAATGTGGTACACTTTTAATAAAAGAACTGGCTACACTTATAATGTGGTACACTTTTAATATGCATCAGTTTAAGGACTGTCCTCACTTATAATGTGGTACACTTTCAATAAAAGAACTGGCTACACTTATAATGTGGTACACTTTTAATATGCATCAGTTTAAGGACTGTCCTCACTTATAATGTGGTACACTTTTAATATGCATCAGTTTAAGGACTGTCCTCACTTATAATGTGGTACACTTTTAATAAAAGAACTGGCTACTCTTATAATGTGGTACACTTTTAATAAAAGAACTGGCTACACCTATAATGTGGTACACTTTTAATATGCATCAGTTTAAGGACTGTCCTCACTTATAATGTGGTACACTTTTAATAAAAGAACTGGCTACACTTATAATGTGGTACACTTTTAATATGCACCAGTTTAAGGACTGTCCTCACTTATAATGTGGTACACTTTTAATAAAAGAACTGGCTACACCTATAATGTGGTACACTTTTAATATGCATCAGTTTAAGGACTGTCCTCACTTATAATGTGGTACACTTTTAATAAAAGAACTGGCTACACTTATAATGTGGTACACTTTTAATATGCACCAGTTTAAGGACTGTCCTCACTTATAATGTGGTACACTTTTAATATGCATCAGTTTAAGGACTGTCCTCACTTATAATGTGGTACACTTTTAATAAAAGAACTGGCTACACTTATAATGTGGTACACTTTTAATATGCATCAGTTTAAGGACTGTCCTCACTTATAATGTGGTACACTTTTAATAAAAGAACTGGCTACACTTATAATGTGGTACACTTTTAATATGCATCAGTTTAAGGACTGTCCTCACTTATAATGTGGTACACTTTTAATATGCATCAGTTTAAGGACTGTCCTCACTTATAATGTGGTACACTTTTAATAAAAGAACTGGCTACTCTTATAATGTGGTACACTTTTAATAAAAGAACTGGCTACACCTATAATGTGGTACACTTTTAATATGCATCAGTTTAAGGACTGTCCTCACTTATAATGTGGTACACTTTTAATAAAAGAACTGGCTACACTTATAATGTGGTACACTTTTAATATGCACCAGTTTAAGGACTGTCCTCACTTATAATGTGGTACACTTTTAATAAAAGAACTGGCTACACTTATAATGTGGTACACTTTTAATATGCACCAGTTTAAGGACTGTCCTCACTTATAATGTGGTACACTTTTAATAAAAGAACTGGCTACACTTATAATGTGGTACACTTTTAATATGCACCAGTTTAAGGACTGTCCTCACTTATAATGTGGTACACTTTTAATATGCACCAGTTTAAGGACTGTCCTCACTTATAATGTGGTACACTTTTAATTTTAAATATGCCTCAGTTTAAGGACTAGCTTCAAGTATAATGTGATACACTTTTGATATGCCTCAATTTAAGTACTGGCCTCACTAATAATGTGGTACAGTTTAAAGTATGCTACAGTTTAAAGACTAGCCTCACTTATAATGTGGTACAATTTCAATATAAGAACCGGCCTCATTTATAATGTGGAACACTTTTAATATGCCTCATTTTAAGGACTGGCCTCACTGATAACATGGTACACTTTTAATATACCAGTTTAAGGACTGGCTTCACTGATAATGTGGTGCACTTTTAATATACCAGTTTAAGGACTGGCTTCACTGATAATGTGGTGCACTTTTAATATGCCTCATTTTAAAGACTGGCCTCACTAATAATGTGGTACACTTTTAGTATACCAGTTTAAGGACTGGCCTCACTGATAATGTGGTACACTTTTAATATACCAGTTTACGGACTGGCCTCACTGATAACATGGTACACTTTTAATATACCAGTTTAAGGACTGGCCTCACTAATAATGTGGTACACTTTTAATATATCTCAGTTTAAGGACTGGCCTCGCTGATAATGTGGTACACTTTTAATATACCAGTTTAAGGGCTGACCTCACTGATAATGTGGTACACTTTTAATATACCAGTTTAAGGACTGGTCTCACTTATAATGTGGTACACTTTTAATATATCTCAGTTTAAGGACTGGCCTCAGTAATAATGTGGTACATTTTTAATATCTCAGTTTAAGGACTGGCCTCACTGATAATGTGGTACACTTTTAATATACCAGTTAAAGGACTGGGCTCACTGATAACATGGTACACTTTTAATATATCTCAGTTTAAGGACTGGCCTCACTAATAACATGGTACACTTTTAATATACCAGTTTAAGGACTGGCCTCACTGATAATGTGGTACACTTTTAATATACCAGTTTAAGGACTGGCCTCACTGATAATGTGGTACACTTTTAATATACCAGTTTAAGGACTGGCCTCACTTATAATGTGGTACACTTTTAATATATCTCAGTTTAAGGACTGGCCTCACTTATAATGTGGTACACTTTTAATATACCAGTTTAAGGACTGGCCTCACTTATAATGTGGTACACTTTTAATATACCAGTTTAAGGACTGGCCTCACTGATAATGTGGTACACTTTTAATATACCAGTTTAAGGACTGGCCTCACTGATAATGTGGTACACTTTTAATATACCAGTTTAAGGACTGGCCTCACTTATAATGTGGTACACTTTTAATATATCTCAGTTTAAGGACTGGCCTCACTTATAATGTGGTACACTTTTAATATACCAGTTTAAGGACTGGCCTCACTTATAATGTGGTACACTTTTAATATACCAGTTTAAGGACTGGCCTCACTGATAATGTGGTACACTTTTAATATACCAGTTTAAGGACTGGCCTCAATTATAATGTGGTACACTTTTAATATACCAGTTTAAGGACTGGCCTCGCTTATAATGTGGTACACTTTTAATATATCTCAGTTTAAGGACTTGCCTCACTAATAATGTGGTACACTTTTAATATACCAGTTTAAGGACTGGCCTCACTAATAATGTGGTACACTTTTAATATATCTCAGTTTAAGGACTGGCCTCACTTATCATGTGGTGTACTTTTAATATACATCAGTTTAAAAACTAGCCTCACTGATAATGTGGTACACATTAAATATGCCTCTGTTTAAGGAGTAGACTCACTTATTATGCGGTACACCTTTAATATGCCTCAGTTTAAGGACTGGCCTCACTTATAATGTGGTGCACTTTTAATATGCCTCAGTTTAAGGACTGACCTCACTTATAATGTGGTACACTTTCATGGGCCCCATGAAACATGCCATAATGAGGGGCCAGTGTATCAAATTGCTGAATCTATAAATGACATTGGCTAAAAAATGAACTTGAACATTTAAAATGACCTGTACAGGCAAGCAGGTATAAGGAGAGTTATCTTTTGCTAGGCGATAATATAAAGAGATGATTTCAGTTATCCAAGCGGTTGGTGAATAATGTTATTTTTGCATATAAAATGCAAAGAGGGTAAGCCTGGATTAGCCACAGACTACCTTAACATTGATTAGTTTACAACATAAACCAGTGATAAAAAAGGACCTACAGACAAATTTTGTGACAAGAAGTTGGCCTGCATGTCAAGCCTGCTCCCAAGCTATATTCCAAATCTGAAGAGAGTGGGACAAAATGGTATTGAAATAAATGAAAAATAACAAACTTTTACACTGAGGTTAATCTAGGACATATGGACAGATGTACAGGTGGACGGACATGCATATGTATGCTAAAATAAGCACTATAATGAGCCTTCACTAAGGCAGGCTCAACAACAATGCTGCTCACTGAGTACATGACAGCATTACCCCCACTCAGAGATTCCCCAATCTCACATTAAGTATCATAAAAAAAACCTAAGATTTTGCAATATATTTATTCACAAATGATTTTTATTCAATTGTACCATATTCCCTTCCTTGTTACTTATAACCTAACCCAGTTTCCAGGTCCGATTTGATTCTTTTGAAAACTTAACATTCATCTAGTCTCGCCTGAAGGAGATGCACAAAGGAGGTGAAGGAGGTGCACAAAGTGATGAAGGAGGTGCACAAAGTGCATGGGGTGTTTAGACTGGTATAAATGCTAGTAATAAAAAAGAATAAATAATAATAATTATGACAAATTTGTAGCATAAAATACCTTACATTCTCTGACTTTGAGACATGACAAACTGAGAAAAATATTACTTTTAAAGTCTATATAACTGCACATGCACTCTGTGAACTTCCTGTACATCTACTTTGGCAGGGCAAGATGAATGTGAAGTTTTTAAAAGAACTGATCTGGAAACTGGGCGAAGCTTATAGTGACAGGGAAGGGAATGTGGTGAAAATGAAGAAAAATCATTTGTGAATAAATGTATTATAGCAAAATTGAAGTTTCTTTATGATAAGTGATGTGAGATTAGGAAATCCCCAAGTGATGTGAGATTAGGAAATCCCCAAGTGGTGATATAGATCTCATATATTCAATGAGTAGCCTTGTCTCTATATTAAATTATAGGTCATTTTTCTATCACTGGTTTATCTTGTAAACCAATCAAATGATAAGATAACCTGCAAAATTAGCATATAAACAGCTAAATGCAGCAATTGTGCATACTGTACCACAAAAAAATCTACATGCTCCTTGTCTGTTTACGTGGCAAAAAAGAAGAGTGTGACAAAAACTATTCTACTCCACCAAAACTGATAATAAATATTCACACAGTAATTGTTAAAGGTCCATTTCCCAGTGAAAGTTTGCTGACCAATCAAAAGGCTCTATACTTACCATGTGACACTGGTGCGATGACCACTGAGCAGACTAACATATACCTCTTCCTGGCATCAAACATATTGATATTGATTATAAATACTGAACTAAAAGTCACAATAAATATTTCAAGGATCAACATACTGCAGTTTTTTTTTCTGCTTACAGAAGCTAATGGATGAATTAATGGGTAGATGGACATTAGCGGCCCAATAAACATTCCACTATATTTTTCTATTTTTACTTATTCATTATTATTTTTTTAAGTTGGAAACAATACAAACAAGAGCACCGTGAATATTATATTTGTACATCTACCCCGTGTTTAATAGTCCCCTACGTAGGCACTAATAGGGCCTGGTTGATTGGAGATTATCGACCAACAAATCTCAATGACGTTAACCTTTGATCAAGGCATGGAGTCTTGAACTAAACTTAATTACTATTTTTTTTTTGCAGAAACCATTATTTTCTTATCAGACTTACAATGCTTGTAACCTCTGACCTTTAGACCCCAGAATATAATAGGTTTCTTTATTATCCTAAAAACAAGTCATCCACAAAGTTTGGTCAAGAACTTACTCTAGAACAAAAGTTTATTCTGCAAAACTCATTTTTCTATGAGTCATAATGCCCATGACCTTTGACCCCAAAACCAAACAGCCTCTTCCATACCTTAAGTGCAAGCCCTCCACAAACTTTGCTCATGTTATGTGGTCTAGAACTAAAGTTATTATATGGTAATGTTAACATTTGACCCCAAAATCAATAGGTTTCTTTATTACCCAACATATAAACCATCCACAAACTTTGTTGAAGGTACACGGTCCAGAACTGAAATGTTTGTGAAGACACCATTTTTCTTCTTTCAGTCACAGTGACCTAGACCTTTGACCTTTTCACCCCAAAAATGATTCTTCCTATCTACAAAGTTTTGGTAGAGGTCTGTGATGTAGAACTAATGTTACTGTGCAGAAACCATTTTTCTTATTTCAACCACAGTGACACTGACTGTTGATCTTTAGACCCCGAAATTGATATATTTTTTTTTATTCCCCTTACTCCAAGTGCATGCCACCCACAAAGACTGGTTCAGGTCTGTCATGTAGATCTAATGTTATTGTGCAGAAACCATTTTTCTTCTTTCAGTCAGTGACCTTGACCTTTGATCTATTGACCCCAAAATGAATAGTCTTCTTTTTTTCATCAAAGAGGACCAACTTGTAAAGTTTGGTGAAGGTAGGTACTGTACAACTGAAGTTATTGTGCAGAAAAGGAAACATTATTTGACCAATGGACAGACAGGCAACCAGGCAAAAGGTGTATAACAATGAAGGTTTATAAGAATGTAATTTACTTACTTTTTTCTTAAAGTTCACCAATAAATTTGGGACAAAAAAAGCAAAAAGCATATATAACAATGCAAATCATATTTGAAAATATGTTTACATATTACAATTGTGTACAAGTGAAATAAAAGCTGAAGGCTTGATGTAGCTACAACAAGATCAATACCACTGCTACAAATAAGCTGTGACACAGTTTTCCTAGATAGGGAAGTGGACAATATTTGCTGGGGTGAGGCCCTGGGCAATGTATGTTTCAGGATATTCTAAACAAGAGTCCCTTGAAGGAACTGATGCTCTACTGTCCAAAAGAATTTCCAGGAATTCAAGACAATACCATTTCTTCTTTTCAACTGCTGAGGGCTGAAACCATATCTGATAATCTTGAGTGATCAGATTTACAAATTAGCCACTGTGGCAGCCATATTGGATATAAGATCAGCACCATTTTCCTTTAGCACAAACTAGACACCATTAGAAGACTTTCAATGCAAAAACCTCATTTTCATATGACCATCCATTCAGAATAATTAATGAAATTATTTTCAATATGTTCATTGTAGCAACCATATTTGTGGTCAGATCAGCACCATTTTCATTCAGGGCCAACTAGATATCATAATCAGTCTTCTGTTGAAAACCCATGTCGATATGACCTTCCATATAGGATGAGTAGCAATAACAAGACTTTCAAGGTGGATGTCATGGTGGCCATACTGGATGTCAAATCGGTACCATTTCATTTAGAACCAACCAGACATCATAAGAAGTCTTCTGGTGAAAACCCCATGCTGATATGACTTCCCATTCAGGAGGAGTAGCAATAACAAGATTTTTAAGATGGCTACCATGGTGGGCATATTGGACCCCACATTGGGACCTTTTCATTATGACCAGGTAGATTTCACAAGAAGTCTTTCAGTGAAACCCCCAAGTTGATATGACCATCCATTAAGGAGAAGTAGCGATCACAAGATTTTTAAGATGGCCACTAAGGTGGCCATATTTGATGTCAATGCAAAACCATTTTCATTTACAACCAACTAGACAACAACAGGACTTTCCATCCAAAAGGAGTAGTGAAAACAAGATTTCCAAGATGGCTGCTGTGGTAGCCATATTGAATGTCAGATTTGCACCATTTTCATTTAGAACCAAACAGACATCATAAGAAGTCTTTTTGTGAAAACCCCATTTTGATATGACCATCCATCAGGAAGGAGTAGCGATAACAAGGTTTTCATAATGGCTGCTGTGGTAGTCATAATGGATGTCTGAGCAGCACCGTTTTCATTTAGGGACAACTAGACTTTGGGATGAATGTGTGTGTAATGTTTCATGGTGATCCTCCTAGTGGTTTATAAGCAGTAGTGATAACAAACTTGTGCTAACAGACGGACAGACATCAGATGATGAACAACAGGCCATCCCATAAGCACTTCTGGTTTATGACCAGTAGAGCTAAAAACTGAGATGGACAACAGGCCATCCAATAAGCTCTTTTGGTCGATGACCAGTAGAGCTAAAAGCAGAGATGGAGGGTGGGTTGGAGTGGGCAGGTGAATTTCTATGCACTGTGATTTAAAAATACCCCATCATCAACACCACCAAATAAATATTGACTGTCCCATTAAATAATGTCTCTTCCAGATAGTACTACATAATTAATAACCCCTTGCCAAACTATGTCCAACCTCATACAGCAATTACCCCCTATAACAGCCACCTCTTTTATCCAACCAGTGTATAATTTTCCTAGGTGTGATTTTTTCACTTACATTTATCTCCATCGTTTTAACAGCCAATATTGTCTGAAAAATTGTGTGTGTACCTTGTAAAGACAGGTTCCAACACATCAACCTGACAACATGACATACAACACATCAACCTGACAACATGACATACCTTGCCCTTGTCTTTACTCTTTCCCTTGCTAGTCTCTTCCTTCTGTTTCTCTGCATCCTGCCCGCTGCTTGGAGATCTGTCCTCGTCATCGAGACTAGCGCTTAACCTAAACAATCGAGGATTGTAAGCCCTACAAGTCAATAGACAAGGCAAAAACAAACATGAAAACCCCTGTTGCAAGTGGAAGGTGGAACACCGGTTCCAACCATCATGTGACTTGTCAGATGACATGTCATGTGACAGCCATATAGCAGAGCAGGATTTTAAACACTGTGGATAGCCTATGCATTCCTTTAAATTTAACAAGACAGATGTCATATTTAGAAATGATGTTTGAATTAACATCAGATACATGAAAAGTCATGAGCCACTGCCAAGTCTGAAACTGGAAAACAAAATGGATATTTTATATATCATATTGATTGTTAGTATCATAAACAGAGTTTGGACAATTTGGAGGAGATGGAATTGATTAGGTTAGCACAAAGAGAAGAAATAAAAATGGATGTACATTAGGCACAACTTACTATCATTTGACATCATTTAGGTGCCAATTCTTACATTAAAAAATATAATCTATAAAGACTGCACATTCAAGAATGAATGCAAAAAAAAAAAAAAGATAATCTCAAAATTGATTCCCCTCTCCAAAATAAGAGGGGTTGAGAAATTTAAAGCCTGAAAGGTGGCCTTTATTTCTGCAACCATGTATGCAACTGTAAACAATGCCTGTACTATTGCAATGAGCTATCCAAGTGTCTACATGTGTATTTCTCCCTCAAGAAAATCATGCTATACTTTCTGACTGGTCACAATGGATTACCTGTAATTATAGTCTCACATTTTATACATGTAGGTCAAGTGTAAGCATAATCATACACGATAATCAATAGGATATTTGTGTCTTTTTCTATTAATGTACATAATGCATATAATTACCGTTTATACTCATGTATAAGTTGGTTCCAATGCAATCAACATGGACCCTGATCTGCCGGAGCATTATGCTCCGGCAGATCAGGGTCTATGTTATTTGTTCTACTGATTAATCCTTCCAAACTGCATAGACCCAGATCTGCCGGCGCATTATGCGACGGCAGATCTGGGTCTATGCAGTTTGCAGTTGGTATCGGTTTATACACGAGTTTAGATGGTACACATTTTTACCAAGCTTTTGTAACAAGCACTTAGGTTGGTTTAAACAGCATCATGTGATGCAGAAAATCAGAAGTTATTAGTTCAAAACAACAGAAAGGAAACAACTTATTTATTCATGCACCCTTTTTATGTGCTTTGACAATATTTGTAAAAACAATTTTAAATATAGTTCAGTTATTAACTTCTCAAGATTCATTATTCTTTATATGACTATTTGTAATTATAAGAATTGAACTTTATATTTTACATGAAACTTGAAATGAATTACACACTACATTATGCATGAATGGCCTTTGCTTTGGTACAGCCATTCATGCATTGTGTAATCGATATTCAACTTCATGACTTCATCAATTCTGTAAAATATGACAATCAATTCTTATGTAATTTCCATTTAAAATTCATTATGATTATATCTTTCATATTCAAAAATTTGACAGAAAAAATATTTTTATATAGAAAATATTCATTGGCATTTACTTTTAGCATTATGCATTTTAAAATAAAATAAAGAATCTTTCAAAACTGTTTTAAACACATTTTCATAATTTATATTTAAAAATAAACATTTTAAACCATTTACATGTCTATTATATACCAGTAATCCTAGAAAGTTTTAAACTGATTGAATCTTTATTTGAAATGACATTGAATGCATTATATAGCTGTAAAGACAAAAATTAATTTATATCTCAGCTAATTTGAAGAAACAAAATTATGGTAGCAACATCTTGGGTGTCATATAGTAGTTTAGCACTAATAGCACATTTATGTTTATCGTTTGCATCTAAAAATAAGCAGTTTGGGAGCATTTCTGAAAGCTGAGGGAACTTTGTCCCTGGAAATTCTTTGAAATTCTGCTGCTGAAGCTGTTGAAAGCCACTTGATACCATTTTAGTGCCAATTATTGTGCTTGCAAATACTTGAAATGCCAAACTTATGGAACTAAAGCTGCCCTTGCAGTGCCTTGAAACCCAATGTCATGAAAAAGTGTGATTGGGTACTTACTACCTACTTAACATTTAAATACTGTTTAACCAAAATGTTTTAGGTCATCATAAATTAATTCCCAAAGTTATCAATTTAAAGAATCCTATTTGTATGGTTTTTAAATTTGTAACATACCCAGTGCATATATTCAAATTTATTTTTTATTACTACTGGAACAAAGTGATTAAATGATAGAAATATATAGTATATACTTCTTCATAAGTTGGGTGCAACTACAAACAACATATATCCAGATCTGCTGGAGCATTATACGATGACAGATCTGGGTCTATCCAGTTTGCAGTTGGACCTGACTTATAAGCAAGTATATATGGTATAGACTGTAGCTATTATCTTTATTCTGTAAGTGCTCTGTTGTGCAGGAATTTGGGGAGCTGGGTGTTGGGCTGTGACAAGAAGTAGGGCTGCATGCATACTAGCAAAGAAATGAGATCAGCTTTTTGTGGTAGGCAGAAATAAAAACCGCCTCATAAAAACAACCTAAATATTTTAAGAAAGGAATTGATATGAGGAATAGTGAAATTGTTGTTGTTGTCAGAGATCTGTGTCTGAAATACACATAGATTTGAATGCACATGTACCTGAAGAGAGGTTTATGTATTTTGAAATGTATTAAATGGTAGCAGTATGCATTAATCTTATTATTCCTCAAACAGTGACAGTCACCACTTTGTAAGCAAGTGATAAATTCCTAGTAAGCATCATGTTAAGGCAAATATAACGCTGAACAGAAACTATCATAAACTTTACTCAACTCCAAAATATTGCTCAAAAATTTTCTGACCAATCAAAAGGCTGCATTAAGACATTTTGAGTAAGATTTCACAGTGTAGTAACTGTTAATTACTTGAAATGTTGAGTAAAATTCTTGTCTCCACACTATTATACCAGTCTGACAGACTGATTCATTGTTTGTAGCTTTCTTTCAATCATAAGGAATATGAAGAGATAATCATGATGACAAAATGAAGGAGAAATACCATATATACTCACGTATAATCTAATACCAACTGCAAACTGCATATACCCAGATCTGCCATCGCATAATGTGCCGGCAGATCTGGGTCTATGCAGTTTGTAAGGACTAATCAGTAGAACAAACAACACAGACCCTGATCTGCCGGCGCATAATGCACTGGCAGATCAGGATCTATGTTGTTTGCATTTTGACCCGGCTTATACGCGAGTATATACGTTACTCAGGGGTAAAAAACATGAAAATCTGTCACAGATTAAAAAAGAAGAAATACCTTTGTACAGCTTTCCCTCATTATAATGCAGTAGTTGGGGTCCATAACCACCAACCATGTTATGTACCGAACTGCAGTTAGCAAGAACTATGTTATGTACTGAACCTCAGTATAGTGAGAACTGTGAATATACCAAACCGCAGTATAGCGGGAATGATCCAATTTTGTCAAATAATAATGTTTGAGAAAGGAAATAAAGATATAATACTAAGCTTCATGTTGTTTTCTTTCAGCCCATATTGTCATACATTTGATAGACCAATTCAAATCAATGGTTGAATTCTGGTCATTGGGTCCATAGTTGTACCACATGACATCTGGAATTGTGCTATAACAAAGCATGTTATAACAAAGGAGAGCTGTAAAACTTACATGCAAGAAAAAATATGCTAATAATTGGTATGATCCAAGAATGGCTGTTAAATCAGCAAGTGTGCCACATTTGTGCATTTCTTTGCTATGTGATAATACCACATTTCCAAAAGAAAGCAAGGAAAGGTTATCCATGGGGTATCAAGGGTGTCAGAACTTGGATAACCAGGTCATCACATATTTAATAAATTTTCACACTGTTGTCTGCCCATCTCACTTATGAAATATCTACCTGTTCCCAATAGATGCACCACTCAAACCAGAATTCTTTGTTTGGAAAACACATATTCCTGCGTTTCCCCATTTTGACCCTCACCCCAAAGTTTGAGCCTTTTGGGTAGGTTGTTGAGGGTGTTACAGAATTATGTATTATTTTGTTTTTAAATAATGGTACAAGTTTATGATCTCTGCATAATAGTCTAACAGCTGTCGTCTTGCATAAAGTACATATACAGTATTTCAATGTGACTCTGTACATTGGACTTGGGAAAACTGTCGCTTGCAGCATTAGTATATCACGTGATTTAGCGTGTGAGGGTTGAACTTCTGACCTAGATTCTATGATTCCATTTAGGGTCAATACTTTATTGACTGGTAAAAACGGTAGTGCATAGGTACTTTAGTGGTGTCACGCATAACCTAGTTTCTGATTGGTTCGGAGAGGGTTGTAATCTAGAAGGATTAAATTGTTTTTAAGTCGCAATACAGTTTAAATTGGTTTTTCCTTATTCTGTTTTGTGCAGTCAGAAGCTATATAATAGGATGTATTGCTGTGTTTAGGCATTCCTAGCATAGTTTGTCAGCCTGAGAGGTCATAAACGAATTTGGTTCATTTTGTGTGTGGATATTCTGCTTCAGTGATATATATATATATCATTATACAGTACATTCTGGATTAAGTACTACTTCTTAAACCTTAATAATTATACAGCTCCATGGAATTATCAGTACAGTGAAGGTTTCATTTGGAACCTACTTCATTTAGAATATTTGGATTAACTTCCGGATCAGTGAACTTTAGAACAATTTAGGACTTTTAAGGATATTCTATACTGTAAGTTTTTTTTAATTCTTTCACTTTGATTGTTTGTTGAAATATTTTAATATTTTAGGAAATTAAATATTTGTATTTTAAATCTTGAAAGCTTGTTTGAGTCTTTTCTTTTGTTACATTACCACTAGTCATAACAGAAGAAATTGGGGAGCTCGTCTTGGGAATAGAAATTTGAATAATTTCGGGATCCGAATTTGAATATTTTGGGATTTAAATTTAATTAAATATTTTCGAGGTTTTAATATTTCAGAGATTTTGAACCTTCAGAAAGTTTTCTTTTTGGGATTTTAATTTCATTGTTTGAAATTTTAGTGGTCTTTTTGATTTCCCGATTAAGAAATAAAGAGAAACGAACAAGCTTTCATCATGACATCTAAAGTAGATAATTTCATAGCTGATCCTACCTGTGAGAAATTTGAGTCCTTAAAGAAGGACGAATTACTTCAAATTGCTTAACATTATAGTCTGACTGAAGCGAAGGCTTCCATGTTGAAACAAGATATTAGGAGTATCTTGATACTTGATACACTATTTGGTACAAACATGTGTTTTTGAAGAGGGGGTTTCAAGCATAAAGAAGAAATCTCTGTCTAGTTTAGGAAAGAAATTACAGATAGCTAAGGACACAAAGTTAGAAAAGCTCAGATTACAATGGGAACAAATGCAGATGCAGGAAAGAAGGGAGGATAAATTAAGGGAGGGGGAAATACGAGAGAAAGTATGAGATAATGAAATACAGAAGGAATTAAGGGATAATGAAATACGAGAGAGGGATAAAGAAAGGGAAATACAAGAAAGAAAAAAATTAAGGGATAATGAAATACAGCGGGGAAAAAGAGAGAGTGACAATGAAATACAGAGGGAAATAAGAGAGAGGGATAATGAAATACAGAGGGAAATAAGAGAAAAAGAAATGCAGGAAAGAAAAGAAGATAAGGAACGGGAATTTAGATTAAGGGAATTAGAATTGACCAGTAAAGGGCACTCTCATGACAATACGGGTTCATACTTTGATATAGCCAAACATCTCAGACAGGTCCCCCCTTTTAGAGAAAAGGAGGTAGACAAATATTTTCTCAGTTTTGAGAAAATTGCTGAGATTTTGAAATGGCCAAAAGATTATTGGACCTCATTATTGCAGAGTGTGTTTACTGGCAAAGCTAGTGATGTTTATACTGCACTTTCATTTGAACAATCTGCTGATAATGAAGTGGTCAAAGAAAATGTCTCGAGGGCTTATGAGATGGTACTTGAAACTTATCGTCAAAACTTCAGAAATTGTAAAAAGGAAACTACACAGATTCATATAGAATTTGCTTGGGAGAAAGAGCGTTTGTTTACAAGATGGTGTACGTCCAAGAAGGTTGATAAGGATTATGATAATCTTCAGCAACTGGTGTTGATTGAAGAGGTTAAGAATTGTGTCAGTAGTGAGATTAGAATATACCTTGATGAGAAAGGGGTTGAAACCTTAGATAAAGCAGCTACTACAGCTGATGAATACTCGCTGATTCACAAGGTTCCATTTGTAAATAGATCTTCCTCTCAACAAGCTTATGTTAAGAAACCATTTCAGACTCGTTTGAGTAATTTCAGACCTCAAGCTGATGTAACTGTGAGAAATCAAATTTCTGATAAGGAGTATCAGAAAACCTTATCTCTTCCCATGTGTTCCTATTGTAAGATGAAAGGACACATTATTTCTGATTGCTTCAGGTTGGAAACTAGGCAATGGAATTATAATAGAGCAGTTTCAAATGCTCAAGTTATTAAGAAGTCAAGGTCAGGGTCATGTATCAAGGACGATACTTGTTTGGAGGCTTGCATACCTCAGTCTGATTTTGTAATGAAGGAATACGAACCATTCATGTCGAAGGGTTCTGTGTCACTTGTTGGTGACTTGGATAAGACTACTCCTATTAAGATATTAAGAGACACAGGAGCTTCTCAGAGTTTATTATTAGATAGTACTTTGCCGTTTTCTGAGAAGACTTCTACTAGTGAAAGTGTACTAATACAGGGTATAGAATGTGGATATGTTAATGTTCCTCTTCATTGTGTTAATCTGTCATCAGACTTAGTTTCGGGACCTGTGACCATAGGAGCAGTGGCTTCTTTGCCTATAAAGGGCATTCATTTATTACTAGGTAATGACCTAGCCGGAGATAAGGTCGTGGTTAATCCACTTGTAACTGACAAACCTAGCATGGATCAACAAGTTGATCCTATTGAAGTAGAAATCCCTGGTTTATATCCAGCTTGTGCAGTTACTAGAGCTATGGCAAAGCATGCTCTTGAGAATGATGTTGTTGAACAGGATGTATTTCCTTTAGCAGACACCTTTTTGGGTCAGGCTTTTAATGAGGTCACTTTTGCTTCTAGTTTGGATCAATCAAGTATTGATCACAGTGATACTCTTTCAGCTACACAATCTCATAAAAATAATCAGGGTGAAAAAAGACAATCACTAGTTGTCTTACAACAGGAGGATCTAGATATCTCCTGTTTGTTTCAGAGCGCTATGACTGAAACTGAAGCCACGCAAGAAGGAACTTGTTACTTCTTGAAGAATGGGGTCCTTATGAGGAAATGGAGGTCACTCGGGGTACCCGCTGGTGACAAGTGGTCAGTTATTAATCAGATAGTAGTTCCTAGATCCTATCGTCAGGCAATACTTAGTTTAGCCCATGAAACATCGTTGTCTGGTCATTTAGGAATAAATAAGACCAAGTTAGGCAACCAATACTTGTTGACAAGGTGTGCATCCATAAGTTTCCCAGAAGCTATTCCTTTGCGGAATATTAAAACTGAGACCATAGTGAAAGCTTTGGTCAAGTTTTTCACACTGTTTGGTCTTCTTAAGTCTATACTATATCAGACTTTGGAACGTATGATTAAAACACATTGTTATGAGATAGAGTATAATTGGGGCTTGTTGTTGTGGAACAGAAAGGGAGTGGGATGAAGATGTGCAATTATTGTTGTTTGCTGGGGGGGGGGGTCATGCGGAAGTCTCTGGGATTCAGTCCTTTTGAACTAGCATTCTGTACGGGATTCATTAAAGTTATTGAAAGAGGGACTTCCTTTTGCTGAAGAGTTGGAATTATGAAATTGAGGTATGACAAATAAGCGAAAGATAGGAGTTTTCAGCCAGATGATAGAGTATTGGCTCTGCTACCCATACCCCAAAATCCTCTTCAGGCTAAGTATTTTGGCCCCTACACCATTCACAAGAAAGTGAGTGATTTAAATTACATTATTAATATTCCTGGGAGGAGGAAGCAGAAACAACTTTGCCATATTAATATGCTGAAACAATATGTAGACAGAGATAGCCATATAAAGTACCTGTCCCACACATTCAACATTTGAATGAAGATGAGAAATCGGATAATGATTTTGAAGTCACTACTCTCTGCAATTTGGAAATTCTGGACTATCTGGACCAGAAGTTTTCGCATCTACTGCCGCCTGAGATTAACGAACTGAAGCAGTTGATAAAAGAAAATGAATGTTTATTTCCAGACATTCCCACACGAACCAACAAAATTTTCTATGATGTCAAAATAATAAATTCAACAACTATAAAACAACACCCTTATAGGATGAATCCTCTCAAACAAGACTATCTGAAGAAAGAAATTCAGTATTTACTGGAAAATGACTTTATTGAACCAAGTAAAAGTGACTGGAGTTCACCATGTATTTTATTGCCGAAACCAGATAAGACTTTCCGTATGTGTACTGATTACAGAAAAGTAAATAGTGTCACCAAGACAGTTTCATTTTCAATTCCTAGAATTGATGACTGTATTGATGGGATTGGAAATGCCAAATACGTCACAAAATTTGACCTATTGAAGGGATTCTACCAAATTCCACTTACAGGGAGAGCAAAAGAAATTTCTGTATTCGTGACTCCAGATGGACTTTACCAATACAAAGTCATGCCATTTGGGATGAAGGGTTCTCCAAGTTCTTTTCAACGATTGATGAATATGATATCATCTGGAATAAGAAATTGTGATGCTTACATCGATGACATCATTGTCTACAACGACGTGGCAAGATCACCTAAAACAATTAAGCAGTTCTTCAAAAGACTCAGTGAAGTGAACTTGACCATCAGTTTGAATAAAAGTAACTTTTGTCATGCCTTTGTTATCTTTTTATGGCATGTTGTGGGACATGGACAAATAAAACCAATAGAAGCTAAGGTTACGGCTATTTCTAAGTAAAATTTAATCGCTGATGCACTTTCACGTGCATACCTTTACAGTTTGCATTGTTTTATATACATGACTGTATCATTCATATATTTGTATGCATCAGTTACTTATATGTTAGAAGTATATGCTAAAAGAAAATTTAATTGTATAAAACATTTCTTTTTTTTAAAGGGGGAAGGTGTTACAGAATTATGTGTTATTTTGTTTTTAAATAATGGTATAGGTTTATGATCTCTGCATAATAGTCTAACAGCTGTCGTCTTGCAGAAAGTACATATACAGTATTTCAATGTGACTCTGTACATTGGACTTGGGAAAACTGTCGCTTGCAGCATTAGTATATCACGTGATTTAGCGTGTGAGGGTTGAACTTCTGACCTAGATTCTATGATTCCATTTAGAGTCAATACTTTATTGACTGGTAAAAACGTTAGTGCATAGGTACTTTAGTGGTGTCACGCATAACCTAGTTTCTGATTGGTTCGGAGAGGGTTGTAATCTAGAAGGATTAAATTGTTTTTAAGTCGCAATACAGTTTAAATTGGTTTTTCCTTATTCTGTTTTGTGCAGTCAGAAGCTATATAATAGGATGTATTGCTGTGTTTAGGCATTCCTAGCATAGTTTGTCAGCCTGAGAGGTCATAAACGAATTTGGTTCATTTTGTGTGCAGATATTCTGCTTCAGTGATATATATATATATATATATATATATATATATATATATATATATATATATATATATATATATATATATATATCATTATACAGAACATTCTGGATTAAGTACTGCTTCTTAAACTTTAATAATTATACAGCTCCATGGAATTATCGGAAACATTTCTAGAACTTGTGATATTCCAAAGTCACAAGGACTATTTGGAATTTATAACATTTGGATATAACTGATTCTTATTAGCACATCAGTACAGTGAAGGTTTCATTTGGAACCTACTTCATTTGGAATATTTGGATTGACTTCCGGATCAGTGAACTTTAGAACAATTTAGGACTTTTAGGGATATTCTATACTTTAAGTTATTTTTAATTCTTTCACTTTGATTGTTTGTTGGAATATTTTAATATTTTAGGAAATTAAATATTTGTATATTCAATCTTGAAAGCTTGTTTGAGTCTTTTCTTTTGTTACATTACCCCTAGTCATAATAAGGGTAAGAATAGCCTCAAGTGCAAATATCAGTTAGGTGTGTGCATTTATCTTTTCATGCCCACTATGTATGTGTATGGTTATAGGGTCTGATTCTCAATAGTTTCCCAGCTATGACCCAAGGGCTTAGTCCCCTGAGGGTAACAATTGATGCTGGACCATTGATAGTGGCATGAACAAAATAAAATCTTTTCATGCTCAAGTATGTGTATATATGGTTATAGGTTGGGGCTCTCAATAGTTATGACCCAGGGGCTTAGTCCCTTAGAGTAAGACAGGACTCTGGGGTCATGCCAGCTGCATGTATAAACTTGTCTTTTTATGCCCAGTAAGTGTATATATGGTTATAGGGTGGGCTTACCCACCTACCCCTACCCCACCACACACCCCTGCAAGTACTTAGCCTTGACTCATGACACAGAAACTGTTAAGATCCTCACCCGATAATCATAAACACACTTACTGGGCATGAGAGGAAAAATTGACACATGCAATTAAAAGGCATGACCCAGTGGTCCTAGTCTGACATGTGTTGACACTTTGGTAATTGATCACAAAAGCCAATTCTCAGACATGTAAAAATACTCCTACTCCAGACATGCCAACCCTCAACAGACCTCAGTAACGCAGTCAATATTTTTCCTTAAGTTCAACTAATTTTCAATAAGGTGAAACAAAATATCATGTATTGCCATTGTCAACATGGAAAGCATTCGTTTGAAAAGTTTAGAAGTGTGGTCTGATGCAAAGATGGCAGCACTGTATTTAACTTAAAAGTTGTAACACTTCGGTCTTAATGACCTTCAGTTCAGTTTCAGAAACTGTAGCTCCAAACCCCAAGGAGTTCAATGACTTCAATCTCTCAACTTGAAGTAATCTTTATGTTGTTTTTTTTTTTATTCTTGTGGTGGGAAAATCATCTCTCCTTCCATAAGTGATATACTCAAATTGACCCAACATGATTTCTGATAATTGAAAATGTCTGCTTTCCTGGATTTTTTCCAAGCTCAACAAAGTATCTGAAGATTGTTTTTCATACTTCTGTTCCGACTGTTTGTTTTTCATACTTCTGTTCTGATTGTTTGTTTTTCATACTTCTGTTCCGATTGTTTGTTTTTCATACTTCAATTCCGACTGTTTGTACTTTTTAGGAGGTGGATAGTCCCCTTCACCCTCAATGTGTTTTTGTTTGATGGACAACATTTCCAGACTAATGTAATGTAAAAGCAAAAGCTTGATCATGTTGTAGTTTTGAAGAACATATGTAAACTAAAGTGTCTGATGTACCCCCTGTAAAGTTAGTCTGGTTCCCTGACCAACTCCACTGTCTAAAACCCAGATTCTGACCAAACCCAGACAAATCAATATCCAGATTTGAATGAAACAATTGTATTTTTCATAGTTTTAGCTTTTGTACTGTAAGTCCATACTTTAAGAGTTGTTTATGTAAGTTGTATGGTAAAATCATAAGGGTTGGCAGGTCTGCTACCCCTTAACCCCACCCCCAGAGGCAAGATCAAAATTCTGAAAGTGCTTGCACAATCAGCACTCATAGGGCTACCACTGACTGTCACTGTATAATAATATCTCCACACTTGTTTGAAAGCATGGGGATACAAATCTATCTGATGGTCCTGAATAGAATATAGAATACAAAACTGTAAATCACAAATGGGCAACCATTAGTATCCCAAATGGGCAACCATTAATATCCAAAACTTATGATAGAGTGATTCATGATATTGTGTACATGTATCAAAACAGAGTTGTGTGCTGTGTTCAGTACCAAATATGTCAAACTTGTATTATACACGTGTATGTTCACAGACCTGAAAGCTGACATGACAAGACACGAGTTGTATGCTGTGTTCAGTACCAAATATGTAAAACTTGTATTATGCATGTGTATGTTCACAGACCTGTAAGCTGACATGACAAGACACAACAGAGTTGTAGGCCATGTTCAGAACCAAATATGTCAATCTTGCATTATACACATGTATCTTCAGAGACTTGTAAGCTGACATGACAAGACACAACAGAGTTGTAGGCCATGTTCAGAACCAAATATGTCAAACTTGTATTATACATGTGTACCTTCACAGTCTTGTAACCTGACATGACAAGATACAATGGGTTGTAAATCATGTTCAGTACCAAATATGTAAAACTTGTACTACATGTATACACATGAATCTTCACAGACTTGTAAGCTGACATGACAAGACACAACAGAGTTGTATGCTGTGTTCAGTACCAAATATGTAAAACTTGTATTACAGACGTATATCTTCAGAGACTTGTAAGCTGACATGACAAGACAGCAGCTGAATTAGCACAGAAGATGGAGATATAGACATTATCAAATGTTGAGATATATTATGGCATTGTTTTATTTATTCAATTAATAAAAGGAGAAGTATCTATTAGATTGTACATGTTAGTGGACAGAGAAGTGTCTATTAAATTGTATGTTTTATTGGACAGAGAAATATCTATTAGACTGTACATGTTAGTGGATAGAGCAGATATAGGATGATATTCCAAATGATGAAAGAAACAATGCATTATTGTACAGACATAGAATTGATGGCAGATATACTTGTGATAACACCGAGACAAGAATATTTACACAATGTGCAATGGATCTTGAACAAATTTATGTGAAACAGAATGTGATTTTACTGTAGAATGGTGGTATATTTGAGCAGTGATCATTTGTCAAACTGTGATCATAACAAGTGTACACTGTGAAAATGATACACTGTATGCTTGAAATGCTGATGGTGCATGTAATGTTCATGTAATCTATTAAATATATGTGGAAAAAACAAATTTTGGTTTCAGTTCATCAATTAAGATTCATATCCATTAGTGCAATCATGTCACACCATGCAAATCCAATGCAGTAAGTTAACACACTACAATATATCATGCTCCTGTGATCAATGTGGTTCCAGCCCTCCAATATCCATTTGTGTTAAACCAATCATACCATGATTCATGCTTACACAGTACATGACAAAGGTGAGACAGTTAGGCTTCAAACTCAGTGAGACAAACATTTCTGTCAGAAAATAAAAATGATTTGCTTATATCCAATGAACAAAATCTGTATTTTTCTATGGGAATACTTTAAATTTTTTCCACATAACTTTCTTTGTTCTAAATCTGTCTTTCCATGGCAATATAAATTTTTTTGCTTTGTTTTTGATCTTTTTTGAATTTATTATTTTGACTCTGATCTGATCACATTTACCTGTATGTATAACACTCATCTAACTGTGACAGCATGGAGCCAGATCTTTCATCATATAATGCACTTGCAGACCAGGCCTGGAAATCATAAATAACTTCTGAGCTTGACTTTCATTATTAGCCAATCAAAAATGATGTTACATGATGTTACACAAGTAAAACTCTTTGCGACTGGTTGAGCAAAAATCTCAAGCTCTAGTGATTCATGATCTTCAGGCCAGGGTTCAAACTGTTGACTTGAAGGAAAAAAAAAAAAAGACAATGTAAACCCTGATCTGTATTCACATTATGCAACAGCAGATGAGATTTTATGCTGTTCAGTTGAGTGCGAATACACAAAAGTATAGTATGCTACAGGTCAGAATGAAAAGAGAACAGAAATGTTGGTCAAGATGCAACCTTCCACTTACAAGCTTTCCCCCAACTTAACATTACATAAATAAAGCAATCAATATGCCACACAGAAAAGTTACATAAATAAACTGTAATTTAATGAATTTCTATTTGACAATATTATTTTGGAAATTTCTGGTGCCTTATGCCTCTGCTATGATTATATATTCTTTCCATTACATTTGTCGGTAATCACAGCTATCAATATGCAGAACTCTGCTGTATACTTTCCATCAAATAATCGCAAACTGAAAAAAAGTCTGATCAATTTTATATATTTATTTAATCTGTGAAATGATATGCACTAAAATGAAAGTCTGTTTCTAGTAATTTATTTTTATATTATGCATTTTTAGATCCACTATTTCTTGACCAAAAAACATCATGAAATAGGGCACAATAATTTTTTCTGTGTGGTATAAATACATTTTCAAACAAAGGAAAAGAATGTGATTTTGTTTTCGTTCCCTCTAAAAACCTCCAGCTTTTCATCTACATTTCTCCTTTAATGAATATCTGCTAAGCTATGAGCTTAATGATGGAGTTTTGGTCTATAAAATAGCAGTCACAAATAATGCTTTATTGTGAGTCAAAAATCAGAACAAATATAGAAAAGGATCTCAAGAATGATGTTATGGTTAAGCTCCCTCCCCACCCCCAAATGATCAAATCTTCTTATTACCAGTAACTTACTAAAAGCTACAAAACAAGAGGCCAGAGTAGGCTTGAAATCACTCACCTAGCTTACATAACTTAACAGCTGACCATTTCATTATGCAAGCTTATGTAGTATTATAAGAACACAACCCTATGCAAACTATCTCCCAACCTTTATATCATGTCTATTTTACCTAATTTATATGGCTAGAGCTCTCTTGTAACTAAACTTATCCAAGATCATGATTTGATGATATAAACCTATTTCTCACGTTTTATCAAAATCAGATAAGAAATCTAGTCTATAGAGAGGTAGCAAACTCAACCAGTCTGATGCAAGATCACTTTTATTAATATGTGCAGTTCTCACTTATTACTGAACCTGCAGATTTGGGAATTTAGAAAAGGTCCAATGTGGCAAACTGCATGTCGTAAGTGGTTACTAATGGAGGCACCTTTTGACCCAGGGATGCGTCCCATGATGATCTTCAAGCTAAGATGGTCTTGGACTTTATTAAAAGAGTGAGGATTATATAAAAAGATCTGACTTTGTATTTTAAGGATTTTACCCTTGTTGTCTTTATCTTTGTTTTGTATGTCTTTTTAGGGATACCTTAACTTACCTGGCACTATATTGCCAAGATTGTGCTGATGTGCCATTAAACCTTATACATACATACACACTGTAAGACAAGATGATTCATGATTATTAACCAAGCTGGAGCAAAATCTGATCAAAATTCAGTCCCCCTTGTGGCAAAACACTAGCCAATCAGATAAAAGATTACCTCATAAATACGAGTAAATCATGCGAATAATAAAATTTCTCCAACATCTGAATGAAACAAGACTATTTAACAAATTTGATCAAAATCTTATATGAAATGGCAAGAGTGTTGACAAGCTCAACCAATCAGAAGCAAGATCACCTCATTAATATGCATAAATCTCGCTCATAATTGTTCTTATCTGAGATCTTGGTGATACAAGCATATTTCCCAAATTTGATCAAAATCCTATCAAAAACACAGTTTGTAGCATGGTTAAAAACTCAGCCAATCAAATACAAGACTTCCTCATTAATACACGTGGATCTTGCTTGTTCTTGAACTCATCTGAGATCCCAATGATAAACCCATATTCCAAGTTTAATCAAAATTGAATCCGAAATATGGCCTCCAGAGAAGTAACAAGCTCGACCAATAAGAGACATTCATTATCAAATTCATCTGAAATCTTTATAATCAATATTGAATCAGAAAATTATATGGCCTCAAGAGTGGCAAAAAGCTCAGCCAGTCTGATGCAATATCATCTCATTAATATGCATGGATCTTAATCATTACTGAGAGACCTTCATGATGCAAGTCCTGATTCAAGTTTGACAAAAATTGGATAAGAAATATGGCCTCCAGAGAGGCAACATGCTCACCCAATCTGATGCAAGATCACTTCAATAAATAATATGCAAGAATATTGTTAATCATCAAACTCATGTGAGATCTTGATGATCTAAGCCTATATTCCAAGTCTGAAAAAAATCAGTTCATAAATATGGTGTCCAGAATGGTAAGAAGCAATTGCTGATGGGCACACTGTGGACAAAGCTTAAGAGATGCAGGACGATACCATAAGTTCACTTGACTATATGGCCTGGCCAGCTAAAAAGTGATGTCAGATATGACCAAATACAAAAATAAATATAAACACAACATAAAAAGAGTGAACATAAGATGAAATTAAGAGATTTTTAAAGGAAGGACAAAACAAAAGCTTGTGCACAACAAATTGCTGAAGCCAAAATAGTAATGCAAAGTTTTTACAATCATATTACATGCATATATGTCAAAAATACATGACATTATATACAGAAAAAGCAGTATAATAACTGCTTGCATTTCAGGCAGACAAATAAAACATTAAAAAATTTGTGTTATGGTACATCATATATAAAAGAATTTTGCATTTTACATCTATCTATTTTGGCTAAGTAACAATTCTCCATATACACCACTCCCTCATTAATCCATGCCTGGACATATCATAAACATACTTAAACAATAAGATCTATGGATCTTTTCTTTTTTTAAAAGTTGGTAATAAAAATAAAGAAATGGATGACAACACAGAGTAAGATTTAGTTTTGCAGAAGTCTTATCATACTGAGCATCCAATATTAGCATATTTCAAATTTTAAAATTATTGATTTTCTTTTGATAATACCAGGGAATAAAAGAAATATATGAAAATATCAGCATATAAAATGTTATACTGACACAAGACTGCACATCTTTGAGTCTAATGACTAGGGAATCAAAAACAGTTGTAATAACTCTACTTAGTCAGTGGTTAAGCCGGGTTTTTTTTGCCAACTACTGGGGGCTTAATGGTCCTTTGACACGATGGAACAAAGTTAATTAAAAAGATTAATTGTCTTCAGCCAATTACAATATATTAAAGGTGTTGACATCACATTAACATCCAGGTGTAGTATTGCATAATTTCTTTTTAAAATCACATGCCACAGACAACTTCAAATTTTTTTATTTTGCATTGTTCAAAAAAATTTGTAGTGATATGAAAAAATTGTGTAAGTTCTAATAAACTGAACATATTTGCTTGCCTTTTCTCTTTCTCTTTGGTATATTTATTATTTAAAAGATTTATATTTAGTGTTATCACAGGACAATGAGACAGCTGCACATCAAATGAAAAAACTTGAAGAATGAGCAATTTGCTCACCTAAATATACCCCTAACCCTCCCACAGTTCACCGCAATACCATGATGGAAATGAATCTATAGTAAAAAACAAAAAAGCACATAACACTTCTGAAAATATTGTAAATACAATGATTTGTCAACACGCATATCTACTGATCATGACCATAATAGGTACTAAGTTTCAAACCAATCCACTAAAAACTGCAAGAGTAGTTGCATTCACAAATTTCTGTCATACACTGCATCAAGCTTTAAGTCAAAATGGACAGTAATTCTTATAACAATTGTGGGAGCACAAAGATTTGTCAATATGGGTCTCTTCAGAAGATGAACATAATGTGCACCAAGTTTTACAGTGATCCCTAAAAAAAATGCAAGACAAACTACAGGACTAGTTGTGCTAATGAGATTATGTCATACATTGCATTAAACTACGAAACAAAAATGACAATAATTCTAACAAAAATGGGAGCAAAGTGATTTGTCTTCAGCTGATGACCATATATACTAAGTTTCATGACAATCCATCAAAAATGGCGAGATCAGTTATGCTAACAGGACTGTGTTATATGTGCCATTAGGCTACAAAGCAAAAAGGTCAATAACTATAACAATAATTGTGGGAGCGTAGTGGTATGTCGATATGCACATCTTCAGGTCATGCACATAATATTTACCGAATTTCATGGTAATCCATCCAAAACTGCATGACTAGTTGTGCTAATGAGATTGTGTCATACATTGCTACAAGTCAAAAAGGGCAATAACTCTATAAATAAATTGTGGAAGCAAAGCATTTGTTGATATGCACATCTTCAGGTCATGACCATAATAATATCTGCCAAGTTTCACGGTAATCCATCAAAAACTGCATGACTAGTTGTGCTAATGAGATTGTATCATACACTGCTACAAGACAGAAAGGGCAATAACTCGAGAAAAAAAATTCCAGGAGCAAGGTGATTTGCTAATATGCTCATCTCCAAGTGATGACCATAATATTTACCAAGTTTCATGACAATCCATCAAAAACTGTGGGAATAGTAGTGCTAACAAGTGCCAGATGGATGAAAGGATGGATGAATGGACACAAGGATCACTATATATCCCCACCTCTACAGAGGCAGGATTATAACAACATGGAGTTGTACTCAGTCATATCCATGTGCTAGCGATGAAGAAGTATATGCTGACATTTAGAATCACTATCTTGAAGAATTAACCAGTGCAAGTGTATTTATATATTTTGCCTTTGGCAGTTCATGAGTGTAATTCTAGCTGTGAAGTTTAAGTTCATTTGTGTTTGCTTATGATGGATAGACATACCCTGATTCTAAAAGGGAGACAACTTCATTTATATTAAATGTCTGTCATCATTTTATTTATTTTGATTTCATAAGATCTACTATCTACTAATATTAAAATCTATTAGATGAATATTTGTGGACATTAATGGGGATTATAATTGCCAGGAATCAACAAAAGTTGCAAGCACTCCACCCCTTTCCTCACAAATGTTAAACTGTTAAACAAAATTTGAGTTTTCTTCACTATCTTGTGCTACTACTTATGCTGCAGTTGATGTTTATGGACTCTATTACTTGTGAATTACTGAGGAAGAGGTGTATTCAAATTTCCTCAACAACAAAAAAACAATCTAATCTGTCAAGGTGGAGCTAACTGAAGCAGTAAATCTGCAATTCTTTAACCAGAAAGCAAAAAGCATATCACTGCATGTCAAACTCCAGCAACGAAAAACTTAATTAGGAAAACTTTATTATTTAGATACCTAAGCTTTTTCTCATACTCCTCTCGTTCAGCTCTTCTCCTTCGCTCCTCCTCTTCTGAGGTGGCTGATATTTCTGACTCATCAGGTAAAACTTTGACAGAATTTGGTGGAACCTTTGTGTTTATCGGTGATGCTTTGGTAGACACTGGTTGAGGAACTGAGCCTGAAAATGTTAAAATTATCAAGAGTTAGTGAGTAGATCTTCGTACAGAACTTCCTCAGAATACTATGAATCATCCAATAACTGTGCTATGATGCTAAGTAGAGCTTCACACAAGACTTCTGTACAATACTATGAACCACCTGCCAACTGAATTGTGCTATGATTCTGAGTAGATCTTCACACAAGACTTCTGTACAACACTATGAAGTGCCTGCCAACTGTGCTATGATTTGACCACTATGAACCACCTGCCAACTGTGATATGATACATGTTATATGACGTTTAAATAACATAACACTGAACTTTAAAACAAATTCATTATGTTAACGATGCTTCGACCATTATTGTTTGAAAAAGGTAGCTATCTCTAAAGATCTGCTAACACAGCAATGATGGAAGCTAGCACTGTGAATTTACATTTATTCTGGGTGGCACCAGTTTTACATTCTTGGATTTTATGCTTGCTAAAACAATTAATTTAAAGACCCCCCAAAACAATGCTATCTTGTTAGAAAGACTACATTCCCTTCCCAAATCCACATATTTAAGTACCAATGAAAATGCTAGTTTGTTAAACCACCAAGAATTGAATTAATGAATTCAAGAGTATTGATCATTCTGTTTCTCTGCATAAATTATATTATAATTTTCTAAAACTGTTGTGTACAGCTATATTCAGTATTGGCATTATGTATGTTCCCACTTTCAAAACACCAACATATTTCTATAGTTGGTTATAACTTATTTCATGGTGATAACATGGAAACAGTCAACATTTGAAAAATGGAGTGTTAGTTTGCTTTGGTTTGGTTTGTATTTTACAGCACGTCAACAAATTGAAGTTAAATCATGCTAAGGAAAGTTGAGTAAAGTGCTTTGCCCTGGACACACCATGGCAGCTAACCCAAACTGATCTGATTACAGGATTCAAACCTGCATCCTTCTAGTTGTGAGTCTGACATGCTAACCACTCAGCCACTACATTTCTCAAATGTGGAGGTGATGCTGCAAAATAAAACTATCCTATTCTCTAGCTAAGAACTGTTCTTTACAGACAGACAGGTAAAGATTCCTTCCACACCAGAAAGACAAACATGATGATGATAACAGTAATATCTAAATTTACCATATATACTCACCTACAAGTCAGGTTCAACTGCAAACAACATGGACACTGATCTGCTGGTATATAATGTGCTGCCAGATCAAAGTCTCTGTTGTTTGTTTTACTGATTAATCCTAGCAAACTGCACAGACCCAGATCTGCCAGCACATTATGCAATGACAGATCTGGGTCTGTGCAGTGTGCAGTTGGATCTGACTTTTGAGTATATACAGTAGATTTAAATATTATTATTATTATTATTATTAATATTATTATTATTGATTAAGCACTGCCACCATTGTCGCCATACAAGTTATACCTATTTCTGACCATTTGCTAATGCAAATGAAATAAGACCAAAATACATTTTAAAAAAATACCAGTGGGCTTCATTGTTCTGCTTTTTTTCCATGAAGACAAAGTCTTGGAGAGTCCTCCAGTCTGTTTTGGTGCCTGAGGCTTGGGTGCTTGCTGTCTGGGTGATGTTGACTGTCCATTCTTTCCATTTTGGCCATTCTTCAGAGCCAGTCCCTTGCTGCCTCCAAACATTTTTATCTCCCCTGCAAGGCTGCCAATTCCCATAAAGGGTTTTGATTTTGAGGACTCTGGCTGGTCATTGTCCAAGGACTTACCCTGTCCATATAAAAATTTCTGTGGCTGACCTCCAGCTGGCCTTGATCTTGGAGAAGGTGAAGGACTATCAGGAGTTTTGGCAGCATTTTTATCTCTTGGCTGAAGAGCTTTATTCAGAGGTACAGCTACAACTCTTTTCTCCCTTTCTGATCCTTTCCCACTGTCATCCTTTTGGTCTCTAGGGGATTTTGCCAAATCCAGCTCCAGGGACCTCATGAATTTTGACCTGGTACCTCCACTATCAACTGACCTTGACCTCTGTAATTTCTTCTTATCATTTTCCAATGACCTTGACCTGCTAGATTCTGGAGTTTTTTCAGTTTTATCTTCCTGCTCAAAGTCAAGGTCTGAGAGCTTTGATTTCTCAAGATCCAATGAATTTCTCCTGACAGGTGTTTGAGCACTGAATTTCATTGACATAGAAAGTGTGGTTTCAGCTCGACCAGGTACTGCTCTGAAAACAGGTTCACACTCCCTCTCTCGCTCCTCACGCATAGCTTTGGTCTTTTCTTTCAATTCAGTAACTCTCTTACTGGTCTCTTCCATGAATTGCCTGTGCTTCCTATCCTGTTCCTTTCTCTCCACCTCTGCCACTGAAAAATGATACAATATCATAGCCAATGAAGAATATCCCTCTACTTGAAAATAGCTAGCAACATCTGCCTACAATCTTATTTGTTTTTAAAGGTAATTGAAAATCAGTCATAATATCTAAATTAAGCATTAGATTGATTATTGACAGTAAAAGAATACTCTAAGGTATGACATACAGGATATTTTCTTTTTCTTTCTTTAATAACGGATGTATTTCATCGTTTGGTACAAATAAACGTGATATTTTAATGAGTAGAATAGCCACAAGTTAAAATATATTGTTTCTTGTACCACCAGATGAAATACATACAGTATTATTGTATCAAAATACAATTTACTTTTTATTATATACCAAACTTGCTACTGAATCAAAGTTTCAAAGAATAAACTCATTCTTCCACACACCTCCCATTTCATAAGTTCACCTCAATTTCAATCACATTTATTGGCCAATCATAAAAATATCAGTGATTTGAGAGAACTGCATATTTTTTTTTGATAAACTAATCTGCTGCAATAATAACATTTTTGACATTTTGTAAACTTTTTTACCCTATCTGGCCACAAAAACAAGTTCGATTGAGTGATGCAACACACCAGGTTTTTCACACTGTTGTCAAGCTAGTAAAAGGGACATAACTTCGTAAAGCAGCAAATTGTGACGAGTCAAATATCTTCAGCAAGAAATAATGTCCATGCCTGAGATAATGCAGTTTTCTTTAATTGCTCAAGCTCACAAAATGCTTGCTTTTCTTGCTGAAAATATCACATATATTGGCACACACAATCAAGCATCACATGGCATCATGGTGGTGGGGCAGTGGTGGTGGTGGGGTGTGTGTGTGTGTGGGGGGGGGGGTTATTAAACAGATCTAGATTCAAGATGTTTATTTTTAATTACACTGACTATATGGTGCTGATTAAAATTAAAGTCCTGAAAATGTAAATATAAAAAAATGCAAAAAACTTTAGGAAGATAAATCCTTCCAAATAAACACAAACATAAAGTAATACAAAAAAAAAACATAAAAGGTAAAGATGTTAAAATTCTGTACAAGGTATATAAAATAAAAAGGTAAAAAGTATAAAATCCTGAAATACACGGTAATTTTTTTTTTCATAAACTGCATTCCCTCAAAAAGTCAAATCTTTGGGAAAGCCGTGTGAAATATCCCATATGAGTGCATTCAGTAACACAACATATGACTTTACCTACTGCTGCTCTGTCCATAGCAAATTACATAAAGCCTAACCCTGAACCTCCCATACTTATCTAAGACAATTTTAACAAAAGGAATTTCAAAGTGTGTTCCATAAATACACACATTAAAACATTAAATAAAACTGACATCATTATAGAAGAATTTGGAATGTTTGATGTTATTATGGTAATGAAACATGGCTTGAACAAACAGCCGACAAGAGTGATTTTACTAATAATCAAATTCCAATTGTGCTATCAGAAATTGCCGCTGGGGTGGCATGTTAGTTTATGTTAAAAATCATATTCCCCTTATTCGAAGAAATGACAAATACCTAATTTAGAAACTATCTGGATAGAAATTAAAACTGGTAAAAAAACTTTTGCTTGTGGGAACTTTGTACATACAGCCAAAATTGACTAATAGGCATTTAGTTGAAGTGTCAATTGAGCAGGTTAGGCAGGTATGTGAACACATCCTAATATTTAGTGATTTTAATGAAAACACATTCATTCCTGCACATTGCAGAAATATCTAGACAAAACTGTATTACTGAAGAAACATACTTTATTCTAAACACTGGTTTCTTCTTCAAGTATGTTACCTTTGTTTTTTCATAATACACTAGGAGAAAAGGTGAGAGGGGAAGGAAGTTACATCCTCTTACCAAGACTGTCTCCAGTCTCCTAATGTCTGAATCAGCTTCAAGTTGTGTAAGATATGGACTAGAGTTAGTACATGGTTTATGCATGCAGTCACCCATTTCTGAATGGAAGATATATATAATGACTTCAAATATAATATGAATTGGCATATTCTATATACTTGGCAAAATGTATGAAATTGAAAACTCCACATACAAGCTTCATAACATGAAACCCATAATTAAAGAGTGGCATCAATCACACAGAACAAACTGCAGAGATGAGATGGTATTGTCCAATCACATATATGATAATACATATCTGACTCATCGATACCTCCTGAATGGTCCATCTTGACCAGAGTGCATACCATACCAGTGTCCATTGACAGTGAAACACATTCTTGTTTGCCATTCCCACAAATCCAGTAAAGCAGAATAACTCGTGTCATTACAAAGCTGATGAATGACCTATGAAGGTAGCCTGTTGTGCTGCTGATATAGGTCCCACCAGGTGAAACTGAGCCCTTTGGGATTGAAGGTCTCTGTGGTAAAAGTTGGAAAATGTTGTCCATGACCTCCATCCCACAGCCTGGATGATGTCAGTTAGGCTGCAGTATCACTCTAAAGCTATGCTAGTGGTGACTGTCCTAACCTTGAGAGTCAATATGCATAAGAAATTCATCTGGTCTTGGGTTCCTTGTGAGTGGATAACCCATGGTATCCTGGAAAACAGAGTCTGAGCAGAAATATCATTCATTTCTTCTCTGAGTGATAAGAACAAGCGAGATCGCCCTCTTCTGATTGGCTCAGTTTGCTTTTGGTGCCCCTTAAGAGGCTTGATGGGGTCCTGCAGATGCCCCAGGGATGAATGGTCTAAAGAAGACCATGGTTTTAAGACAAAGTACTGATTAGCAATGAATGGTAGACTTTCTTGGCAATGAAAGCTGGGACTTTGATGAGAGAAAAAGTACTATCATGGCAGAACTACAACTAGTCCAGGTCAACCAACAAGGCATGCATCTCATGAACAAGGCATACATCTCATGAACAAGGCATACATCTCATAAACAAGGCATACATCTCACTGATTCTGCATGCTGTAGCTTGAGCATCTAAGAAGCTGGTTTTGTATGAGAGCTGAGTCATGGAGGCTCAAGACAGTAGTTTGAAGGGTGTTTTGTTCAACCACATCAGAAGCCACAAGAAGATTCTACTTCAGACCATGGACCAAAGCCTGCAGTCAAGATGATTCCAAGTTCACAAGAAGATTCTACTTCAGATCATAGACCAAAGCCTGCAGTCAAGATGATTCAAAGTTCACAAGAAGATTCTACTTCAGACCATGGACCAAAACCTGCAGTCAATGATTCAAAGTTCACAAGAAGATTCTACTTCAGACCATGGACCAAAACCTGCAGTCAAGATGATTCAAAGTTCATAAGATGATTCTACTTTAGACCATGGACCAAAGCCTGCAGTTAAGATGATTCCAAGTTCACAAGAAGATTCTACTTCAGACCATGGACCAAAGCCTGCAGTCAAGATGATTCAAAGTTCACAAGAAAGTCAGACATCTTATTGTTCTGGCCTATATTCTCCCTTCCATGTTGTTGCAGTGTATCTGACATTCTGGAACAAAAACCCTTGAATTGTGATGGAAGCAAACTTCTTCTCCTCAATGAGTCATAGGAGGAAGTAAGTTATCTGTGGTACTGAGACTTTGAAGGGAGAGATCTGATTTTGCTAGCACCACTTCCCCTCATAGGCTTTCAAAGTGATGGGCCTTCTTGCCTGCACAATTCTGTCCACCACTTGTTCTGAAAACCATTTCTTGCTCAGGGCATGTTTGATATAAGCCAGGTATGCAGGTTCAACATCTCTGGGTTCAGAAGAAAAACCTGCATTCACAGTTATTTGAGAAGGCAAATAGAGGGCAAGATCTTCATAGGAATTTCCACTGCCAAATTCAATAGGTCCTCAATCCATGGTTTTTCACATCTGAGGGGATCAACTGAGATTAGCTGGCTCGCAGATTACCTCACTTTTTGCAAGACTGTGGGAATCAGTGGACTTGACGGAAAGGCTTATGCTTTGAAATCTTGCTGATTCCAAGAATGAGCATCCACTACCCAGGTTTTCTGATCCGGGACTGGAGAGTTGAAGTTGGGGAGCTTTGCATTCCATCTTGCTGCAAATAGGTCCATGTGAGGTAAATCCCAGTGGGCATAGTTTTGACTGAGACCAAAGGGTGAATGGACCATTCAGTGTGGATTGGCAGATTCTGTTGGGACACTGGGTCTGCTAAAACACTCACGCCTGCCTGGGACGTGGTGGATATGGATGTGGAATTAATGACACCGCCTGAGAAAATCCCAAACCTGAAGGCTGATGTTCTCCCTTGCTTTCCGATGTAACTGATGACAGTTGAGTTGTTGGATAGAATGAGAATGCCCTTTCCTGACAGCATCACCTGCCACAATTTAAAGGCTTCACTATGGCCTTCATCTCCAGGAGATTGTGTGTAACAAATGCTACTATAGGAGTCATACCTGGATCACTTCTTCGAAGTAGGGTAGGAGGTGGGCATCCAAGCCTGTCATGATGGTGTCTGTGCAGATCATAATTTCCAGTGGCTGATCCAGCAGCAGGATATTCGCTGTAAACCAAGTGGTCCTCCCATTTACTGAGATGAGACTTCATATAGTCTGAAATAATGACTGTTTGGTCTGGTAGGTAAAGTTATGACCGCTGATGGGATAAGAGAATTATCTGTAGTGATCTCATGAACAGACAGCAGAGGAGCCCGAAGAGACAAAGAAATTCATGGGCTGAAATTTGATTCTTTGAGCAAATGGCAAAGTCCAATAAGATGATTTACAAGGCATGTTCCTAAGGAAAATGGACTTGGTTCAAGAGGGTTTTGAACTCCATACCTAAGTGAATGAATCCTGTGATGGGGTTAGATTGGATTTTTCCTTGTTGAGAAGGAATCCAAGACCAAGCAGAAGACAAATAAGAAATTGCATGTCTTGACACAAAAGACAACTTACCAAGTGCTTTTGTAAAATATCATCCATGTAGTTGGATGTCACAGACATGGAGGTGGATCAGAAGTGTAAAACAACTCTGTCCATGATTCTTGTGAAGATCCAGTGACTGATATTCAGACCAAAAAGGATTGCCCTGAACTGGTACACAGTGTCCCTGTATGCAAACTTCAGGAACTTCCAGGAAGACATGTGAATAGGAATGTGAAGGTACACATCTTGGAGATGTAAGCTGACTATGATGTCTCCCTCCTGAATGGCACTGAGAACCAATCTCAGCATCTCCATTCTTGAATCATGGTACCCAAATGATATGGTTGAGAGAACTTAGATCTGTGACTGGATGAAGCTTGCCATTGGCTTTGGGAACTATATATATTCTTACAATATATATATATATTAATTGAAATACTTTTGAGTCTCCTGGTGTAAAACCAGGTGATGGGAACACAGGTAATTATTAATGGTTAAGAATTAAAAAATGTACTTAAAAACGCTCTTTAAAGTTAACTGGAAAACTGCTGTAAAAAAGTTGTAATTGAAGGTCATCTAAGTGACAGCCAATATATTAAATCTGGTGTTTCCCAGGGGTCTATGTTAGGTGTACTATTAATTCTCACATATATCAATGATTCTGTGAATGACAATCAGTCTCACATCAAATTATTTTCAGGTGACGTGTCCAATCATACTGTAGTTGAAGATTCAGTTATGGTTGCAAATATGCTTAATAAAGATATAAATAAAATATGCCTGTGGGCAAGAGTGGTTGGTAAGTTATTGCCCTAACAAAACAGAAAGTATGATTGTAAGCAAAAAACGTGCCCCCAATTTCATCCACCTTTGTTTATGGACAATATTCAAATTCAGGACACTGATTGTCACAGGCATCTTGGTTAGAGTTTGATAGTAGTGTCCAATGCCACATTTATACAGCAGAAATAATTAATAGGGAATGGCAAAAAATCAATCTCCTCCAAGCACTTAAATTAGACTGAAAATCATTGGAAAGATGTTGAGTTTATTTGACCTGTTTTAGAATACACTGACTCTGGGAAAATTGTAGCATCTGTGAAAAGGAGGAAATAGAGAAAAAACAAATTGCAGCTGGGAGTATTGCTACTGGTGCCACTAGATCTGTTTCAGCTGAAAAAATACTGAAGAAAACTCAATGGGAAACTCAAGCTACCAGATGCTATCAGCACAAAATGGTAACTTCCTTCAAAATGGTTCACAATATTTCCCTATTTTACCTGCATATCTTATTTCCTAATAATGTAAGCCAATAACCAATCACCAACTAAAATATTACAATTTTCAGTTCCATTTTGTAGAACAAAAATTTGTATCGATACGCTTTTGAACTGACCGCTGTGAGAAAGCAGAAGCTTCTCCCAGACCATATAACATCTTGTCCGTCTCTTAGCGTGTTTAAACATTACTTAAATAAAGAAGTATATAATGTTCCCAAATATTTCTACACAGGCACTCACAAAACCCAAATCCTGCCTGCTTGACTCAGAATGGGATGTACTTCACTTAATTATGAACTTTATCCAAGTCCTATTACAAATTCTTATACATGAGACTAACTCATTATCTTCTTTTCTGTAGCATGTATACCACATTCAGAAAAATTATAATTAATAAGTAAAAAAAGACCATAATTATAATTGTTTCACTATTATTGGAAGGTAATCCCCTACTGTCTACAGAGGAAAACACAGAAATACATTTGAACAATCCTTTGATTCATTCCTAGCCAGGAAGAGTTTTTCAGTTTAATTAAATGATAAATGACAAATTTTTTATTCTGATAGCATCCTTGTCATCAGTTACCATACATACTCACTTATAAGTCAGGTCCAACAACAGACCCTGATCTACCATTGCATAATGCACCAGCAGATCAGGGTTTATGATATTTGTTTTATTGATTACTCCCAATAAACTGAAGAGACCCAGATCTGACAGATCTGGGTCTATGCAGTTTGCAGGTGGATCAGACTTTTAAGCAAGTACAGACAGTATATACTGAGATTTATCCTATTGCATCCACTTATGGTGTTTCTTTTGTCAATCATATCAATTTGTCTTGATCCAGCACTACAAGTACTGTCAGTTATATATATATATATATATATATATATATATATATATATATATATATATATATATATATATATATATATATATATATATATATATATATATTTCTTCTTATTCTTACAATTATATGTAAGCTATATACTTAAATGAGATAGCTTAATATACTGCATATACTTGCTTACATGTTGGATCCAACTGAAAAATGCACAGATCCAGATCAGCTGTCATATAATGCGCCAGGAGGTTTTGGTATATGCAGTTTGTTGGGACTCAGCAGTAGAACAAAGAACATACACCCTGATAAACTGGTACATTATGCAATTGCAGATCTGGGTCTATGTTGTTTGAAGTTGGAGTGGACTTATAAACAAGTATATATGGCAAGTATTATCTTCTTATGGCTAGATCCTCAATGATAATTTGATTAGTTCTTATGGCTAGATCCTCAGTGATAATTTGATTAGTTCTTTGTATATTATATCTTATACTTTTGTTGGCAAATAAATTTCTTAAAGCAACTTTAAGAAAATACTGTTTTTGTATGGCTAGGTCCATACCAATAATCGGCCAGCTTTTTTCCACCACTCTTTTCTAGCTTGATACGAGACAAATATATTCCGTAATGTTCATTGGTGTGGGATAGAGAAATCCCACAATCAATATTAGAATTTGCGGTTAGGAATGAGGATTCTTGGCAAAGCTTCATTTTTGCATAGAATTTCTGAGGTGGGATTTCCCTATTCCACATGAATGATGGATTTCCCCTATCCCACAGCAAAGCATATGATGGATTTCCCTATTCCACACAAATGCATATGATGGATTTCCCTATCCCACACCAATGCATATAATGTATTTCTCTATCCCACACCAATGCATATGATGTATTTCCCTATTCCACACAAATGCATATGATGGATTTCCCTATCCATCACCAATGCATATGATGGATTTCCCTATCCAACACCAATGTATATGATGGATTTCCTGAACCCACACCAATGCATATGATGGATTTCCCTATCCCACACCAATGCATATGATGGATTTCCCTATCCCACACCAATGTATATGATGGATTTCCCTAACCCACACCAATTTCATATGATGGATTTCCCTATCCCACACCAATGCATATGATAGATTTCCCTATCCAACACCAATGCATATGATGGATTTCACCTATCCCACACCAATGCATCTGATGGATTTCCCTATTGCACACAAATGCATATGATGGATTTTATTAGTCTCACCATCTTCAGTAAGACAGACAAAACAATCATAGATCTTTAAACTGACTTTATGAGTAAGTACTATCTTACTGGTCTTCTTCTCTTGCAAGGCTTGAGAGCTCTCTACCGAGTCCACATCAATCAATTTCTCATGATGCTCAAATGACAAAAGTGATGAGTCTTCACTGTCGGATGCCTTGCTCGCAGATTTGTCAGGTTCTTCCTCATCAGATTCCAGAGTGATAAGTGTCAGATTTGGTTCCTCCGAGATTCCTCGACTGTTCTCACTTAACTGGAACAAAATGCAATAATATAATAATACCATGAAATATCAATCATCTAGACTACCTTGAAGGCAAAGATTGTGTCCCAATACTGTAGTATTTATTTCGATGGGTCTCAATTTTCCTGGCTTTGTAAAAAAAGACATTTTCGTGGGTACTTAAATGCATCGTTTTGCCAAGTCAAAGTCTGCATATTTGTAAATACCCAAAATGAAGAATATAAAAGAACAAAACTATGCCGATAATAAACAGTGGTTGCTACAACGGTTAAAACAATACTACCTCCTGCATGAGCACAAATCAAACATCTGTCAAGATCAATCACTTACACTCAACATCAAAGGGAGCCGATGCTGCCAACAACACTAAACTAACTGGTTATTAAAGTCCATGTGTATGATCTCTTCCTTAAAACACTGTCCATGAAGTTGAACCATCATTACTTCCTGACAACAATGGTGTTAACATCTCGACTTAAAAGTGGTCAAATTCAACTTAGATCCCCATCGATTTGGATAATGGCATCATTCCACATGTGAACATGACATATGACCAGCTGCCCCAGCAAGAAGTGTTAATATCTGATGTGTTCAGAGCTTATCGAAGTGCAAAGATTCTAACTAACTTGAATAACAATGGAATCACTGCTTTGTTTGAGCCTGCCTCATATATGAACCAAGTTCAACCACAAGACTTTAAAAAAAATAAAGACTACAAAGAAGAATTAAAATCACATTTCCACAACTGGCATGCTAAACAGGTCATGGAGGCCACTATGGAAAAGGAAGAGGTCACTGGTGAAGATCAGTGTATTGTATTTAGTGGACCTTAAAACCTCATCAATCAAGCCAATTCATGATGAATGGATAATTGCAGTTCACGTAATAATGTGTGAAAGATAATACCTAATTATCCATGGCCTGGAGAAAGCTGGATTTATTTAATTCAACAATTTCAGGATTATTTACCTGCCAAACATTTGTGTGTACCAGCAGATTTGATTGACATGATGTTGATTCAGTGCTTTTGTCCAAAAATCTGCGAAGTATGAGCTTCAATACTGTGTTGTAATTAGTGTATATACTTAGTGTTTCATTAGTAATTGTGATTCAAGCAATAGTTCTAGTATTTTACTATTATGTTCTTCACTGGGATTAGGGATGCATGGATAAAATGAGACATGCTTTCACAAGGATTTAAATTTTTCAACAACAGTTTCACTTGAATGAAGAATCAATTTGAATAAGTATTAAATCAAATTTTCATATACCAGTGTCATTTATTATTCTTTCTTTCATTTTTAGAAATACTAGTCGGTGAATACCTTATGCTTTTTTCATTTCTTTCTATCCTTACTTATGTCACAACATATTGATTTAAGGCAGTAAGTGGAAATTACAGCTATGAGATACTATATAGATGTGTATAGATCTGAAACTAACTTACATATTCCAAACTATTTTCATCTGTAATTGTCTGTTTTTTGGCTGATGACAAATTAGAGGACAAACCTGTCCCTGATTTTTTGGAAGTGTCAGTCCAACTAAGCTTACTGGAATCATTGACTGTAGTTCTTCCTTGGCTCATCTTGTCCATAGAATCATCCATTTTATCTACAGAGACTTTGTCCTTACTTATCTTGCAATCGTCCAATATAGAGGATCCAACTTTACTTGCTTTCCCAAAAGAATCATCCATCCATGAAGCTCCAAATTTACTCATCTCACTTTTAGAACCATCAGTCATGGAGGCTTCAAATTTATGAAATTCATCCTTGAAACTGTCCAATGATGAGGAAGACTGGTTTGCCCTCTCTGAAGAATAAGACATATAAACTTTGTTGCAGGGATAACAGTCCTGAATATTGAGGATTCTATGATGATATGATGATAACTGTGGTTTTAATGTTATAAAAATGAGTTCTGCTGTTGAGGATATCTGTGACAATAGATTCACCATTAATATAGTCAAATACGTAAGCACAAAACTGTTATCTCAATTCCAACAAGATTTGGAAAGCAGAAATCTAATTCTCCATGGCATTATGTCACAAAGGAAGTCAGGACATCACAATGGTGTCAAAATTTCCAACAGTATATCACAGATTTTACTATCGCAAATTTGACATTCTACCAATCAGAAAGCGCATTACATCCATAGGTGTGTTAGAATTATTTAATTTGTGTCAATTGTACAACAAATTTTAATTACTTGTATCATGTAGTCTCAATGGTTGGATGGTTGAGGAGTAATTGGAAACAGTGGAGGAAACAATCCTCTTTGAATGGACAAGCACTTACCCTAACATGTGCTCAAATGCAGAATCAACCCTGTGACTGCAGAGGTTCAAAGGTAACACATTACCACTGCACTATCATTTGTATCCTAGTGGATAAAGACAAATGCTGAAAAACAGACACTGCCACAGAAAAATCAAATTTCCACAGCAAATACACTTTTGATTATCCAAACCTAGATTATCTGGATTACTGTTTGTTCTGAAGTGACACAATGTCCTCCATTTTCCTCATTGCTCTAACTCCAAATTAAACAAACCAATTTTCTGTTGCTGACAAGTTCAGTTAATCAACATTGTCCTGTATTTTCTTTATATTTCAAGAAGAAATCTGGATGTTTCAGTGATAACTACTTCTTCTCCACCTATGCCATTCTAAAGCTAATATCTGGTATGGTGCAGATGAGGTTTGAAGCATACCCATTCAAGCTCACTGGTATGGTACAGATGAGGTTCAAAGCATACCCATTCAAGCTCACTGGTTTCTCTCACCTGAAGGACAACCACAAACCAAACTTTGGGCTGCAGACCTGTACAAATGTAATCTGAAGCGTCCATTTCTCTATGTACAGATCTCTGTTTTTTTAATGTATAATGTTCTCTTTGCCAAAAATACAATTTAAAAATCAAAAACATTTAGGTCACAGGGAGTACTTAGCACACCAGTAATTTAATAGAACTTGTACAATAAATGAAAATATGTCAAAATTGTATTGCATTTTCCTTTATCTTAAATATTATTGTGGTTTTCAAGATAATTTTGGTAAAGGAACTGTGCAAAGTAAACATACCTGCCTAGCAACCAATCTTCCACTATGCACCATTATGATTCACTTATGTCATTAATTTTGTAAACTGATCAGCATCTATTATCTGACAACTTTTTGCTTATGGCAATATAAATTGTTGTACAGGTCATATATATGGCAATATAAATTGCTGTACAGGTCATATATATGGCAATATAAATTGTTGTACAGGTCATATATATGGCAATATAAATTGTTGTACAGGTCATATATATGGCAATATAAATTGTTGTACAGGTCATATATATGGCAATATAAATTGTTGTACAGGTCATATATATGGCAATATAAATTGCTGTACAGGTCATATATATGGCAATATAAATTGTTGTACAGGTCATATATATGACAATATAAATTGTTGTACAGGTCATATATATGGCAATATAAATTGTTGTACAGGTCATATATATGACAATATAAATTGTTGTACAGGTCATATATATGGCAATATAAATTGTTGTACAGGTCATATATATGGCAATATAAATTGTTGTACAGGTCATATATATGGCAATATAAATTGCTGTACAGGTCATATATATGGCAATATAAATTGTTGTACAGGTCATATATATGGCAATATAAATTGCTGTACAGGTCATATATATGGCAATATAAATTGTTGTACAGGTCATATATATGACAATATAAATTGTTGTACAGGTCATATACATGGCAATATAAATTGTTGTACAGGTCATATATATGGCAATATAAATTGTTGTACAGGTCATATATATGACAATATAAACTGTTGTACAGGTCATATACATGGCATGGCAATATAAATTGCTGTACAGGTCATATATATGGCAATATAAATTGTTGTACAGGTCATATATATGGCAATATAAATTGTTGTACAGGTCATATATATGGCAATATAAATTGTTGTACAGGTCATATATATGGCAATATAAATTGTTGTACAGGTCATATATATGACAATATAAACTGTTGTACAGGTCATATACATGGCATGGCAATATAAATTGCTGTACAGGTCATATATATGGCAATATAAATTGTTGTACAGGTCATATATATGGCAATATAAATTGTTGTACAGGTCATATATATGGCAATATAAATTGTTGTACAGGTCATATATATGGCAATATAAATTGTTGTACAGGTCATATATATGGCAATATAAATTGCTGTACAGGTCATATATATGGCAATATAAATTGCTGTACAGGTCATATATATGGCAATATAAATTGCTGTACAGGTCATATATATGGCAATATAAACTGCTCTACAGGTCATATATATGGCAATATAAATTGTTGTACAGGTCATATATATGGCAATATAAATTGTTGTACAGGTCATATATATGGCAATATAAATTGCTGTACAGGTCATATATATGGCAATATAAACTGTTGTACAGGTCATATATATGGCATGGCAATATAAATTGCTGTACATGTCATATATATGGCAATATAAATTGTTGTACAGGTCATATATATGGCAATATAAATTGCTGTACAGGTCATATATATGGCAATATAAATTGCTGTACAGGTCATATATTTGGCATTAATTTAATTCTGTCCATAATGGTGGAAAATTCAGTTTAGGCAAAAACTGAAAGACCTATAAATACTAAAATGATTTATCAAAGATGTTGGTAACGAACACAATTAACCCTAGAATTGGTTTTTATATAAAACTTGTAAACAATTTTTTCTGAAAAAATGTGTCTGTAAAATAACAGCACTAGAGAGATTTCAGTTTCAAATGTCCATTTAAAAGAATACTGAATGTGGTAAATATGGGCTATAATCAATCAAAAGTCAACTAATGTACATGTTTGGTATAATGCAGTATGTATTATTATTTTGTTGTGGTTGATACTAATCTGAGTTTATTATAACTGATTTCTTTTAGTTTCATTTGTGCTTGTTTTAAATACAGTATTTGCTTTGATGATATCTTGTAACAGTTTATTTGGGCTTGTGATGCATTCAGATTGAATTTAATTTGTAATTATCTGTACATCTTCATGCATAAAAAAATATTGGGACTAAGTACATCAACATATGCATACATGTTACCTGGAATAGCTCTTGCCGGTGTTGAGTAACTTGTTTCCCTGCTTTTTTTTGCTGGGGACTGATCAGTCTCTATCAGGGATGAATCTGGAGTAATTTCCCTTGATACCCTTTTCTCAGCTGAAGTTCCCTCCTTTGAACCTGACTGGACTCCTTCCAATTTCTTATTTTTGTCAATCAATTGTTTGTGTTTTGCTATCAGCATTTTGGATTCACTAATCAACTGATCCAGACTGGCAAAACGCTTCTCAAGCACACTCGTGCCACTTTCTGTGGAGTTATTGGACACAGCACTCTCTTTACTTAACTGTAGTTGTGATTCATCTGACTTGTTTGAGTACTGGCTAAGATTGAGGCCTGAGGTAGTGCTCAATGAGTGCTCACTCATTATGTGAGTAAATGACTTTGAGTCTGATTTCAAACTTTGAGACTTTTCACGTACACTTCTCAACATCTCCATGGAAACAGGAGCAAATGAGACAGGGGCTCTGGTCCCAGGGGAAGGTGACTCAGTGTCAGTTGACAGAGATAGTGATGTAAATTGTCCAGTATCCCTGAATGATGGTGACTCTTCAGTGATTCCAGACATTGTGCCTGAGGACAAAAGAGGTCCACTGCTCAGATCAAAGGTCAAGCTGCCATCAGATTTCTTCTTATATCTCAAATTACCCTGAGAATTCAGTACAAGATTTTCTGGAGTGGTTGAGAATGAATATTCTGAGAGTGGCTGTGAATTTGAGTCAACAAGGCGTGACTTGGACGGATCAGTTTCTGCATGAAGACCCACAGGAGATTTACGTGCTGGGGGTTCCAATGATCTTTTACCTGCATTACTTGATGAACCAGATTCCATAGCAGGTGAGAAAGACAGCTCCCTTCCCCCACTACCACTGCCATCTGGGAAAGAGTATTGTGACAGACTGTTTCGTACAGATTTATCATACTCATCAGAGCTTCTCTTCTCCTTAGATCTTTTCTGAACAGATGTATCTTCAACCTTGCCCGAAAACTCTCCTTCATTCTCTACCCTTGAGAATCCCATCTTAGCTTTAGTACTAAGTCCTTGTGAAGCACTGTTGTCAGCCCTGGATGGCAAATCAGAACTGGCACTAGTTTCTCTATCTTGTGTAGTCCTTGAATTATCAGAACCCTGATAAATGGACTTGTAAACTCTGAATCGATCCAGTCCAGTGTTAAACACACTATCTGTTCTTGGAGAACACAATTGTGCTGTTACTGCCCTCTGATCTTCTTCGTTTTCAGGTCTCAAAAGTTTAAATGAGGACTCAGCAGAACTAAAGGACTGATTTTCTGACCTTGGTGGATAGAGTCTCTCTTTATACTTAGACAGCTCATCTGCCCAAGTTTTGCTGCTATGGAAACTGGTATCAGACTGGTCATCCCTCTTAGATTTTCTTTCAGTTATCGTAAAGCCATTCATACTGGTTTGTATAACTCGCTCTCCTCTTGAGCGGGAAATGCTATCTTCATCCAGTGGACCTGTCAACAGGAAAAATATATGGGTATAATACATATTGTGCTGCAATATGGGCAGTCAAATGTTCTATGTGAAAGCACAATACACTGGCAACTTAAACTATACCAGTGGTAGTTCAGCTTAGCCCTGATAATCTGATGAAAAAAGTTCCTTTCAAAATAAGGTAAAACAAACCATTCTGTCATAGGACAAGTCTTTGAATAATCTGCAATAAATGGTTTTCATTACGGTTTGATAAATTCACAATTAGACTGTATTATCCCTAGCATCATGTCTTGAACCTAGAAAATTACTAATTGAGAACAATAGGTCTGAACCTGTCTTAAGAGACTACGTATTGTAATTCATTTGCCTTCAGAGAGGCAGTCCCTTAGTGCTGGTCTTCTTCAATAATCTACAGTGTCAAAATATAAATACATGAAGGCCTGGGCTTGCATGTTGAGCCCACGATAAAAGCATTGAACTAAAACCTGTGACCTTGATCCCAAATGTCAAAATGCTGGGCAAGTGTGTCGCAGAATAAATTGTTTCAGTTTCATAAGAATATATCCAAAGAATCAAGAAAATACATGTGGGGGTTTGGGAAATATAGGCAAATGAAAAAACTTTAACCAAAACCTTAATGCAAAGTTTCTATGACTGTGACCTTGACCCCAAGGTCAAATGGGCAAGTGTGCATGTCATAGAATGAATTGTCTGAGCTTCATAATGATACATCCAGAGTATGAAGAAAATCCAAAAAGAGCTTTAGGAAATATAAGCTAATGAAAAAACGTTAAGCAAAACCCTAATGTAAATTTCTATAACAGTAACCTTGATGCCAATGTCAAAGGGGCAACAGCACATCTCACAGAATGAATTGTCCTAGCTTCATAACGATTCATCTTAAGTGTGAAGAAAATCCAATTTTTTAACCAAGACCTTAAAATTTTTCTGTGACTGTAACTTCAACTCCAATGTCATAATGGCATGCATGTATCGTAGAATGAATTGTCTTAGTTTCATAATGATTCATGCCAAGTATGATGAGAATCTATCAAGGGATTTAGAAATATATGCACTAGAAAAACTTGAACCAAAACCATAACAAACTGTTAATAACAACACCGGCAGAAAAATGACTGCTACGTTTTGCTTCCGACTAATGTGGGCTTGACAAAGCTGTGGTCTTTTAAGACAGATAATCTCTTAGAAGACATGGTCTACATCATACATCTGACTGTACTTTCAACTTTGTTTTAGATCCATAATACAACAAGTTCTCACAAGCTATATTGAATGTGCTCTCAACAGCTCAGATGTCAGTGTGATGCAGTCTTTGAGGTGCAGGAGAAACCAGGGAACCTGGAGCAATGAACACAACATGCCAATAACAGTGTTGGAAACAGGAAACAACATGAGAAGAACTTAAGAGGTACAAATAAGTGCATTACCACTGTGATATCCAGAACCAACAATACTAATTACTGTGTTTGAAAATTATTCTGTAATGAAGCTGATAGAACTTAGGTACACTCAGTGTTGACAAGAAAACTGTCAATGGTGGAATGACCGGATTGCAAACCATGAGATATACATCACAGTGACCTAGTTTTCACTGATGACTGAAGTACTCTTCAAAAAACAATTAAATACAAAGTGCAATAATATCTGAAAAATTTACCTAAACACAAACCCTAACCTCAATGTTGATGCAAGATGGATAGATACACAGATTTAAAAATAGATATTATCAATCCATAAGCCATAACTGCTTTGCAATCGAGCCAATAAAATATTTTCTGCAATGGCTTGAATCACACAGAAGGGTCATATCTGACCAAGACCCCAGGTGTTATGGTTAATTCTTAGTGATGACAAATACTTAGTAAATGGTTGTCTAAGGAATTCAAGTTTCCTCCATATGCTAACCCCCCCCCCCCCCCACAGCAATCTCAAGTTTATAGCAAAATTATTTTAAAACTTTTTGTATGATTTAATTTAAAAAGAAACATAGTACACTGATTAGGACCATTCAAGAATTCAGTTGTGGGGAGGAGAGGGGAGATTGGAAGGTACTTTTTTTTCTTCTTAAGACTCAACCACTTATACTGTTTTAATGTGACTGATCTATATTAAAGGTTTAAAACAGTTTCAATTACCACTGCAACTCATATTTAATTGAAGTTCCTTCCACCTCACCCCACCCAACCCCACTTTGATTCTGCAGCAGCCCTAGTGAATGATGCAGGTGAAATCCTTTACTACCTGTGGAGAAGGAGTCAGGGGTCAGACTTCTTGTGGACAAGCTTCCCCTAGAATTGTGTCCTCGACTGTTTGGAGATTCGTCATCTAGATCAGCCATTATTTGATCAAATACATTGTTTGTCTGCTGCTGTAATTCTGTTAGAACGTCAGGGTCAAAACGTTTTGCTCGATAAAGAATCTCAGCAATGTCTTCTGGCTTGTACTTCTGGCTCCCTGTAGTGGTCGTATGCTGGGACATACCACCGATGGTTGTTTTGGGATGGCTACTAGGCTCATCCATGTGGCCGGATTCCTCCTGAATAGTCTGTGCAATCTGAGCAAAGTCCTGGGTCCGCCTTGAATGGCCTGATGCAGCCCCATCACTTGATGAGAGGCTTGAAAGACCTAAACAACAGAACAGATGAAAGTAAGATAATTTTCAGATAGAAGGTATTGATTTGTTTTTATCTCTCTAAGCATTATATAAGCAAATCACATCTCATTTACAAGCATATTATGTGGAGCATGCTCATTCTGGCCCCTAACTCTTATGATCCTTTAAAATGTATTTCACACTATTATCCAGAATCTAGGAATAGTATTTTTCCAAGGAAATATCAATCATACCGAGGGCTATCCTAAATAAAAACTAAATAAAATAAATGCAAGTCCTTTTACTCAAAAGCATGAATAATAGCATCAAAGCTTCATGCTTATTCTCCCAAAGGCAGTTATTACTAAGAAGAAGAAAAAGACCGTTCCGTGGTCATTCCCTTCATAATTTATAGTGATAAATGTCAAAGGTAACAACAAGAAATGTGTTCATTGAACACAGATTTATCACCACAGTGCCTGAAATGCAAAACTTAACCAAGGTGTAACAGACAGATGAACAGACAGATGGATGGACAAAGAGTATCACTATATACCATACCACTGTCACGATGGGACATACACCATATATACTCATTTACAAGTCGATTTCAATTGCAAATAACATAGATCCTCATCTGCCATCACATAATGTGCCGGAAGATCAGCGTCTATGTTGTTTGTTTTATTCATTACTTCAAACAAACTGCATAGACCCAGATCTGCTGGTGCATTATGTAACAGCAGATCTGGGTCTGTACAGTTTGCAGTTGGACTCGACTTATAACCGAGTATATATGATAAATCTAGATTTCAATACAAAATCAGATGATTCTATAAAACAGACTGGTTGGCAGGATTGCAAAACACATTCAATTTTACTGGTATACCATCAATCATGTGTTTCACTCTTAGTAATACTGGAGCTGCACTATCTTCGTCAAGTAATAGCATGCACTTCAGTAATGGAAGACTCATTATGAAAAGACAATCAATACAAAACAATGCTTAAAAAAATGCTAAGCATAGTAATAAGAAAATTTAAGTATAAATTACAAAGGGGAAAAAAAGAAGAAAAAAAAGATTCAAACAGCTCTGAATTTACCAGATTTAGATGGCTTGGCACTACTGATTGGGGTGTCCACTTCAAATATTGTTGACAAATTGTGTCGCTTGTGGTCTGGGGCTTCCCATGATAAATCCTTGCTATCTTGTTGAATGCTCTCTTCTTCACTGCTTCCAGGCTTAACATATAATATTTACAAAATACAATGAAACCTGTGTATAGTAATCACCATGGGAACCAACTAAAACGGTCATTATGAGCAGGTGGTCTTTATATGCAGGTATTTATGTACTAATCCATTAACAAATGGGGCCTTGTATAGAGGATCTGCACACACAGTAGTTGCCATATGCAGATGGTCACTATATCAGGTTTGACCAGAGATTTCTTAGGGGGTCTTCGGCGGCTGAAAATAGGCCTTAATTCTTACATAAATAGGTTCCAATCACAATGTAAAAGATTCCAGAATCATGCAGAATTCTCAATTTAAGCAATTTACTTATGAAGATTTCTTTCCCAATGATGGATCCAGGCACCATTCCCAATCAGCCAAGAAAAGTCCCTGCTGATTGTATATACATTCCAAGATTGTTAATGAAATGCAAATGATCACAGTTAACAATGATGGGCAAACCTTATTGTTACAATGATAATTTAATTTTAAATGACTCCCAATAAAACATCCCCATTTAAGATTAATCAGAATACCTGAAGGCTTTTTTAACAAACATCTCGGAAATACTTCAAGAGTGATACTGAGGAAAAAGTGGAAATCACCAGAAAATGGCAAGAAACTCAGTCAAATGCTAAAGTACGCAAAGGTAAAATTATACCATAGTAAATGCTTCATAATAATTTCATGGATTTATCTGCACAAGATAAGCAAATGAATGTTTTCTAATAAGTTCAAACTTGAAAACAAAACTGACAAAATTTTCAGACAAGAGGAAATCACCTAAAATGGTGAGTGGCCTTGACTGCTTTGATGATGTGTGACATGACATGACATGAATATACATGAATATGCAATGGTGGTTTCTGTAATATTTCTGGTGTTTATCAAATCACTGACGGAAGACCTGAGCATGTGCCGATTCATTCAATATATGATATTAAAACAACAGTCTGATAAATGGAAGTTCTATAAATGAAAATTTACTGCAGATTTCAAAATATGTTGAAGAAGAACCTTCTTTTAAGCCAGAGCCCTTTATAAATTCCTATAAAGGAGAAAAGGAGTGAACATGAACACATTCATGTACTAGTATTACAGAGAAATAGAGATGTTATTCATCTGAGACCATAAGTAATGTGTCTCTTTAAGCAATCATTATTTTCTTTCCAATTAAATAAGATGCATCTGTTTATTCTCCCAGAACTGCATCAGTGGAAAGCAGATTACATATTTCATTTTATTTCAAGATTACATATTACATGAAGTATGGAATGCTGAAAGCAAAAGTTTCATCAGTGAATAAGTTGATCGACAAGAGCTATAACTCCATCCAAACCCAAAAAGGTACATCTTGGTCATAGAGACAGTGTTGTTCTTACCAAAATGCATTAGAATTTCAAAACAAATATATATTGATTCTAAAGAAACCGAATAAAATTACCGAGAATTTCTACGAGTTCCTGAAAGAGTCATGTGAAAAACTAAAGAAGGCCCAATATAAGTGGAATCTTGCTTCGAATGATAATATATGTGAAGAAAATTTGAAATTTTACTACCTGTTACTGTTCGATTTATTTTACAATATACTCTTCCAAAATCTTTAATACGAAATCCTTCATATAATTATTTACACAAATGACAGGTTATTTAAATGCAAACTTTCAGAGAAGCCCATGTGATTTTTATTTATTTTATGATTGTCCATTTGTACAAGCTATAACCTTTGGTGTCTCTGCCTTAGTAAAAGAAAAATGTGGAATCAAAATATCCCAATACAAGCTTGTCATTTTTTGTTTGGTGTTGGAAATACTTATGATCATGATATAATAAAAACATCTTGCATTCTAATTAGGGAATTATATATATATATATATATATATATATATATATATATATATATATATATATATATATATATATATATATATATATATATATATATATAAATATGCAATATTAAAAAATGTCTTCCAAATCTTAGAACATGTATTGAATACATTCAAGAATATAGAAATATTGACTGGTATTTGAAATATCTAAAGGAAAAATTGGAAAAATTTAAATTACTATATTTTGGATAAAATAGGAAAAGACCAAATGTACAGTCAACTTATCCTCTATGTAATCTGAGTTTACATATGTGATCTTTTTGTAAATGTTCATGCTGTATGTAATGTTCATACAGAGAGACTGAATAAAAACATATGCATCAGAATAAGTTCAATGGTTTCTGAGCTATGCCAGTTACAAGCAACATCCAATGCAAAGATAGGAAGTTAACTCTCATGGGCCATAACACAAAACAAAATGGAGTTGATACGACAAAACATGAAAGGCACATCTAGGTCTATGAGACAATGTCCATACCAAATTGTATCAGAATATGTTGAATGGTTCTTGAGCTATGCCAGTTACATGTAACACCCATGTGAAAATGATAAGTTACTTGGCAAGGACCATAATGTTATGCCATGCAACACCCATGTGAAAATGGGAAGTTAATTGTCAAGGACCATAATGTTATGCCATGCAACACCCATGTGAAAATGGGAAGTTAATTGTCAAGGACCATAATGTTATGCCATGCAACACCCATGTGAAAATGGGAAGTTAATTGTCAAGGACCATAATGTTATGCCATGTAACACTCATGTGAAAATGGAAAGTTACTTGTCAAGGACCATAATGTTATGCCAGTTACATGCAACACCCATGTGAAAATGGAAAGTTAATTGTCAAGGACCATAATGTTATGCCATGCAACACCCATGTGAAAATGGAAAGTTACTTGTCAAGGACCATAATGTTATGCCAGTTACATGCAACACCCATGTGAAAATGGAAAGTTAATTGTCAAGGACCATAATGTTATGCCATGCAACACCCATGTGAAAATGGAAAGTTACTTGTCAAGGACCATAATGCTACCCAAAATGGAGTTGACAAGACAAAGCACATAAAGGGCATATAGAGGTCTACAAGACAATGTACACACTAAACAGCATCAGAATATGCTGAATCGTTTCTGAGCTATGCTTCTTACTAGGATCTGCTGCAGTGGAAATTTCAAAATTGATTGAAAAAGGGCAATAACTCCATCAAAACTGGACCTGAAAATACAAAACCTCTAAAAGGCACATCTATGTGCAATAGGCAATTCACCAACCAAATGGAATCCAGTTATGTAAAAGGGTTGCAGAGCTTTGGTGGTTACAAGAAGTATAAATGGATGAACAGACAGACAGATGGAAATGATGATTACAATAGGGCTCCCACATCTCGATACAGGGTCCAAATGATCATGATAGTGGTGATTCCTCTGGTGGTAATATTGGTATTGTTCAAGAAGAGGGGATGGGAGGAAAAGAGAAGGAGGTAGAAGATACTTACTGATGAATTTGGAAGAAACTCATGAACAATTTCTTCTTTCCTCTTTTGAATATTTTTAAGCTGATTGCGCAACTCCTCTGGGCTTAAATTTGATAGCCGTCCCTGAAGATATTAAAATGAATGAAATGTCATCTTTAAATTTATCATGTAAAATCGTTCTTTTGTTTTTTTGTCTAGTGTTTCATCCCATGACTTTTTACCCTAACCTTTTGCTATTTGGCCATTACAATCCCTGATTAACTTAACCTGATACAGCACTGTCTCACTATAGGGCCGTTCATTATAACTTGGTTCCTATTATAAGGCAAGTATGGTAATCGATCCCATTTCATTAAGTGGTAGTGAAATTATGTGTATCATGTACTTCATTATAAAGTGGTCTCATTATAAGGTGTTATACTCTATGACTCCCATGAAAAGCATTATAATGAAGGAGTAATGTATATGACCTTGTAGAATCCTGTGCAGTATTTTTAATTGGGCTGCTGGCATCATAATTAGCCTTCTACTCTCTAATCTTGATCCATTGTTCTGCTTATGATCCATAAAGTTTTTAAGAGAACAGCTTTATAATTTACCAAAATACTTCCCCTACTTTTGACTTATCATGTCATGCTTCATTTTCTAATGAAGACCCAGCATTGACACCTGAGAGAGGAAAGAGGACAAAGGTATAACATACAACAATTTTCATCTGCAAATCTTTCATGACTGAAAGAACAGTCTACGAAATCTTCCTTCAATTCAAATAAGCTGACACTTGTTCATAGTGTCTTAAATCTCAAGAAGAAGGGTTTTAGTGCATTCAATAGAAACAAGTTAATGGTACCTTCTTTACCCTTTTTCTTTTTGGATGCACCAAAAGAGTTATCATTTTTGATGTCCAAAAACTAAGTGACAAGGAAAATAATTCCCAATAAAGCTGTCTGAAAACTTAAGGTTGGGGCTGGAGTGAGGCAAGATCAACCACTATTTTTGTTTCTGGAGTTGGTTGATTGATGACTGTGTCTGCAAATATATATGATGAAAACAAAATCACTGTAGTCTATATATTAATTACTGTTGACATCTTTCATGTAAATCCTGTAGTTTTCAAATGTGACTAGAGCTAGTAGCATTGGATGTATTGCAAAGGGCCCAGCTCTCTAAATTTTGCCAAAGTTTAGAGAAGATTGGCATTCTGGGTCCATAACTATTCTAAATGATGAAGTGGAATTCTGGAAATCCAACTCATTCAAGGTCACTTTAATATAATGGTGTATAACAGCTTTGGCTTTGATTCAATTTTCCTCAGTAAAAGTTATGCTGTGGAAAGCAAAGTTATGAGAAGGGGTAATCAGGGGCCATAACTCTACTAAATGATTATGTTGAACACTTGAAATGAAACTCATTCAAAGTCTCATCAATAAAAAACTGCATGCAAAGTTTGGTCAAAATCCAATAAAACTTATTAAGTTATGCTTCAAAAACCACAGTCAGGAGGATGGGCAATCAGGGGCTATAACTCCTGCAGATGATGTTGTGAAATGCTGGAAATCAAACTCACTCTAGGTCTCATCAATCTGAAGCCACATGCCAAATGTGGTTGAAATCCAACAAATTGTATCTTGTAGAAACCAAAGTCAAAACGATGAGCAATCAGGGAACATAATTCTTATCAATGAGAATAAACATGTATAGGGCACATGTAAGTCTATACCAAATTGCATCAGCACATGTTGATTGGTTCTTGAGCTATGAAAATTAGAATAAAATCACGGACTATGACTATCAGAAAACTAAAGAGTGCATTAAAACTTTTAAAGGGAAAAATATATGTGTCCAAATACTTAGGGTGTCCGAAAACTTAGGGTGAAGATTGTACTGAATTATGACATTCTGATTTAACTGAGAGAAATTACAAAGATTTAATTAGGACTAACCACCGTGGCCGGAGCATGTTGTAACACAATATCCTCCTTCTTTCTGTTAATCTCTTGTAGCTGATCCTGAAACTTGTTGGATGTGACTTTTGCCATCTTGGCCTGGAATTAGCACAAATACAAGTATCTGAAATGAGTAGCCTTTCAAAAATGGTGCAGTTGTTCTTGATACTTTTGCAAGAAAATTTTTTGAACAAAACAGATAAGGCAAGGAAACCAAGCAGATACAAAATATAGTACTATATAATTCTGTCCATAAAATGAGATCTTGTAATGATAATGTACCAATTTGTTTAGTACAAACAGTCATGTTAATGGTTGAGTATGTCATACTTACCTATCATTATATACTGATTTGCCTAAGATCAGAAAATAAAAATGTGTCGAAGCAACACAGATTGCCATTATGAAACAACTGAAAGGCAAAGTCCTAAGTCAATCAGGAGCCATTTGAAAACTGAACCTCACTTAGGTTATTTTAATGTAAAACCTCATCATAAATGTGGCTTCACAAGGCTAATCAATTCCCATAGCCAATGTCCTGACTATTCATATTTTAAGATGGACAAGTAAAATTTTGCAAGGCACTAGACCAGGACAAGTAATTTTACCTATTTTAATACACGTCAGGCAAGAGTTAATTTTCATGCTTTAATCACTTTATCTACCTTTATCTGACCATTCATTCCCTCCAGGAATACTGGATGCTTGAATCTACCTCTCTCTATTTATTTCTTCACATCCTGTGATATATCACACCTACAAAAGTAGTCATTGACAATTGTCGCATGTGTGGGTGTTCTACTACCGCTGGACTGCATATTGGGCTAAGCGACCGAATTATCAGCCAATTAAAACACTTCAAACAAAACAAATCTGTTATGACTAATTGGCAGTGGTTTAAATGGCTTTGTTATATTGTTCTTTATTCAACTCTGATACTTAGGAGCAGATCACCCTTTGATTTCAATCCAGGGAGTTAATGCAATTAAATTAATGAAAGGGACTTTACTGACATCAGTGTCTGTTTCCGTTATGAACTGATTAAATTACATAAATGATTCTTTAATTTGAACTGACTATACAGAGGATCAACTTCCACATGCAATATTGCATTTCAAGAGAAGCGATTACTCCAATTAAGGAACTGTCTGCATTTATATTTAAATGACAGAAAGTACATTAATACCACTTTAGAAGTAGTTGTCAAGCAAGCTGATCTTTATTATGTGGATAAAATGAGTTTAATAAATTATTTTCGCAAGGAAGGTAATAAGGAAGATCTGGGAGGAGGTAAATTTACGTAATAGTGGGGGAATAAAACATAAGGCTGCCAACAAGTCTGAGGTAACATTTTCTCCAATGAGACATAAGCTAGAGTCTCTGGTAGCAAAAAGAAATATCAAAAATATGACACAACCAAGAGACTGAGAAACTTTCTGCCACACTGGGTTGATAATTATCCATGGCTTGAATTCACCGACTCTGAAGATGTTTTGAATTCACTGACTCTGAAGGAAAGATATTCAGCAGTTATTTCAAACAATATCCCAAACTGGTACAGGTTGGAAATTCAACCAGTGTATTTTTCAGTGGAACTGACAAATTCAGGATTGAGCCAATCAAGTCTCATAACAGTTATCGAAATCACAAGGCCTGTACAGCACAGTATATGCATGACATTTGCCAGCATGTGCAGAAAATCTGTGAAGTTGGAATTGCTTACACTCCACTAGGAAAGGCTATTTTAAGACTAAATAAGAATGAGTTGCAAAAAGACATGAGCTCACTTTAACACAGCCTACACCTTACCAGTTAAGGAAAATGATTTTCTGATATGGAAATGCTGTGTGCACTCCAGGAGAAGAATCTTGTTGAACTTTGTGTTAATTACAAGAACACCCTCAGGGCATGAAACTTTGTTCTGTCAACTGATTGAGTCTTCAGAGAAGTTAGGGAAAATCTGAATTCTAGTAAATTCCTTTCCATTCTTGCTGATAGAAGTACTGAAGATACTGTATCAGGGCACGAAATAGTGTCTATAACCGAAAACTTAAACTCTTAGAAGAAATAAATATGTGGAACATTATTTCTTTTCTTCTTGTTATGGATTAAAGTGCATACATCTGATCAAATATAGGCAAGTGACAGATATTTTGGGACAAGTGAAAAGGTAGGTGGGACAAGTGAATTTTCTGAAACTACTTGTCCTGGACAAGTGGATGAAAAAATAAATTTGATCAGCCCTGTTTCAGTTCAATAAGTCCTTCAGAAGTTATTAAGCAGAAACAAAATTTGCAATGGATGGGACAGATGGGCATGGGCAACACAAGATGCTCCTTCCATATATACGGCAGAGGCATACAAAATAAGATTCCATTTTTCAAAATGTTGGGCTTTATAGTTTATATACCTCTGCAGCATTTGCTGATGATCACATGAAGATGAAGCCATCCATATTACCCCCAAACTGAAGACTGAAGGATTTGTTGAAGATTTCATATGTAAGTGGTTTGTTTGTGCAAAGTAAACACGGAAGTGATAGGCATCATGTGTGTGTGTGTGTGCTTCTTTAATTTGGGTTGAGTGAATTTGATGTATGGATTGACAGAGAAATGGAAAAAACCTTAAAGATACTGAACCTGCTGATTTCTCAATAATAAAAGGTATGTCTTGATTACTAGTCTGGCATAAGCGCTACATACCAAGTGTCACAGGGATACATTGATGTGTATAGGAGAGTTTAGCTGCAGAAACAAAAGTGTAAATATTGCATGGATGGGGAGACTGGTGGACAAAAGTACAAAAATATTAAAACTGAAGAATTTCTAATAGCAAAAGGCACATCTCAATATATCGCAGTTCTGTACATACTGCGATTCTCAATATAACACGGTTCTGTACATACTGCGATTCTCAATATAACGTGGTTCGGTACATAAGGTGGTCAGCAGTTATGGACCCCAACTATCGCATTATAAAGAGGGAGAGCTGTATGATGTTTGTGATACAACTTTCAAACATTTTCACACAAAATCTTAACACTGATGATGACAATAAGCACTATACAGACAGAGTACAGGTAGATATTGTGTAAATTGTTGAAGTTTACAATCAACACACCGCAAAAAATATATAAACTATGTTAAATTTGTACAATGACTTTAAGTCTGAATAGAACTCTCTGACTGACCTTGAGTTTGTCCTGTTGTTCTCGCAGTCTTTGCTGCCCCAGTTGATGCTGATGAATTATCTCCTCTTTTTGTCGCTGGATTGCCTGCAGCTGTTGTAGCAAATCTTCTTCCCTTGTCTTTGCAGCTCCCAGTCTATCCAGCACAGAGCTACCTGAAGTATCAGCTTCAGAATCCTCAGTTGTTAATGATTTATCTCTTGCAGATGCCCTCACATGAGGAGCACCTCCCTGGTCTGTTGGTGCACTGAGACTTGTAAGAGTTATGTCCCCTTCCTCATCAGTGTCTGTTCTCGTGGTATCTGGGGTATAATTCTTAGTATCATAGACTCGCAACTGACGATTAGCATAGGAGTCATTTCCATCAAAAGGTAGAGATTTTCGGATTGAATCAAATGTATGTTGAGCAGGCACAGGATCTGTCGAAACTTGACTCTTCTTTGCTCCACCTTCTAGCCATTCCTGATCTGTGACTGGCTGAGTAAGTCTGGCTGCATAATAGGGATGACTAGCCAGTGATGCAACTATGCTTGAAACTGATGCATGTTTTGATTGACCAGCAAATGGTAGCACACTGCTATCTGTAGCAACATGGCCAACCACAGCCGAGGAGATTGTAGTGGGAGGAAATCCTTGAGACTGAGACTGCGCAGTTTTCATCCCATCTTGTTCTAAGTACCGTGCTCCAAGATTCTCTAACCGTGACAAATCTAATTTAGGAAAACGCTGCATCAAGTATTGCCTCCTCCGTTCAATTTCTGCCCTTGTTTCCTCAAGTACTTGTTTACTCTGTTCATGACGTGTTAGCAATTCCTGCTGATATTGTTTTACTTTCTGCAACTGTTCAGACTGTTTATCCCCTGCTACGTACCCATTAGGGATTACTGACAAGTCCCTTTGAGATCCCATGGGTGTGAAAGTGGACCCTGCTGTAGAGCTCTGTTGTCGAGATGGATGCAGAGCACTAGAGGATAGGGGTGCTGTGTTGGAGGTAAGTGTGGGTGGGATGGAGTTCATTGGTTGAAATGCTGAGGCAGTCATTGTTGGCCCATGTTTTGGGATGCCAGAAGCGGCTGAAACAGGTTTGTTGTGTCCCTGTAGACTTTGCTGTTGTTCACTAAGTTGTCGCAGTTTCTCCTCAAGCTGTCTCTTCTGTTCCCTGAAGAGATGAAATAGATATTACAGTGAAATAAATATTACAATAAAAATAAATATTACAGTGAAATAAATATTACAAAATAAATATTACAGTGAAATAAATATTACAATATAAATAAATATTACAGTGAAAAAATTATTTCAAAATAAATATTAGTGAAATAAATATTACAATATAAATAAATATTACAAAATAAATAAATATTACAGTGAAATGAATATTACAAAATAAATATTACAGTGAAATAAATATTACAAAATAAATAAATATTATAGTGAAATAAATATTAGTGAAATAAATATTACAGTGAAATAAATATTACAATACAAATATTACAAAATAAATATATATTACAGTGAAATAAATATTACAGTGAAATAAATATTACAATATAAATAAATATTACAAAATAAATAAATATTAGTGAAATAAATATTACAGTGAAATAAGTATTACAAAATAAATATTACAGTGAAATTAATATTACAATATAAATAAATATTACAATATAAATAAATATTACAGTGAAATAAATATTACAAATTAAATATTACAGTGAAATAAATATTACAATATAAATAAATATTACAGTGGCAAATTCAAAGAGGTGTGAAATAAACAAGGAATTAAGGAGAACACAGATGAATTACAAATCAAAATGTATCAATCTGAAATTTCAGGCAAAGACAGGGATTTGATCTCATCTCTACATAATGGTCTATCAACTTTTCCTTCAGCAGTTATAAAGCAACAGTGTCAATATTCAATGTCAACACCATTTTTAATATAATTATAACCAGATATAATGTATTTTCAACACTGAACTTAGGTTCTTGGTACCAATGTTAAGTAACAGTTTCAACACTGTGAATTATATTATTTCCTGAGTATCAATTTTCATGATTTTCCTAAAAATGACAATTTCATTGGTACTTAAATTTGTGGAATTTGGAAGTGGTCCTATTGTTTCCACAGTAGAAAAAGTTTAAAATTAGTCTTGAAATTCTTGGTTAATAGCAACCATGAAATCCAAAAACGAGTCCCTTGAAGAGACTGATGCTCAAATGGCTGAAAAGAATTTTCAGGAATTCAAGATAAGACCCTTTCTTCCTTTTAATTGCAGCATGTTGAAACCATCTTTGATATTCTTCAGCAATGACAAGATTTTCTGCTGTGGTGGACATATTGGATGTCAACTTGGCACCAATTTCATTTAGGGCCAACAAGGTATCATAAGAAGTTTTCTGGTGGAAACCCCATGTTAATGATTTTCTGTTATGGAGCAGCAACGATACGATTTTCAAGATGGATGCCATGATGGCCATTTTCGATATCATATTGGCATCATTTCTATTCAGTATCAAATAGACATCATAAGAAGTCTTTTGGTGAAAGCATAATGTCAGTATGACCAGTCATCCAGGAGAAGTAGTCATGACAAGATTTTGAAGCTAGCCATTGTGGCAGACATATTATAAGTTGGATCGGCACCATTTTCATTTGGAACCAACTAGACATCATAAGAAGTCTTTTCGTGAAAACCCCATGTTGATATGATCATCCATTCAGAAGGAGTAGCGATAACAAGTTTTTCAAGATAGCTACTGTGGTGGCCATACTGGACATCAGATTGGCACCATTTTCATTTAGGATCAACTAGACATCATAAGAAGTCTTTCAGTGAAAACCTCATGCTGATATGACCATCCATTCAGGAGGAGTAGCAATAACAAGATTTTCAAAATAGCCACCATGGTTACCATATTGGATATCAGATTGGCACCATTTTTATTTAGGACCAACTAGACATCATTAGAAGTCTTCTGGTGAAAACCCCATGTCAATATAACTTGCCATTCAGGAGGAGTAGCAATAACAAAATTTTCAAGATGCCCACATGGTGGCCATATTGGACATCAGATCGGCCACATTTTCATTTAGGACCAACAAGACATCATAAGAAGTCTTTTAGTGAAAACCCCATGTTGATATGACCATCCATTCAGAAGAAGATGTGCTAACAAGATTTTCAAGTTGGCCACTGTGGCGGCCATATTGGATGTCTGAGCGGCACCATTTTCATTTAGGAACAACTAGACCATGGAATGAATGTGTGTAAAGTTACATGGTAATCTTCCAAGTACTTAAGGAGGAGTAGCAACAACAAACTTGTGCTAACAGATGGACGGACAATGACAGACGATGGATGGACGACGGAGGACAACAGGCCATCCTATACGCTCGTATGGTGTATGACCAGTAGACCTAAAAACTGTTAACCACAAAAAAATAGTGAATTCAAAGTATTCATTGGCAAGACCTTTTCTGATACAACTTTAACCAAATAGAGTTTATTTTCATCACTGAACTTAAGTTCTTAGTACATATGGAAATGTATGTCAAAAGACTGCAAGCACAACTGCAGATAACAAATTTTCTCAGCAATAAGTTCAGCCACTAATGTCCGACCTTACCAAAAAAAGTAACAACTAGAGTCAACCTGACAGTTTACTGCATCACAGACTTACAAAATCAGCTTTTGCTGCACCATAGTCTCCTCCAGTGTTTGAGCTTCCTGTTGTAAGGTTGTCTGCTGCACGATTTGAGATGAAGGAGGAGCAGGTTGACTTCCTTTAAGTAGATTTGTCACCTTTGCTGTCTGTAGTAGAAGCCCTTGTCCCTGTGTAAGCAAAACAAGGTGTTTACTCAAAAACATGAATCTCCTTGCTAACAGAAGCACATAGCCAACAATATACAAACTGGAATACAAAAATATCTCAGAGTCACTCAAGCCTGAAACTTAGATCACACTGACATACTTTTTGTATGATTGAGTTCCTTTCCTTGAAGTGCATCCACATACCAACTTTCATGAATGCAGGTAAATAGGGTCCAAGATTATGAGGGTGTAATTAACAGATAGCTGAAAATATAAAAGTCACTCAAGCATGAAAATTAGGTTACAGTGACCTAGTTTTGGTATGGTTGAGTTACCCTCCTTAACATGCGTCCAATTGCCAAATTTCATGAGTGTAGGTGAAATTAGATCCAAAATATTGTGGTGCAACAAATGGATAGCTGAAAACACAAAAAGTCACTCAAGCATGAAAATTAGGTCACAATTATCTAGTTTTTATATGGTAGGATTATTCACCTTGATATGCATTCACACTGCAATTTTCATAAGTGTAGGTGAAATAGGGTCCAAGATATTGAAGATGTAACAAACAGATAGCTAAAAATAAAGTCACTCAAGCATGAATATATGGTCACAATGACCTAGTGTTCGTATGGTTGAGATTCATCCACATACCAATTTTCATGTGTAGATGAAACAGGGTCCAAGATATTGCGGCTGTAACACATGAGTTGCTGAAAATTCAAAAGTCATTCAAGTATGAAACTTAGGTCACACTGATGCAGTTTTGGTATGGTTAAGTTACTTTATTTGAGATGCAAACACATACCAATTTTGATGAGTTTTGGTGAAACAGGGTCAAAGATACTGAGGGTGTAACAAATGGAAAGCTGAAAACACAAAAGTCACTCAAGCATGAAAACTGGGTCAAAATGACCTAGTTTTGGTATGGTACTGTTAGTTTCATCCAAATGTATCTACAAATACAAATTTTCATGTGTGATTGAAATATTTTCAAGATTTTCATTTCTCAAACTGACCACAAATGAATTCAACAAACTGGATAAAAGGCACTCTGACTTAACATGCAGTATTCAGGGTTACAACACTGGGAGAAATTGATTTTTTCAAGGATCACTGATGACCCTTACTGAACGGAATACAAAATATTTTGGTTTAGAAAATGTGCATTTTTAAAATCAAAAGCTGTTTCTATTTTGAGACCCTAAGGACTAATTTTTCCCTTTTTTAAATCTATTTATCTCCAGTTGGTGCCCTAAGATCTACTTTCAATGTAATCTGACTATGGACTGTATATTTAATGTAGTCATTGTCAAGGACACCCAGAACATGGAATTCTGCACTGAAAAGTAGTGAGCAGAATTCTAAGTACAGGGATGATTTTGCTATATTAATTGGAGCTGCCTGGCTATTTTGAAATATCCTAATCGAATGTCAGTAAATCTTGCTTGCCAGAACTTTTACCTCATTCCATTCAGCTTAGCATTGGTTTCAAGTGCATTTAATTATAATAAGTCAGGGTCCAAACTGGACTCCAAAAATTTGGTTGAAATTACCTCTCTCTAGCATGAATAGGCCAAATTTGGCGAAATTATGGAGAATAGGATTTCAAAGTTCAAAATAGTCATTTAAAACTACTGATTTTGCATACTTTCATGTCAGATGATTAAAATGCTGATGAAATACTATTAGAAGTTTATAAAAATAGTAACACAATTCTTATATTGCTTCACTACAGTTGTTGAATAACATTAAACGGCATCCTCAAAAATAGGTTACACTCGAAATCAGCAACCATTTCTATACCAAAAGGCTTCTTTTCATACATGTCTGTGATGAAGTATTGCATACAACGATTATATCTTTTTTGTTATGGACCAGGATACATCCACTGAGTCATAATTAGCTTCAGATTCAGCTATGCAAATCAAATTTTTTCACTTGTTTTACATGGATTACATGTGAATTTTCAGCAGGAATTCTGTAGAAAGCAATGTAATTTCTGGTATTTATAATCATCAATTTAGCACCAAAACTGACTACAGAACATACAACTTCTTTTTCAATATATCCACCTTACTCTTTGAAGGGAATAAAAAAGTTGATGTTTTACTTTGATTATTAATGCATTGTATTGAAACAAATGTCGGTGTTTAAGGCCTGTTTAGGTGAAATGACAGATTTTAAGGCGACTATTTTGCCTGTATTACCCCCTAGCATAGACCCTGTAAGTAATCGGATTCTCCAACATATGTTAATTGTTGCAAAGCTGACAAGCGAGCAGACAAAAAAAGGGATATGTGTTCCTTCCTTAATTATAAAACATTTTTGTCTAGCTGTTTCAATAGTTGACAATACATATTGGTAATGAATGATACGCACATTTTGTGCTTTGAATTACTTAAATTAAACATACAGCCTGTGATTCGTTTGCCAAGATATGCTTGGAGTCACGTAGTATTGCACGAAACACTCAATGACTCTTTCAATTACTTTACTTCTAATGAACCAAATATTTTTTTATGACATTCTATTTCTTGCTTTTTGCATTGTAAAGGGATATAGTTTTTAATAGTGTTCAGTATTTTAGTTTGTTCACTTGTGTCTGTTTGGTAAATATGCTGCAAAAGATCTCTATCCTTTAAAACAGAACAGAACTTTAATTTTATGGAAACTAATGGTGCTCTATGATCATAGGGCACTTTATTCCAGTAACACCTGTATGTAACAAACAAATTATAATGCAGCCTAAATTTACATTATGTTAGATGAATAAACAGATACATTTGTTTCATATTAAGGACTTGTTATTTTACAAAAAAATATTCTATGCCAAGAACACAACAACAGCAACTTCTACTACAGCTGCTATTTAAGAAGGCAACTTATCTACAAAACATGAACAAAATTATATAACTAATTTTGGTTTACACTACACACAAACCCTTGCATTATGTATTTTTTAATCTGCTATAAAGGGACATCTGAAAATAAACTGCAACAAAAATTACAAGTGAGGAGGGATAGGAGGTTAGAAACCAAAAGACTATGTTAAAAATGCCCCCAAAATACTTGTTTTGCGATAAAAATTCCCAATTCTAAGGATGGGATCCCCAAAATGTTATTGTTGCAATCATCCCTCAAGTATTTAGCAAGGTCTGAGGGTAAAATTCACTGCAAAGGCGGGTTGGGGGTTACCATTGATGATAATGCTTAATCTTGTTTTCCTAGTGAGAACTACCAAGTAATAAGCAAAGATTTATTACAATACATTTTCGTTTACTTTACATATCAAAAGAGGAACTGGGGAAGAAAAGCTTTATTATTTTTCTCTTACACTGATCACAATCACACGTCGCAGCCATATTGACACATTGTGATGCTAGACTGGTCTTCACAACTTATCTATATATAAAAAAAAGGATACTGAGATGGTGCGGACTAAAACCTAATGAACCAACTTGACCAATCCAATTGCCTGAGCACTTGGATTTACTATACAAATATGTTTAGGGAAAGCACCCAAATTATCCATACAGCAATTGTATCTCAACTGACTGAAGAGTTCTGCAACCTCCAAAAATTCTGGTAAGAACTCAATAAATTTATCTCCCAATCTATTCAGTTAAAACTCGATTACCTATTGTTTAATTTTTTTTTGTTGTTATGATCAAGTGGTGGTTTCTGGGTTTTCCCTAACTTTGATCAATATTTGCAAAATTCAAGGGTTTGTCCAAGTTGATTTCCCAGCAGAGTGGGAACCCCGAGTATTTCAATTTAAGTACAATGATATTCAGATTATTTTTTTTCCAACAAGAAAGTGCATGGCCAAAAAGTTGTAGAATTTTTTTTTGTATAAATTTTTTAAAATAATTAATCTAGTAATGATTCATGTACAGATGATGCTTGATTAAGGGACATCCGGATAAAAAGAATGCAACCCAATGAATTCAAAGCAAAAGAACCTGACTAAAAAATATCCCATGTAAACAAAATTTTGCTTCAAACGGTAAGAAAAAATACTTCATACCCTCCAATATTTTATACTTAACACTTTTCCCTTCTCTTCTTTAAAATGTCACCAAGTTTCGTTCAATAGTATCTGCAGAGTTTGGTTTGCATGACTTAAAAGACTGTACCAACTTGCTTTGAAGATACAGTACATGGTATATACCAAACAATGATATTGATACAAAGTTAGAATCTAAGTACCAAACTTTTAATCCTCCAAACCTTTTGAAACATACCTGCCCTGTCTTTTGCGACCTCAGCTTTGCTGCATACTCCATGGGGTGTACCAATGTCTGCCCTGCATGAGGGCCCTCTGATAGGTCAGTCGTGGGACCATTCAAAATAGGGGAGTGAACTCTGGGCAGCTTCTCAGGCGGAGAGTGTAAGACAACCTGACCAGGATGTCTTGGCTTTGGGGACTTCTGAGCCGATATGGAACGCTCAGAAAGCTCCATGTCTGAAATTACAAGAATAATGTACGCACTTTTCTAAAAAGCTTGGCATTTATAAGCTGAACCAATTGGGTGCCAGACTGAAACCTACTGATGTATAGGGTAATACCAAAAGTGTTACTGAAAAAAGTTTGTGGAGAATCTGTATACTTTTTTTTATAGTCACCTGCCAACAACCTCTTTTGCTTGATGTGGGGCTTATGCCAGCAATAAATATTTAATGATGCAGCCATATTTTAATGTAGAGCAGTAACACAATGAATAAATTCAATTCTTTTCATTGAATATATAATCACTGATATTATATGCATAAACAATTAAAAGTGTATTCCATGTTACATCAAGACTCTGAAATACACACTCATGCCAATTCCTACCTATTGCTACACTAGATGGCCTTAAAAACAGGGAAGCCCGTTTATTAACATGAGGTGGAAATTGTTGTGGTCAGTCACTAGCAATGCACAGCAGAAACAGACCTCCATTGCATAATCCACCATATCTCCCCATATATTAGATGATCGATTTAAAATCAGAGACACACAGGACAACAATACCAATATTTACCTACTAGCCCAACAAGGATGATGCAGAAAAATGGCTTTGAAATTAAAATGTTTGTTCTTTATTCTATATAAGAACTGAGCCACTGATATGAAATTTCACTTGCTCCACAATGTTTTTTACCTAAGAAACAATCGTAACAAGTTTGATCAAAACTGGTTCATATGTTCTAGAAAAAAAGTTGAAAATATTTTTCTCCACTTGGTTACTAAGGAAGTCACACCATTGCCAGATATAATTTTGGTACAGCATGTCCTAACAAACATTCTTACCAAGAATGATCAAAATTGATTCAATCATTTTGGAGAAGTTGAAAATAGGTTCTCCACATGATTGCTATGGAATCCACATTGTTGCTAGGGGAACCACCCCATAAATAATTTTGATAAAGCATGCTATTATAAATACTCCTACCAAATTTGAATGAAATTAGCTCAATCATTCTGGAGAAGAAGCTGATATGTTTTCCAACTGATTGCTAAGTAAGCCATGACATTGCCATCTTAAACACAAGTTTGATAAAACATGTCCTAAGAAACATTTCTACCAAGTTTGTTCTGGAGAAGAAGTCGAAAATAGGTTTTCATTTTTGGCTACTATGGAAGCCACAAAATTGGTAGGGGAGCCACCAAAAAAAAAATTTTGGTGGAGTATGTCCTGAGGAACATTCCTACCAAGTTTGATAAAAACTGTCCCAGCATTCTTTGAGAAGTTGAAAATTGCACTGTTGACAGATCACATACGCTGGAAAACTGACACCATATGATGCGCACCGGATGCAGGGCCATACCATAAGCTCACATGGCCACAGTGAGCTAAAAATGATCTTGGGAGTTTGTAGGATATAGTCAATTCCACTTTATCTTTCTAAGTTTGAGAAGTAAAGGCATGGACAGCATGATACTAAAATACATATTATGGCTAAATGAATCCTACAGGGTTCCTACACAAATCTGATTTTTTTTTCCATTACTGCTCCACGACAAATTTCTGATTTTCCATGACTAAATTCTTTAATGTTTATGATAAAAAGGCCAGAAAGTTGGATCTGTACACAGGAAATAATGACAACATTGATCAACATGATAGCAATGATAACCACATAATCAGCTTTTTTTGTCAAGATGGCCGCCTCCTCCCCATACCATCCAATCCACCCACTTTAACACTACATACTGACAAGCAAGTAAAGGAAGATTTTATATTTGTGACCATTTTCCATGACTGTTCTGTTACATTCCACAACAAAAAAATTGTCCATGACTTTTCCATTACATTCCATGACAACAAAATAGTCCATGACTTTTCCGTTACATTCCATGACAAAAAATAGTCCATTACTTTTCCATTACATTCCATGACAAAATAATTGTCCATGATTTTTCCATTACATTCCATGACAAAAAAAATTGTCCATGACTTTTCCATTACATTCCAAGACAAAAAATATTGTCCATGACTTTTCCATTACACTCCATGTTGGAAAAAATTGACCATGACTTTTCCATTACTTTCCATGACAATTATTTTCCAGAATTTTCCATGACCATGGGAACCCTGATCCTAAGTTTCCACAAACATGTGGAATCCTCACCTTTATCCCTGTACACTTCATGCAAAGTCTGATTTCCTGTGTGAATGTCCTGTATCTCCACATCCTCAAAGTCCTGCATGGAGTGGGACATCCACTCCTGACGCTGGTTCTTAATCCGGTCCATCAGTTTACGAAGAACTTTCTCTGCAACAGACAAATTAACAAGAGATAGTAGATAGTACACCACATTCAGCTACAAAACATGGGCAATAACTATAACAAAAATTGCTGGAGCAAAGTGATTCAACATGCACATCTTCAGGTGATGACCATAATATTTACCAAGTTTCATGGCTATCCATCAAAAACTATGGACTAGTTGAGCTAACGAGGTTGTGTCATTGACTTCTACCAGACAAAATGGGCATTAACTCTAACAAAAACTGTAGGAGCAAAGTGATTGTTGATATGCATATCTCCAGGTGATGAGCATAATATTTACCAAATTTTCATGGCAATCCATCTAAAACTGTGGGACCAGTTAGCGCTAAATATAGTGTGCTGGATGGAAGAACAGACAGAGAGACACAAGAATTACTATATACCCCTGCCTCTACAGAGGTGGTATACAAGCAGTTTATAAAAATAACTATCATGAGAATGGCCGATCTCCCAACTAACTGTAGCCATTATAAATGTAAAATTAACACAATTTTGCAATTTCACACCCAGTGACATTGCCTTTAATCTATATCAATTGCAGTTTCAATAGGAAGCTGCACTTCCTCAAATGTAATAAAACAATGAAGTTGATATAAATTGAGCACAGAAAACATGATGAAAGTAGACGTCTCACGGGTAACCCAAAATGACAATTTTAACTCATGTGACCTTGACCTTTGATGTCTGGGCTCAAGAATCAATAGGGAGGTACCTCTCTGACCATGTGTAGACTACATATGAAGTATGATGAAAATTGGATTTATCAAGTGGAATCCCCCCAAAAATTACAATGTCAGCTCCAGTAAACTTGACCTTTTTGCCTATCTGCTTCAGAATCGATAGGAAGCTGCTCCTGCCCAAGTGTAGTCTATCTATGAAGTTTATTGAAAATTAGACCAAGGAAATTGGAGTTATAATGCAGAATAAAAATGGCATTTTCAACTTCAGTGACTTTGACCTTTCACCTAGCAGCACAAAAATCAGTAAGTTTCTGCATCTACCCATGGGTAAAGTCATATATAAGGACTGAGAAAATAGAAGACTACAGCAAACTAAAGTTATGTTGCAGAAACCATCTTGTCTACAGATGGATAGATGGACATATTTGGTCGAAATCCAACATATTTTGGTGAAGTTACCTTGCAGAAACCAAAGTTAGGAGGATGAGCAATCAGGTGGACATAAGTCTTCTAAATGAAACAAAACCCATATAAAGCACATGCAATACAACAATGTTCATACCTAACTGCATCAGAATATGCTGAATGTGTCTTGAGCTATACCAGTTACAAGCAAAAGCCCATGTAAAGATATGAAGTTAATTGTCAGAGACCATAACTCTATCAAAAATGGATTTGACGAGACAAAACCCATAAAAGGAACATCTGCAGCTATGACACAATGTAGACACTAAATTACAACAGTTGACTGGTTCCCGGACTATGCAGGTTACAATGGATCAGCTGTAGTGGAGATGTAATATTTATGGAAAAAATGCAACAACTCCATCAAAATTTGAACAGAAAAAATGAAACCTTTAAAAGGCATATATACATGTAACAGGCAATTCACCTACCATATGGCATTTCAATTATGTGCAAGGGCTCCAGAGCTAAGCTGGTTACAAAAAGTGTGACCCAATGGACAGACAGACAGATGGACAGACCGAAAAGGTAATTACTATGGGGTTCCCACATCTCAATACAGAGCCCTAATTATTTATCACATTACATTCAAATTTATTATCATCATTCAAATTTATTATCATTTAAGACATCATAAAACAGTATGACAAGAAACATCAAACCATAACACACAGCAACATCATTTAGAAACAAAATGCCTCCATAGTTATGTGATGAACAAAATCTCAAATACACATTCATTAGATGGAAAACTTCTTTAAATCTGATGAATGATACTAGCCACTTGCTTCAAAAAGTGCTTAGCATAAGATATAATTCAATTCATGTTATACATTGTAACCCTATGCAGACTAACCCTCACCCCTACAATTATCCCACCAGTGGTGAGTACTTGTTTGTAAGGTCAATGTATCTATCAAGTTTCATGACTGTATATGCAACATTTTCAGAGAAATAAAGCTAAAAACAAACTCAACATTTATGCCTATGCAAATTCCAACTACAATAACAGCGACTGAAAGAAGTCATCTATGTCATTCCCATGCATCTGAGGCAAGACACAAACATTATTAACCTGGCTTTGTGGTTGGCCCCTTCCTTGGTAGGTTGGTGCTGTCCCTGAGGACTGAAATGGTTGGAAGACTGGGTTCGGGTATCGGTGTTCCCTCAGAGTCATTGGTTGATTCGAGTCCCTCCCCATCTGAGGGAGTCACTGGGGGAGGGTACGCATCCAGAACCAGGCTTATGTCTCCCATGTAATCTGAAATATTACAGAATTCAATTTCGTTACTTTACTGAAATGACTCCAGATTAAGATGCCGATGCTTCTTTGTAGTGCATGTTTCAAGACACAGGTTGCTCTAGATCTCAGAGACACTGCCCCACCTCAGATGTCACCTGATAAGAAAGATGATAGGTTAAGCAAACTTTACACCAGTGTGATATGGTGTGAAGGGATGAAATTTCAAACAGTTGAGGCTCCTGTAGGGTCCAGGCGATGTTGCACCTGATAACTACTTTCCCATAAAAGCACATGTAATATTTGGGTAATTATCATATCCTATTTTTTTTTGTCTGTATGTGTGTTTGGGATTGTTTACCTGCATGTTTTGATATGTTTATGCAGCCTTAGCTGCATTGTAATCTCTGAGTGTATAAAAATTGCCAGGGGGAATTTATATAATTAGCAAAAATCAAAAACAATTTTAATACTCAAGTCAACAAAGCTAATCCATCCAAAAGAAGCATTTCTTAAAAAAATGTACAATTTATTTTTATTTTTAAACTTCCCAGAGTAAAATCAGAATAGCTTGATCATATAACATGAGAGAGAAAAGAAAGAGGTGGCGAGAGAGGTGGAGGGGAGAGAGAGAGAGAGAGATGAACAGATAGAAAGTTCAGAAGAAACTAGAAATGTGTCAATATGACCCACATGCCCGCACCAATATAATGCAATTGAACAGCAAAGTTTTAAATAAAAACACAGTGGCAATAACTCTGCAAAATTTTGTAAAACTAGTGACAACTGAACTCCTTGATCTTGACAATGTAAAGCCTCATATCACATTTGGTTTTAACTAATCCATGAAGTCCTTCAAAACTTATTAAATTGAATTGAAACTAGGCTAGGGCTATGTTCAAAGCAAAAAAAAGGGCCACAACCCCACAAAATTTTGTTGGAAAATGGTGAAATTCAAACTTGACAGATTTCTTGCTAATGCAAAGCTTCATACTAAATTTGATTTCAATCCTTCAAGTCCTTCAAAGGTTATTGAGAGAAAATGACATTTTGAAGCAAATGATGCAAAAGTTCTAAGTCAAACAAGGGATATAACTGTTAAATTTTGTTGATATAACTGAAAACATAACTTAAAATTTGTTGATACTACTGTTAAATTTTGTTGATATAACTAAAAACTGTTATAACTAGTGAAAATCAAACTTGACCTAGATCTTCACAGTTTAAAGTCTCTTACCAAATTTGGTTTGAATCCATGAAATCCTTCAAAAGTTACTGCAAGGAAATGAAATTTTGATGCATGTTCCAAGTCAAACAGGAGCTACATGTTCATTACATTTTGATGGGAAATGGTGAAAATAGAAACTGATCCAGATCTTCACAATGTAAAGCCTCTTACCAAATTTGGTTTAAATCCATGAAGTCACTGAGTGGAAGTGAAATTCTGATGCAAGTTCTATGCCAAACAAAGGATATAACTCCGTTAAATTTTGTTGGAAAAAGCTAATTTTTTTCAGAAAATTATGTTTCTCCAAGAATATTTACCTGATCACATTGACATTTGGGATATAAGCCTGCAACCTCCCAAATCTTTGTGTATCCTTCTAGGGAATAAAATGGCTTGATCCCTATGCAAACGATAACCCACTCTACTAACTTGAATGCAACACAGCCTATGGTCACGTGTTCTGTGACCCCTATATCCAGTTAAAAAGATGATTATTGAATTCTTCTTACTGACTAAATTTCACTGGTGAATCCAGCGAAGCTAAGGGGCTGTGTTGGCTTTAACTGGGTCTGGTGGTCATCTGGACTGCCTCCACAGGACCCACCAGATTCAGAGTTTGTCTCTGATAAAATCTCAAGAAGGATGACTCAGCATGCCAGCCAACAGCTTCTATTATGTCTCTAATTGAAACATTATGTTCTCACAGAGATTGCTCTAATTTCATGAGCTAAAATCCTCATGAGGCGACTGATCTTTTGAGACTTCAGAATACACCTAGCGTATAACCCACTTCAGCCATGAAGATATGGCTTGAAGGGTGATATCCTATTTCCCAGCCTTTACCAGGAGAAAGAGTCTTATGCGTGTGCCATAACTTGCCTCTTTGTGCTTCAAGTAGTTCTTGCGGGCGCGGACAGGATCTTGCATAGCCACTGTTCTCAATATATCTATTGAAGAGAGGGAGTGTATGATGACTCTGTTTGCCCACTGAAGGCAACCTATTTTTGGACACAAAGCCAGGTTGCATCATGAGGACCACTGAACCATCCAATCTGAACTGAAGATAGTTCGGGTCAACTGAAAGGGCATGTAACTCTCTCACCCTGCATGCCAAAGCTAAGGCTATCAGAAAACATGTTTTGTATAATAGTAGCTTTAGCAAGGTTCGGGCTAAAGGCTAGAATTTATCTGAATTGAGCCACGTTAAAACCTAGGACAGATTCCATTTTGCAAATAGTGTGAGGGATTTTGGATGATCCAAATCAGAATTGGCTAGTAGGATCTTTATCATGACCGATACCTCTTCTGCCATGATGCCTGAATGTGTCAAATATCATGGAGCAGTAGCCTTTGATGGTAACTGGGGCTAACTTTTTCTTCTCGTAGAGCCAGAGAAAAAAGTTGGTCAGCTGAGGGATCAAGGCACTCAAAGGGTTGATGTTATTGACTTGACACAACTTTCCCTCATTAACCTTCAGATTGGAGGGCCTTCCTGCTCTTGAGATTCTCTCCACAATCAAAGGTCTCAATTCTTTCTTCTGTTGTAAAGGTTGTCCTGACAAAAGTCAGGCATGAAGGTGAAGACATTCAGGCAGGTACGGAACACTCTCAACAGCAGTTGTTTGAGAAGATTCAACTTGGCAAGAATCTTCCTGGGCAGATCTATCGCTAGATCGAGCAGATCAATGACCCAGGACTTGTCCCATGTGAGAGGGGCTATCAGAATCAGAATCATCTTGCATGTCTAACACCTCAACTTCTGTATTATTTTTGGTACCAAGACTGTGGGTGAGTAGGCAAAGGCACACAACCCCTCCCAACTGATTGACAGTGCATCCAAGGCCCAAGCTTCTGGGTCCAGAACAGGAGAGACAAAGGTGGGCAACTTGTTCTTCCAACTTGTCGCAAAAAGATCAATCATCAGATGCCCCCAACTTGTGCAAATCCGATGGAAGACTGATTGATGGAGTAATCATTCCATATGAATTACTTTACCCTTTCTGGAGAGCGTGTATGCTGGGAATGTGCCTGATTGGTACACTGATATGAAGTTGGTCGCACCAACATAGAAAGTGCCAAACCAGAATGCACAGGTTGGGTGATTTGGTGCCCCCTGGTTTAGGAGGTAGGTCACCACTACAGAATTGTCCAACATAATCAGGACTGTTTTCCTGGAGAGACAGTCCTCCCAGAACTGAAAGGCATTGATGACTGCCTTCCTTTCGAGAAGGTTGATTTGGAGAGGCAGTTACCCTGGCTCCCACATGCTGCTGACCATATCGAAGCTCAGCAACAGGTGGGTTCCTCAAATGTACGTACTGGCATCTGTACACACTGTCACTTCTGATTGGGGCTTCTCCAGAGGAATTCCTGTCATGAGCCAACTGTGGTTGCGCCACTGACACAGGAATGATCATACCTCGCTCGTGATCATGACCTTTTGATCAAGTGGACTGAAAATTTGGCGCCATTGATCCAGCAAGGTCATCTGTAAGGGGCGCATAAAAAGACAGCCCAGCAGGATCAAGTCAGCAGCCACACTGAGTAATCTAAGAAGTTGCAAAAACTCTCTTGCTGAAATCCAAGTCCTGTTGGAAATGAACTCGACAAGTTCGACAATCAGTACAACATGAACATGAGGGAGTCATACCAGATTGAGACTGGTGATAAACTCCATACCTGCAAAACAATGGGATTGATGAAGGTCAGACTTTTCCCAGTTCAAGAGAAAACCAAGATGATTCAAAAGGGATAGGAGATCATTTCTACGCTTGAGAAGAATAGAACTTACCTTATGCTTCTGTAGGATGTTGTCCAAGTACACCTCCATTGCTGCAGATGAAGTCAACCGGAACAGGGTGACGACACAATCCATGATTTTGGTAAAGTCCCAGAGGCTGATGTTTAGACCAAACGGAAGAACTTGAAACTAGTAAACCTTGTCGCAGTAAATAAAACAAAGACATTTTCACAATGCCGGGTGGATAGGCACGCAAAATTATGCTTCGGTCAGATCGAGACTGATGGCATACTCATCCCTTCTGATGGAGAGTGGTATCGATCTTGCCATCTCCATCTTGAACTTCAGCGAAAGAATGTATTGACTGAGGCGACTCAGGTCGATGATCAGCCTCAACTTGCCATTGGCCTTGTTTTATAAGGAAAAGCCTTGAATAAAACCCCAGAGATTGTGGTTTTTTCACAATCTCCACCACCCTTTTGTCGATGTGCGACCATATCTCCTGTTATAGAATATCGTCCTTCTCCCGATCTGATGGTATGTCTTCCAGACAGACAGTCATTAATCTCTCTTATCTTTGCAGACTGGGGAAGCGGCCACAAAGACAGAGTCTCTTCCTCATTGTTGATATCTAATGAAGCCTTAACTTTACAGTCATGTGTGGCGGTAGGGGGTGGAGGGTATTCTGAAGCTGACAACACCCGGTATATCTCTTTAACAGCAGCCTTAAAGCTGAATTCAGTCCACTCCATTTTTGGATCTGAGTAAGGTGATTGTTCATGAGTATCTTCACTCACTGTGTTTAGTATCCTGTTCTGGTTCTGCCTCCATATCCGGATAAACCATCCCCTGCAGCATAGACGATGCAATGCAGTTATCTCTATATAAGTCATGGTAACTTCCCTGTGGGTAAGCTGGCTCCACCAACCAAAGTTATCATCCTGGTACTGACGGCTGGTTCATCTGGTTCACTGGAAGCGTGGTCAACACAGCTGCCAGCAGTATGAGAAGGTGGTCCGGTCGGAACCAGACGAACGGATCTATCACTAAAATCCCTGTCATAGTATTTATGTGTATCACTAAGATCCATGTAGTTGTAGAGAGATAAAGTCATAGGCATGGCCAGTCGGATGGATCTATAAGTAAGATTTCTAAACTGAGATAGCTGGACTGCTTGATGGCCAGGACGACTCTGGATGGCTAAACCATAGTATAGGATGGATTCAATCGATCCATGAAAAAAACTATGTGCCCGGACTTACGGGTCCGAAGGCCTTGTTTGGACATGCTGGGGTACTTATGCCCACTGGGCTGCCTAAAATTGTGGGGACACTCCACCAATGTGCCAGAATTACCTGAGGGACACAAGGGCAAAATCTGCCTGAAATTTAATAATTGCGTCATCATCTCCTGAACCAGTCATCGCATCTGTAATTCGTAGTCTGGCATAGATAGTTTTGCTCCCCCATTTCCACAAAAGTGATAGTAGCTGATCGTTGCATATGCTGCACTTCAGGTGTGGGAGGGGGGGTACTGAGCAATATTCCCCACAAGGCTCGCAAGAGGTTTTGTCTTCAGATGAGTACTTAATACGTCTGTGTTGTCCTTGCAAGATTTTCTTCTCTTTTCTTTGCCTTTAGCCGATTTTTGCAAGAGAGCGACCCATACATTCTCGGACCATATTGTGCACACACTGCAAGGTAACGATGAAGTCATTTTGTACATGCCAGACACGACTCATGCACTTCTTTCCTGGCCTTGAACTTCTTGCATTTACTGCACTTCATCGACATGTTTCACTAAAACCACACAATAATAAAAAAAATGCATAAACATGCATCAAAGATAGGGTGTTGTACCAAGCTGTCTAAACAGACAAAATCCGAGAATGTGACAATTTATGAAAATACATGACAAAATTCAAAAATAATGTATGTAGAGGAATGATTAATACACAATATAAATCCAAATTTCTGGATGGATGGTTAAAATTCACATCAATATTGGCATGGATTTACAGGAGGTTGTTCATATAATTTTGACTGTACAACAGCAAAGCTTAAAAACTAGTGACACCTGGCAGCAAGGGGAGGTAATGGGCAAGAATTATTGCCCTTTGTCTATATGATATAGACAGAAAAGACAAATTTTCTTCTTTTTAGTAGGGCTAGATTCAGGAGGTAGCAGACTTATATCCCTAATGTTAATGTGATTGGGGAACATATTTGAAGGAGAAATGGTGAAAATTAAATTACCTAGATCCCATTGTAAAGCCTCATAACAAATCTAGTTTGAATCCATAAAGTCCTTCAAAATTTAATGAGCAGAAAAGAAGTCTGTGGTAGAGGATGTTAGATTATATGACAGGACAGGATAGACAGATGTATAGGCAAGACTATATGCACCCTCTTTTAGATATGGTGGGAGCATAATAAAACAGATGGATCTATAAATGGCTATTTATGAGCAAAACACATACAACCTGATGGATTCCTTATTTTTGACAAAGAATTATATTCAGTACTCAGAAAATTGGATACCCCAATGCCTGGGGCCCTCCTATCCTAGATCAGCCCCCTCCTATCCTAGATCAGGCCCCTCTCGGATGTTAAGTAACTTGCATGTCAGACTTGTTAAAAAGAAGAAAAAAACCACAAGATCTACCTTGTTAATCTTATACGCCTGACAAAGCCTTGAGTGACAAAATATGGTGTATTTATCTTGAACTCCTGCAAATACACTGGTAACATGATTAATATTCAGCCCCCTGGTGGGATTCCTGTTCATAGGTCCCTCACCCATAGGAACATTGTCTCCACACTTTTATACAAAGTCTTAAGTTGGTGTACAAAGTGAATCAAATGACCTATGAATGGGGAACAAGATGGCAACCTATAATTAGCACTCAGTTGTCCATCCTGAATAATAATGACCTGCTAGAATGCTTCATATTATGTTCACACTTATAGGGTATAATGCATCACTTGTTCAATAGCTTTATCGGCTCCTGTGAGATTGTGTGACAGCTTAGCTCAGTAAGGGGATTAGTGACTTATCAAGGAATCTTTGATCAATCAAAAGATTGGTGATCATATTTTAATTAATTGTAGTTCGCAGAGTTGCTGGCCAGAGTTGCTGGCCACTGATTCCGGTGACATATGGCATAGCTATCTACTTTAATTCTTATGGTTCCACTTTCTCACATTACAAAACTTAAAACTATTACTTTCTGGCGACAAAATTTGTCCTGATGAAATTTTTTAAAAATAATTAACCATGGCTCCATGACTTTATTTATTTTAAAACTTCAGTTGAACATCATGTGAAGATTTGTTTATTGTTTAGACAAGGAAACTACTGATACCCAAGTCTCTGGGTACAGGGTAAAAATACAGGAACAGGCACTTTGGGGACAAGTGGAAATTTAGTCAGTGCAAGTAATTTATTAAAGCCACCTGCCCTAGACCTGTGTTTGAAATTTTGTTGTGGGAACACTGATTGTACTTTTATAGATCACACACACAAACAGTTGTACACAGGTAATTGTATCTAATTTTTTAAAAATTTAATCTAATTTATACACAAAAATCTAAATTCCAGATTTTTTTACAGCAGAGATATATAGCACATGTCTCTGTTCACAGAAATCTTATCATTCAAAGTTAACTAGTTTAGCAAAGCTGAAATCTATGACTTAGTGGTCCCCATTATACATTTAATTCCTACAGTGACTGAAATCTATGACTTAGTGCTCCCCATTATACATTTAATTCATACAGGGCCTCAGAATACAATATACAATGGCTACACAGATATTTTAGCTGATCAGATGTATATTTATCTCTCAAAGTCTAGTTTAGCAAAGTTGAAATTTATGGCCTAGTGGTCCCCAGTATACATTAAATTCATAGTGACTCCGAATACAATATACAATGCCTGGACAGATATTTTAGCTCATCAGATGTATTCAAAATAATCAAAGGCACTGGAAACAACTTTGTTATTAATTATTCCAGTTTACACCTCCTAATGCAGCTTTATGGTTGATATCGTGTTGTCAGATTAGTTTATCCAGAAAGAGAGAAAATACAAAGTACACAGGGTATAAAATAACACACATCCTAACACAATTTTATGATTATCATCCTGAAGCAATTCATTTCAATCTCACTCCGACTCTAATGATATTTTGATTCCCTTTGAGGAATTGACTAATCTGACTTCATAACAATAAAAGTCGAGTTATGTGTGAGTTTCATATATTGCTCTTTTGTCAGGTAAAGGGGTGCTCCTTGGGACTAAGGGTTTTGAGGCCATAAATGGGTTCCAATCCATAATTACCAGTGTCTGTAAGGTAAGAAGGGTGGCTAATCAAAAGTTAGAGGCATTTTGGTCTTTTAAGCTTAATAACTTTTCTAATTCATCTGTTAAGTATATAAAAGTATAGATTTTCTAATGGTTATAAAAGTATACGTTTTCTAATGGTTATAAAAGTATACATTTTCTAATTGTAATAAATGACAATCATAATGACTATAAATCACAAATTTTTATTAGAAGAAATGAAATATTTAAAATCTAAATTGCAAACATTTTGAATTCTTGTTAAAAAAAATTTTAAACAAAATTCCTGTCAGCTAAAAAAATATTTGTACTAAATTCTGTGATTAAATAGTTAGGTATATGTTCTAGTGAGCTGTGTCAGAGATTGTTGAAAAAGGTTTTCAGGTTATAATTGTTTAAAAAGTATACTGACAAAATTTTATTTTTCATAAGTTCCTGACTTTAAATTTCAAATCCTTGTAATTTCAAATCTAGACAACATTATCAGATGTCCCTGACATATTTAACTCATTCCTATAGACAGTAGTCACACTAGCTTTCTTTGTGCATATGTCCAAGAAAACTAGAAGTTTTGCACCCCATGTACCTGAGTTTGCATAACTATATACTGATTACTGGTAGCTGACATAGAGTAAGGTAATTAAGCATGTTTAAACTTTAAGCTAGTAAAAATGTGTGTCTTCCAGCAATAATGGTGAAATTTCTAAAACTCTAACATTTAGCTGAATTTAGACAGATCCGATTCCTCAACTGAACATAAAACAGAATATTCCAAACGTACAGCAGAAAGTCTCTTCCTATAATTCAGTACACATGTATGATTTTGCTCAGGCCATCTTCTAAATAACGAAGACAAAAGACTTGCATTTTGTTTTTATCACCCGACTTCTGTGTCACTTAGGTTAATACACCCATATCATAATTTTTGTGTATGTAACACATATAATAATGCCTCATGACATTACTAATGATGTCATGACATCATGCAAGGAAAAGGCATAATGACCAAGATATCTGAATGTATTTCAAAGTCATTTCATTACACTATTCTGTGGTTAATAAAATGAGTATTCTTTCATCATATGATTAACAGAATGTTATATGAGTGCTCATTTCAAATGAAATTTATGAAACTTGTCAAATAATGCCATAAGTTACTCACCAGGACTTGCATAAGATACAAAATTATACAACTCATTTCATAAATTTAATTTCAAATCACTCATGTAATATCCTATATCGACAAAATCTTACTATTATCACACACTATTATGAATATTATTAACTTGTGCCAGCCATGTACATGTCCTCAAATTTCTGTTCCATCTCATTTTGCTTGTCCTCGAGATCCTGAAGTCGAATATGTGGTGGTTCAAACACCTGCTTCTGGAAAAGAGATAAATAAGCAAGCATAAATTCATGGTACATAAACCTCTTATACATACATACCATATATACTCGCATATAAGCCGTGTCCCAATGCAAACAACATAGACCCTGATCTGTCGTCACATAATGCGCTGGCAGATCAGGGTCTATGTTGTTTGTTCTACTGATTAATCCTTACAAACTGCATAGACCCAGATCTACCTGCACATTATGCAATGGCAGATCTGGGTCTATGCAGTTTGCAGTTGGTATTAGCTTATACACGAGTATATATGATATATGCATATGACAAAAACAATTTATTAACTTGTCCATATGCAATCAATATGACACGGAGCTTCTATTGTCATTCAAAATACCTCAACTCAACCTCGTCCAGTAGTCGTGTATAAGGCAACTGTTCAATATACAATAAGACCTACTGTTAGGGCTTGTAAGACATACCAAACTGCAAATGCAAATCAAGTGAACAGCAAATGTAACGTCATCTGCCTTTCTGAGAAAAAGACTTTGGATGTAAATAGTGGCAACTTTGAGCAGCCGCCCATGGTTCTTATTATGTCATAATAACCTTTTCGACATCAAAACAACTCTATGAGGTATCATCACCAATAGTAAGTAAACAATAGTTTGAGGCTCCTGAAACTGACTGATTTCTTCTTTTTCTTTTTATCACACATTCCAGGAGTTACATCAATTTAAAAGTGCAGGTATTTCAATGATAGCTTTAATGTAGTGAAATGCAAACAGATGTATTTTCAATGCCTATCTTAAATTATGATGATATATTCTTCACATATATAGATATTCATCTGCCAAAGACTTACCAAACTGGGGAGGATGATATACAATTACCTCTGAGTCTCTTTCAGAGACTAAAAGTTATTTGACTCGCATTGGAAAGGGACAAGGCTGCTCCCACTAAAGTGAACAGTTTAAACCTTGATCTGCAGTGCATTAGCGCTGACTGAGCGGGGTTAACTATGTTTGCATTTCAATGCACACTATACTCATGTAAACATGGTATTTGTAACAAACTTGGTTTTAACAAAACACTGAATTTACCAAGGACCTCATTTAGGTCTAAAATATTATGTTCTCTGATTAAGTTTCTATGTTTCCTTTGCTCAGTTATCTTGACAGTGAAAACCCATTCACAACAAAACTAGCTAGAAGTCTCAACTTAATGTGACACAAAACAACTGCTGCTTTGTACTGCTTGCTCTCCAAGGGGAGATTTAGAAAACAAAAGAAAAACTGTTGATCATGGTAATTTTAAAGAAACTTATTTATAATATCTATTTATTTAAGAAAGTTTTTGATACTAATGTATGCATTCACATATTTGAAATTGCTACTAACTTAAAGTCATTTTTGCTGCTTTTTTTTTTAAACTTTGAACAAATTTCTTAAGTTTTTTGGAGTTTGTAACAAATAGGTTATACTCTGAATCAGTCATCTGCACCCTTCAATATAGCTTTCAGTCTTTGAGAATCTGGACAGATTCTATTCTAGGATGCCTAATTTCACGCTAATTTACAATGCATGCTAATTTCCAAATATCATGACAAATAAATCAACCAAATGCGCAGCAATCACATATAATTTTTGATGGCCCTACTTTATTTACGTTGCCAATTCCCTCTATATTTAGAAAATTTCCCCTTTTTTTCAAATCAAGGGAGCAATTTCCCTTCTAAATTTTCAGTTCTAGAATAGACCTGCTGGGTGGTTAATATCAGCACCTACTGAAATCAAAATTTTAAAATGATACATTACAGGTATTTGCAACTTGACATGCATGGATCTTCCTAATACAAAAATAGATGTCTTTTCTGTCTAAGAATATGGTGTCTAAATCTGCTTTTATGTCTTTGTGTGTGTGTGTGTGTGTGGTGGAGGGGGGCAGGCAAAAAAAGAGAGCTTGTCGACAGTGGAGAGATATAATTGTTATACATGTTCTAGTCAGAGATATACCAGTAAGTAGCACGGTTCATGGTAATACTTACAGGTATGTTGGCTACAACTTTCTGTCTGCGGTCTCTGTCTGCCCTCTGTAAATCACTCAAATCATGCATGATCCTCTCATAGTCCTGTGAATAATAATAATAATAATAATAATAATAATAGTAAAAATAATAATAAAAGTACTAATAATAATAATAATAATAATAATAATAATAATAAAAGTACTAATAAAAATAATAGTAATAATAATAATAATAATAATAATAATAATAATAATAATAATAATAATAAAAGTACTACTAATAATAATAATAATAATAATAATAATAATAATAATAATAATAATAATAATAATATCAATAATAAAAGTACTAATAACAATAATAGTAATAATAATTATAATAAATTGTAACATATGTGAACATATTATGCTTTCTGACTGACTGAACTTCCAAAATTTCAGGTAGTAATATATCCAACATTCAGTCAAAAACTTTGATCCTACTGTGATGTCACAACTCTCAGTGTTTTTATGAAATTTTCTACAACATTACATCACAGGGGGAGTATCTATGTCACAATTGTGTCAGAGCTTATGACTGCAAATCATCGATTTTACTGGTACAAATTTTTACCTTCAACCAAACAGAAAGTACATTACATCTGTGAATGTGAAATAATAATAATAATAATAATAATAATAATAATAATAATAATAATAATAATAATAATAATAATTCAAATGTCAAGAAGACAAGATTTTCATGATCAACTTGAGCAATTAACTGCTCATACAGAGGTATGGCATGGGCTCTGAACCATAAGCATTTAATGTATTGAAAATACAGAAGGCTTGGAGGGTTGAGGTAATACTACATTAAACAGGATCAATGGGATAACTATAACTGGTGAGAGATTGACAATTATGTTCCTTTTTTATGATCACAAGCAAAATACCATTATCTCCTTAAATACATATAATCTTAATTATAAATGTTTCAAGTCTTTACTTCTTCCTATCTCTTAACAGAAAACTGATTTAAAAATTAATACATTTTCAGACAATATTTAAACAATTACCTTTGATGAACATTCTCTATTGACATGATTCTGAATTGTTTGAAGTGCTATAGAAAAGCTGTCAAACTATATCAAGGGAGATAACCACTCTGACTAATCAATTCCTTTCCCAATTAGACTGAGTTGTATTTCTTTACATATTTTAACTGGCCTTTCAATATCAAAAGGCAAGAAAAGCGAAATATAGAAAGATCCCTATTATTAGAAACACAAACTATTCTTAGTAACAGATACCAGATATAATGCCATAGGTTGTGAGGGATGAAATCTCTCCAAGTCAAAAATAAATACCCAGACATAAAAAGAAGACCAAAAAAAGCGATTCCATGAAAATCATAATAACTATAATTCTAATGTTAAAAGTCTCTAATAACTACACTGTCTATAGATTTCTTTCTCCAACACTAACATACTACAATTCTGATATTGAAAACTTCAACAGCTAACCTGTCTGAGAAGTTCTTTTTCCAATGCCATATTGTGACGGACTCGTGCTCTCTCCAACTGATCCTGATAAAGACGTTTTCGTTCTCTCTCTCGCTCCTGGATCCTCTCTTCTTCTTCTAATGCTGCCTGCTTTGCATCCATTTCCTAAAACAATAATTTACCTTTATAAGTGAAATTATCTCAAATTTAAATCCTGTATGTATGTATGTAACAGGTGGTCCAAGTGGACCTGAGATCACTCAGCTGGCTGACATAGGCCTAACAGCAAATACAAGAGCATTTGGCTAAGTAATCTGGGCTTTTTATGATGCTTTTTATCAAACTTTGTCTAGTTCTGCTGACTGTTACCCAAAACTTAAATATTTCACGAACAGTATTCCATGCTGCTTGCTTTGTAACAATTTCCTGAAATCAAAGTATTTAATGCATGTTAACTGTGCAACAAAATCATACAATTTACGCCAAGAGCTTAGTGGTCCATGTGACATCAGGTAGTGTTTAAGATGGAGGAATGTTGTGAACCCCTTATAAAACCACCAAAAAATGATGTGGGAACAACTGCATGTCAGTAACTGGGACTGAACTCAAGACCACAGTAGTGCCAAGCCAGTGGTTCACCACCACACTATCCAGACTCCAAAATAACAAAAAACAATGATATCCTTTTATCAGGTTAACATACTTTAAAACTGTTTATTGATACTTCATATGGTTCATTTCTTATAATTTCCTGATACTGTTTTCTAACAAAGGCACTTACTGAATATGAATCTACATCACATGTCCAAATTTAATGTACAAAGTAATTTTGGTACAAGAAAACCTAACCAGTCAAAGATTTCTGGCATTTTATTTATTAGATTTCAATTCTGTACTTAGATTGTATGATACATCCTCTAAATGGGCAAACATAAAACCATAGCTTATTTCAAGTTTCCCTTTAAATATTTAAGTTCTTAATACTAAAAAGATTAAAGCAATATATAAAAACAGTAAATAGAAAATTACTATGGATAAAATACATGTTTCTCTTAGGAACAGTTTGTTTATTATACCACAATAGGAGTGTAGCTACTCTGGTCTAATATGCACTTTCAAGTGGAGGTACATGTACTTCCCTTGATATAGATCATTGTTTATAGGCATTTTATTGTATGGATTAGAGTTGAGGCATTTATTGCATGGATTACTGTTTAATGGCATTTTATTGCATGGATTATTGTTTATAGGTACTTTATTATATGGATTATTGTTTACAGGTGCTTTATGGTGTGGATTACAGTTTAATTGCATTTTATTGTATGGATTATTGTGTACAGGTATTTTATTGCATGGATTATTGTTTAATGGCATTTTTTTGTATGGATTATTATTTTTAGGCACTTTATTCTATGAATTACTGTAAATATGCACTTTCTTGTATTGATAATAGTTTACAGGCACTGTATTGCATGGATTACTGTTTAATGGCATTTTATTGTATGGATTATTGTTTACAGGTGCTTTATTGCGTGGATTACTGTTTACAGGCACTTTGTATGGATTATAGTTTGCAGACACTTTATTGCATGGATTACTGTTTACAGGCACTTATTGTATGGATTACAATTCAGTCTCATTATTGTATGGATTACTGTTTATGAGCACTTTATTTTATTGATTATTGTTTATAGGCACTTTATTGTATCGATTATTGTTTACAGGAACATTATTGTATGGATTACTGTTTATAGGCATTTTATTGCATGGATTACTGTTTATTGGCACATCATTGTATGGATTGCTCTTTACAGACACTTTAATGTATGGATTATTGTTTACAGGCACTTTATTGTATGGATTACTGTTTAATGGCATTTTATTGTATGGATTACTGTTTACTGGCACTTTATTGTATGGATTGCTCTTTACAGGAACTTTATTGTATGGATTATTGTTTACAGGCACTTTATTGTACTGATTATTGTTTATTGGTGTTTTATTGTATGGAATACTGTTTACAGGCATTTTATTGTATGGATTACTGATTACTGGCTTTTTATTTTATGGATTATTGTTTATAGGTGCTTTATTGTATGGATTATTGTTTATAGGCATTTTATTGTATGGATTATTGTTTATAGGTGCTTTATTGTATGGATTATTGTTTATAGGCATTTTATTGTATGGATTATTGTTTGCAGGCATTTTATTGTATGGATTACTGTTCATGGGGACTTTATTGTATGGATTATTGTTTATAGGCACTTTATTGTATCGATTATTGTTTACAGGTTCATTATTGTATGGATTACTGTTTAATGGCATTTTAATGTATGGATTATTGTATATATGCACTTTATTGTATGAATTATTGTTTACAGGCATTTTATTGTATGGATTACTGTTTATGGTCACTTAATTGTATGGATTAATGTTCATGGGCACTTTATTGTATGGATTATTGTTTATAGGTATTTTTTTGTATGAATTATTGTTTATAAGTACTTTATTGCATGGATTACTGTTTACAGGCACTTTATTGTATGGATTATTGTTTACAGGCACTTTATTGCATGGATTACTGTTTAATGGCATTTTATTGTCATGATTATTGTTTATAGGTACTTTATTGCATGGATTACTGTTTACAGGCACTTTATTGTATGAATTATTGTTTATAGGCATTTTATTGTATTGATTATTGTTTACAGGCATCTTATTGTATGGATTACTGTTTATGGGCACTTAATTGTATGGATTACTGTTTATGGGCACTTAATTGTATGGATTACTGTTCATGGGCACTTTATTGTATGGATTACTGTTTAATGGCATTTTATTGTATGGATTATTGTTTAAATGCACTTTATTATATGGATTACTGTTTACAGGCACTTTATTGTATGGATTATTGTTTATAGGCACTTTATTCAAAATACGGAAATTACAAGGACTGGATTTCTCAATTAGCAAAACAAACTCCTATTGTATTATAAGTGGTAATGAGTTTGATGAAAAAATTAGACAGAAATAGGGAAGGAAGGAAGTAGAGAGAAGATATATATGCCCCTTACAGTTTGAGAAAATGCTGCTCTATCAACAGCCACCTCGGGAAGCATGTGATAACGTGTGGTGGAGAATGCCTCAAGGTCCACTGTCTTTACAGGCTTGCCTGAAAATTAGAAAAAGAAAAGGTTGTACTTTTCTGCACAAAAAGTTTTCTAGAAAACGAAATTATCATCATTAAAGAAAAGATAAATTCATTTTAACAATTACAATTTTGAAAAGATTCCAACAGGTGGAAATTTACAGAGAACACTTTACTGCTATCTTCAGAAAAAATTACATGCAGTTTCATGGAAAGGTGACAGAATAACAAAAACTTGAATGAGTACCTGTCCAATTATATGCTAATAAAGATAATATACTGAATAACAAGTTTGAAAAAGACTACACAGCCAATTGTACAAGAAACATAAAGTAACTTTTCTACAGACACATATCATATTTTTCTAGGGGGTGGGTTGGAGGCAAGCAATGTCATCTAACTAAATGAGACATTCATCAACTGAAAAATAACCAAAAATCAAGGTTCAAAATTTACTCATTTGCTTGACTGCACAAGAAATATTATTACTAAACCTTGATAGATTTTCATTTGCCCTTAGCAAAAACTGGCTACATATTCCATGTGTAAACACTGGCATTTCAAACCCTTCTGAGGTCTCCAAGTAGGTCAGGTAATTATCTATTTTCTAAATCTTTTAGTCTGCTGTTGACTACTCAGGATGCCTACAGTCAAAATTTCAACAATGCAAAGATAATATATGAAGACAAGATAGCTACAATGTCATGACTACTGAATAAGTTCCACATCAACTATATGAAGGCCATCTATCCACATTCAGTTACACATTTAGAGAAGCGGCACGGGGAAAAGGTAGGTACAACAGATCTCTGGATCAGAAGATTGTTGATTGAGTCTTGCCCTGGACATTACTGTTGTGACCTTGATCAAGGTATATGACCCCACATGGTCTACTCAGTTTTAAATTGATCAAGGCATATGACCCCACATGGTCTACTCAGATTTAAATTGATCAAGGCATATGACCCCACATGGTCTACTCAGTTTTAAATTGTTACTGCCATGGAGTAATGTACCAGCATTCCACTCAGGACATGCAGGAAGAAGGAAAATGCTCCCTAAATCAACTCAACAGGATAAGGCAAGGTCATACAAGCCACCAGAGCACTTGAAAGCATCTAAACCTAACCTTCAAGCAAAACATTAATTGCTGGTGTGACAAAAAGTCAATAGGCACACATGACAAAGTGACTTACGTTGTTGAATTTTCTCCAGAACAATGAGGGGGTCTGGTGGAGGGGGTGGCATGGCTGCTATCTCTGATGCTCTCTCTCGCTCAACATCCAGAGCTTGCTTCCTGGAAAAGTAAAGTTTAATGGTAGTATATTGAAAGGGTGGAACTTTTTTTTTAAAAAGCATGATTTTCCACTGGACAAGCAAACTTCAAAATCTGGCTGCACAACAAAATCATCTGGTTGTCCAATCAGAATTTCTATATAGGCAATTCCAATGAAAATGACCACTCAAAAGTTTATCAAATTTATTGCCAAATGTCTAATGAAAGTATTAATTTCATCTTCCTATAAATGACATAAATAATGTACCATTTAATCAACACCAGAATTTTAAAATGTATGATTCATCAGTTCCCCTCTAAAGCCCAGCCCCACCCCCACTAGCAGTCACACACTTTTTTTTTTTCAGAATCCCTTTGCACCAACGATTTTGTGTGCAAAATTATTCCTATATAGCCTTTTTTAGCTTCTTGCACGTAGAGGAAGTAAACGTATAGGACAGGGTACCAGACTATAACCAGTCAATCACATATAAAGATCACTTGCTTTGTAAACACAGAGCATTTTTTTCAAAGCTGCAAATTAACCTGACAGTAGTATAGCTGCCAACAAAGGAATAAGTTGTCGCGAAAAGTGCAAAATGTTGATGAGCAAGAGAAGAATTTAAAGTAATTTGACTCAGAAGTAGGAGAGTTCTAGGATCCTTGCTGAGAAATCTGATGCCAGAAAGACTCCAGTAAACAACATTGCCAACAATAAGGACAATATTTTGCGGAAGTGGGGAAAATGGAATGGATAGAGAAAGATTGTTAAAGCCTGGAGATGTTTGTACCCTGGTATAAATGACAAGGTTTTTGTTTGGTTTGCACAGCATATGCCAAGAACATTCCAATTACAAGTCCACTGATTAAAGAAAAGGCAATGATTTTATCAGTTGAAATGGAATATAATGACTTTATGGGAAGTGTGACTGGATACACAGATTTCAAGTCAGACACAATATCAAGTGTTCTGTCCTTAGTGGACAATCTGCTTAAGTCAGTAATGAAGTTGTAGAGGATTAAAGCAAATCATATTTTAAAACAACATTAATAACAGTTTGTATTACACTGGTTATATAACGTGTGTGATTTTTAAATGAAAATATTAAATGTTTCAGAATTTGTTGCAACTTTCTTACTACATATGTAATTATCACTAACATATGCGGGATACCCTCTCTAGAAAGACCACCCCTCTTATAAGACCACTTTCCTGTTGCAGAAGAGGTGACCTTATAAGCAGGGGGCCACTGTATACTCATGAAGAATGAAGAAACATTGCTATAAATGAACCAGTTTCAAAGTTCTAAAATAGACATCATTCTGGGTGTCTAATAACTCTAATTTGCCTTGAAAATATATGCAACATTTCTAAACTGTTAAAATAAATTCTTTCACTGTATGTTACTTATAAATTGAGTATTCTTTATAAGTGCTATAATAAATTCTTTCACTGTATGTTACTTATAAATTTAGTATTCTGTAAAAGTGTTATAATAAATTCTTTCACTGTATGTTACTTATAAATTTAGTATTCTGTAAAAGTGTTATAATAAATTCTTTCACTGTATGTTACTTATAAATTTAGTATTCTGTAAAAGTGTTATAATAAGTTCTTTCACTGTATGTTACTTATAAATTTAGTATTCTGTAAAAGTGTTATAATAAATTCTTTCACTGTATGTTACTTATAAATTTAGTATTCTTTATAAGTGTTATAATCAATTCTTTCACTGTATGTTACTTATAAATTTAGTATTCTTTATAAGTGTTATAATAAATTCTTTCACTGTATGTTACTTATAAATTTAGTATTCTGTATAAGTTCAGAACTACTATTAGTTTCAAATGTATTCAAGCTTTTTTCTTTCTATTATAAATATTATGCTCTTGCCAAAATTAATTTCTTGTGTGCCTCATACAAAAAGTTAATTTATAATTTTGTTAAAATAATCTGATCCAATGGTAGGATTCCAACCCGCTCTTCTGGTAATGAGATTTAAGAGTCCAGCACACCAACCACTCAGCCACCATGATTCCAACCTTAAAAGGTACACAGAAGGCCCACACACCAACTCAATTGGGGTCTATCTTGGACAGAGGGGAACACATACAACTGCATTGGGATGTGCTGAATTTCTTGTCCAGAAATGAAATACAAAGGCCAAATCTATTTTTAGTGACAACAACCTTAACCTTAAAGCTACTGCCCCCATCCCACCTCCACCACCACCACCACACACACACACAAATCTACAGTGTTCTTCCTGGAGCTATAGGGAACAAATGTACACAATTTTGTTGAATTCTGTTATGCAGAGCTTATCTATTTTCGCACAAGTGACCCTGACACTGGAGCTACTGACCCTAAAATCAATGAAATCTGTTTACCAGAACTTATGTTATCATTGGAAAACCAAAACAGATCCCTGCCTGCCTGCCCACCTGGACAGATGCCTGCCCACCCAAATGGACAGATGACAGTAAACTCAACTAGCAACCTTATGTATTAAGCCAAAAATAATATTTCGTCCATTCTGAAACACATACACATGTAAGAATCATTTCTTTTCAAATGTGTCAAGTTAATTAAAGTTTTGTGTGACAAATGCACTCCCACATGCTAGAAACAGCTCTAAAATTATATGTAGAATAAACAGTGTGGTCCCTAATCTACCAGTACATTATCTGATAACAGATCTGGATCTCTGCTGTACACAGTGGAGTGCACGTTATGCACAGAAAAATATGATAGCTAACCTTTGTACAGTGGAACCCATAAAATCTGAACACTTGCTAGTCTATGGTCCCATCAAATCCAAACAATCAATCGTAGTCCACTTTTGAACAATCAAAGCTTACTGTATAGCTTAAAATGAAGTGATCATTATGACATCATCAATATGATGACCCTTTCTACCCAGGTGTGTGGTAGTGATATTATTGATTACATTCGATGTAAAATGATGTGATCATTATGACATCATCGATATGATGAACCTTTCTACCCAGATGTAAAATGGAAGAGCTATTTTCTATTAGATTTGATGTAAAATGATGTGATTATGACATCATCGATATGATGACCCTTTCTACCCAGATGTAAAATGGAAGAGCTATTTTCGATTAGATTCAATGTAAAATGATGTTGTTGTAAATTCTGTCTCGCATTATTAATGAAAAAGTCACCAAAATGTATATGAGACCTTTGAAAATCTTTCGTGATTCATAAATTGCAGTCAATTGTCAGCACATGCTTTCTAATGCAGTCAATTGTCAACACATGCTTTCTAATGCTGTCAATTGTCAGCACATGCTTTCTAAGGCAATCAATTGTCAGCACATGCTTTCTAATGCAGTCAATTGTCAGCACATGCTTTCTAATGCAGCCAATTGTCAGCACATGCTTTCTAATGTAGTCAATTGTCAGCACATGCTTTCTAATGCATTCAATTGTCAGCACATGCTTTCTAATGCAGTCAATTGTCAGCACATGCTTTCTAATGTAGTCAATTGTCAGCACATGCTTTCTAATGCAGTCAATTGTCAGCACATATTTTCTAATGCAGTCAATTGTCAGCACAATTGTGTCATACTGAAAACATTCAATCACCAACATATACTTTTCTTTTTGCAATTGACAAGAAAGGTCTATGATCTTCAACCTATGCAAATTTGATGAATTTTTAAATACTCATTCAAATATTAGGACACTTTTTCATATACTCTTCTCTGTAATGAAACTTACTTGGGGGTAGATGTTCAACTAAGAAAAGAGCAAGGAAATGTGCACCAACCAATAAATGTTTCAGTGATTTTGGAGTGCTTTCACCCTTCGCTACACAAATATATCAATATTTCAAAAAATTAAATACTCCAACATTTTACAAGCAATCTTCCTTAAGTAAATACAATAAGAATCATTAATATGTTCTCTGCTCATCCAAATTTCTATGTATCTAACTGAAATTTTCTAAAAACAGATTTCTTCTACATTTCTTTGAAGTGATTTGTTAATCAGGATTCATTGCTAATTCCTACAAATGGAATGGGATTGGAAATGGGAATCGCCACAAATTAAATGGGAATGGGAATCACTACAAATGGAATGGGAAGAAATCTAATGGTCCCAATTTTCTGTTGGGATTAGAATGGTTCTTCTGATTTACCTATTAATATTTAATGGGATTCCCTGACTTTGTTTCACATGTACTGCAATTATCCATGAACATATCATTGTAGAGTAAATATGGCAGCAACTTAAAAATTCTCAAGCATGGAACTATTTTGACACTGCAGTACCTGGCAATGATAGATTTATTTTTCTGGTACTCATTCCAGGCCCTCACTGCTTGTTCTCTCTCCAAAGCTGCTTTCCCTCTTGCTTCTGCCCTTAAATTTTCCTCTCCATGCATAAGCTGTCTCTCTGCCTCATAGTCAATCTACAAAGGTAAAAAGAAGATACATCTTGTACAAGACGCACTAACCTATGAAACATGTAATTACTAAACTCTGCTCTGATTGATGAATTTTAATCAACAATAAATTAGTTCCAAGCTCCTTATGTTCTCAGATATCATGCTCTGGGTTCGAAAAACTCTTAAAATTTCAACTTGTCAGGATGGACAAATATCATGATAGTTAACTATATTATTTTGATATTTATCTAGAAACTAGAGGAACTGTGAGCAATACACTCATGTAAATATACCCCTGCTTCTCTTACATCCCACACCTACCCCATGACAGAAATGAATTAATAGTTTTAAAAAAAGGGCATAGCTCTTTTGAAAATAGTGTGAGTACAATGATTGGTCAACATGCATATCTGATGATGATGACCATAATATGTACAAGTTTTACAGCAATCCACTAAAACCTGCAAGAGTAGTTGCATTCACAAATTCTGTCATATCCTACATCCAGCTGTAACTCAGAGAGGGCAATAACTCTTGCAAAAATCATGGAAGCACAAAGATTTGTCTGTAGGACAAAGCAGACAATAACTCTAACAGCAAAAGTCCCTCATTGGGACTGTTCCTCTACTGGCAGAAAAGAATTTCCAGGAATCCAAGATAAGACCATTTCATCTTTTTAACTTTTGAGTCCTGAAACCATCTCTGATATTCTTGAGAAACTCAAACATACCAAATTTGGTAACAAAAATATTTTCTTACATGTCTATGTTTACTTGTTAAGTGTTTACATGTCTATGTATTTTCTTACATGTCTATGTTTACCTGTTAAGTGCAGACAAAATTATTTATCATATCCACTGACATTGAACCTGATATTATGGATAGAAAATTATTCAACTTGTCTCAGACAATGTCAAGATTGTGGCAGCCATATTGGATTTCCTTTAGGACCAACCAGACATGATAAGAAGTCTACTGGTGAAAACCTCATGTTAATATGACCATCCATTCAGGAGGAGTAGCAATATCAAGATATTAAAGATGGCCATATTAGAGGTAAGATTAGCACTATTTTCATTTAGAAACAACTATACATCAAAAGAAATCGTTTGGTAAACCCCATGTCGGTATGACCATCCATTCAGGAGTAGCAGTAACAAGATTTTCAAGACAGCCACCATGGCAACCATACTGGATGTCAAATTGGCATCATTTTCAATTAGGACCAACTGGACAAGACATCTTCTGGTGAAAACCCCACGTCAATATGAGTTTCTGTTGAAGTGGAACAGCAATAACAGACTGTCAAGATGGCTACCATCATGGCCATATTGGATGTCAGATTGGCACCATTTTCACTTAGGACCAACTAAGCATCATTCAAAGTCTTTTGGTCAAAACCCATTTTGATATGACCATCCATCTGTGAGTAGCAATATAACAAAATAATTTTTAAGATGGATTTCAGATCAGCACCATTTTTATTCTGGACCAACTAGACATTATAAGAAGTCTTCTGGTGGAAACCTCATGTTGATATCACTTCCAATTAGAAGGAATAGCAATAATAAGATAGCTACCATGGAGGCCATATTGGATGTCAGATCAGCACCATTTTCATTTAGGACCAATTAGATGTTATAAGAAGTCTTTTAATGAAAACCTCATATTGATATGGCCATCCATTCAGGAGGAGTTGCAATAACAAGATTTTCAAGACTGCCACAATTGCCACCATATTGGACATCAGATCAGCACCATTTTCATTTAGAACCAACTAGACTTCATAAGAAGTGCTGATATGACCATCCACTCAAGAGGAGTAATGATAACAACATTTTCAAGATGGCCACTGCAGCAGCCATACAGGATATCTGAGTGGCACCATTTACAACCAACTAGACCAAGGAATGAATGTGTATGTAAAGTTTCATGGAGACCTCTAAGTAGTTTAGAAGTAGCGATTAAAAATTTGTGCTAATGGATGGACAGACAGACGATGGACAACAAGCCATCCCATAAGTTCTTCTGGTCTATAACCAGTAGAACTAAAAATCACAGAAGCACTGTGGTTTGTTGATATGCACATCTTCCGATGATGACCATAATATGTACCGAGTTCCACAGTGATCAATCAAAAACTGCAATACTCTGTTTTATTCTGTTGTACACTGTATTCAGCTGCAAGACAAAAAGGGCAATAACTCTTATACAAATTGTGGAAGCATAGTGATTTGGCAATATGTGCATCTTCAGGTGATGACCACAATATTTACCAAATTTTATGGCAATCCATCAAAAACTGCATTACTAGTTGTGCTCATGAGATTGTGCGCCATACAGAAGGATGGTCTAGTGAATATGAGGATTCTTATATATATATATACCTTCACCTCTCGAAAGACTGTGGTGTAACAAGTTGCACCCTCAAGAGGCTGTGGTATAATAAGTTGCTTCCCCTTACCCATTAAAACACCTTAGAACAAGCAGAAAAGTAATTCTCCAACCTATTCTTTTGAAGGTACTTTGATAATGGTAGTTTCATAAGCGAATTGAACTAATTATCATTCAGCTACTAAATTTAATCAAACTGTGGATTACACTAACTGTTGTAAGTATTGATGCCTATTAATATTTTAATTTGAAATAATTTTGCAAGTCTGCTGCTAATGTCACCAAAGAAATATATCTAAAACCAGTTCTTAGTCTCTGATTCAGTGAATAGACTGCTCCACTTTAAAATCATAGGAATCTGAGATTTGTCTATTATTTACTGTTGTGAATCTAGATATGAAGACAGTCTGTCTCATACCTGAATCAAACAATCACCCCTGTCTAGTTAAAGTGAAATGTTTTCAATATGTTCATTGTGGCAGCCATATTTGAGGTAAGATCGGCACCATTTTCATTCAGGACTAACTAGATATCATAATTAGTCTTCTGGTGAAACATATGTCGATATGACTTTCGATTTAGGAGGAGTAGCACTAACAAGATTTCACGAAGGCTGCCATGGTGACCATACTGGATGTCAGATCAGCACCATTTTCATTTAGTACCAACCAGACATCATAAGAAGTCTTCTGGTGAAAATCCAATGTTGATATGACTTTCCATCTAGGATGAGTAGCGGCATAATTTTCAAGATGGCCACTGTGGCAGCCACATTGGATATCAGATCAGCACAACTTTTATGTAAAACCAACTGGACACCAAAAGAGGCCTTCCAGTGAAAACCCTATGCTGATACAACTTTCTGTTCAAAAGTGCAGCAATAGCAAGATTTTCAAGATGGCTGCTGTGGTGGCCATAATGACCAACTAGACATCATAAGAAGTCTTTCAGTGAAAAAGCCCATGTTGATATGACCATCCATTCAGATGGAGTAGCAATAACAAGATTTTCAAGATGGCTACTGAGGCATCTATAATGGATGTCTGAACATAATTATTTTCATTTAGAACCAATAAGACACTATAAAAAGTCTTTTATTGAAACCCCCATATTGACATGATCATCCATTCAGCAGGGGTAGCAATAACAATACTTTTAAGACGGCCACTTTGATGGCCATATTGGATGTCCAAGCGGAACCACTTTCATTTAGGACCAACTAGACATTATAATAAGTCTTCTGGTGAAAACCCCATGTCGATGTGACTTTCCATTCATGAGGAGTAGTGATAACAAGATTTTCAAGATGACTTCAATGGTGGCATAACTGGACAGCAGACGGGTACCATTTTCATTTAGGACCAACAAGACATCACAAGAAGTCTTTTAGTGAAAACCCCATGTTGATATGACCAGCCATTCAGCAATAACAAGATTTTCAAGAGAGCTGCTGTTGTGACCATACTGGATGTCTGAGCAGCACCATTTTCATTTAGAACCAACTAGACCTTGGGATGATTGTGGTTGTAAAGTTTCATGTCCTTCAAGTAGTTTATGATGGGTAGTGATAACAAACTTGTGCTAACAGCCGGCTGGACGCCGGACAATAGACCATCCCATAAGCTCTTCTGGTCTATGAATAAATAAAAAACTAGTCCAACCTGCTGCCCTGCTTCCTTGTGTCCAATACCAATACTGCGAAGACTGTTCTCATATTGCTCTTCTAGATGCTTTATCCGTTCATCTTTTTCATCATCCAGCTGGTTCTGGAAATCAAAAAGTATGAATTCATAGCAGGTATATATTGTTAAGTATTAACAAGAATCCTCTGTTAAGTTTTTATTGATACCATTGTATATACAGATGGAGGACATTTCACACAATAAAGCTCAAGGTATCATTGCATACAAGGGGTTGAGAATTTTCGTCAGAAAACTGATAGCATCTAAGTTTCTAATAATCTAATTATGCAACATAAAATATACTGGACTTCAGCACTAAATTAACTGGTCAAGGTACTTTATTACAGAAAAATTCAGAAACTCTTCTGAGACAAGAATTTATGGACATGACTTGCTGAACATTTACAAAAGTCTAATTATCAGTTTTAAATATAAACATCTATATTAGCTATGTTTTAAAAAAAAAATTTAAATGGTGCATGTAATTATAGATTTTGATATGAAACTCATCCATTACAATATATCTGTACATCATCATGCACTCATTGCTGGTCAGTTGATAATGATTTTGTTTCTCCACGGCACAGTGATGGAAAGTAAATGTACACAAAACTTTTAGAAGAGTTTGCATGAGCTGTTGCGTCTTAGTAACTTTCTAAAACAAATGCAAGACAAACTTTGATGTGCAGTTTTCAGAAGTTCATAAATAAATACAAACATTTACAGTAAAACCTGACATAAAAGACCACTGATTCGGAAGACCACATTATTTCATGTACAGATCAACTATGTTATATAATGTGAAAGACCACATTATTTCATGTACAGATCAACTATGTTATATAATGTGAAAGACCACATTATTTCATGTGCAGATCAACTATGTTATATAATGTGAAAGACCACATTATTTCATGTACAGATCAACTATGTTATATAATGTGAAAGACCACATTATTTCATGTATAGATCAAATATGTTATATAATTTGAAAGACCACATTATTTCATGTACAGATCAAATATGTTATATAATTTGAAAGATCAACTATGTTATATAATGTGAAAGACCACATTCTGTTGGCACAGAAAGTAGTCTTTCCAGATAGATTTTACTGTAACTGAAAATTAAACTTAGGAGAACAAGAAGCTGGCCATGGCTTGCACGTCAAGTCCGCACATCAGCTATTGGTATGTTGGTGTTGCACATTAAGATGTATCCACATACCAAGTAACATAATTATGTAACCAACTATTTTTGAGAAAGTGACCGGATAAACAACTTTAACATTAATGTTAACCTAGGATGTAGATTGATGGACAGATGTATACTGCAAACAGACACCAGAGTGATCGCAAAGCCAACAATATTTATTCTCTCTTATATATTAAAGAACTTTTAAAACACACGTGTTCAAATGACAAAAGAATGGTGCAACAAGACAATGATTAGTTTACCTTAAGATCTGCAGCAAGTTTCATCAACTGATAATGTTTCTCTTCCTTCACTGCATGACGAACCTTGGCTGCATTCTCTTTGCATTGTGCTCGAACCTGAATACATTAATGGATGTTACAAAAAAACATATTCACTGAGAAATATAGTAATTTTCTAACTAATATCAGCTAGAACTAACCAAATGAAATGAACTGCTCCATGTCTGTAATTGGGCTATGAGATTTAGTTTGTCCATGCATGCAAACCTGTGTCTATAAGTATCGTGGAAACTCATTTATTTAAATTTCAAACATGCAAATCCCACAAAAATAGAATATTTTGTATTTAATTATAACGGTACCCAAACTTTTTCATCCAAACTCATATTTGACTAAATCTGTTTATGTTGCCAGAGAAGTTATGAATAACAAGTTTTTACTATATATTAACTGCAATCCATTTCCAACTATAAGAAATATACCATATATACTCACATATAAGTCGAGTCTAACTGCATCTGCACAGACCCAGGTCTGTAATTGCATAATGCGCTGGCAGATATGGCTCTATGCAGTTTGTCAGGAGTAATGAGTAAAACAAACGACACTGACCTTGATCTGCTGTTGCATTATGCAACTGCACATTACAGTCTATGTTATTTGCAGTTGGACTCGACTTAGAAGCAAGTATATGGTACTTGACATTTTTATGCATGATGCATATAACACAACAGGTTTAAAGTATTGATCAATCCACGATTGGTGAGGGAGTGGTTGGGATTGGCATGGGGGGAGTGGAGGGGAAACAGGATTTGCGGTAATAAGGTAATGGGATGGAGTGACTAGGAAATAACTGCAGACATATATTGCATATTTTATTGTACAGAATTCCGATTTCATCAGAATGGTTACATACCTTGGAACCAGTGTATCAGAATGGTTACATACCTTGGAACCAGTGTATCATATATAATTAACTCTGATGAGCCAAATTTCCAGAAGTAACAATGTATTGATTGAATCTAAATTGTATATTCAATTTATGTAATTAGTCTCGTTTTAAAGCAATCTTGTGCTAATGAACAAAAATTGCATCTTCATACTTCTGCAGTCATAGGTTTGATTGCCTGTTCTGGCATCTGTGACAGTATGTGTTCACCTATCCAAGGTTGGAGTTTTATTTCTCCAGATTTTCAGCTTCACTCAATCTCAAAGTCTACCCCTTGCTTATAGCTAAGCTATCTAGAGTACAATATCTAGAGTACAATATCTAGAGTACAAATTCCATGGTGCAGTTTGGTGCATAGTGACAAGGATCAGATTGTTTATAAAAGGGAAGAAATGTACATATTACAAGTTACATTTATTTTTGCTTGGAGTCAGCACTTGCAAGAAGAATGTACACATTACAAGTTACATTTATTTTTGCTTGGAGTCAGCACTTGCAAGAAGAATGTACACATTACAAGTTACATTTATTTCTGCTTGGAGTCAGCACTTGCAAGAAGAATGTACACATTACAAGTTACATTTATTTTTGCTTGGAGTCAGCACTTGCAAGAAGAATGTACTCATTACAAGTTACATTTATTTTTGCTTGGAGTCAGCACTTGCAAGAAGAATGTACACATTACAAGTTACATTTATTTCTGCTTGGAGTCAGCACTTGCAAGAAGAATGTACACATTACAAGTTGCATTTATTTTTGCTTGGAGTCAGCACTTGCAAGAAGAATGTACACATTACAAGTTACATTTATTTCTGCTTGGAGTCAGCACTTGCAAGAAGAATGTACACATTACAAGTTGCATTTATTTCTGCTTGGAGTCAGCACTTGCAAGAAGAATGTACACATTACAAGTTACATTTATTTCTGCTTGGAGTCAGCACTTGTAAGAAGAACAGTGGTATGTACCTGCTGAAGCCTTATTTTCCTCCTACGCTCTGTCTCCTCCTTGATCAGCTGGGCCTCTTCATTTGGGCTCAGCTTCAACCGCCCTTTCTTGGCTTTCATCTCCTCTACTGCAACAGAGAAAGAAAAAAATATCTGAAGACAAATACAGTAAGACCTCATTTATCCAAACATGGCTCATGATTATCAGTTTATCCAAACCTCATGTACATCCTCAAAACACCAATTTTGTATAGCACAATCTGATTCATCATTTTGTTTATAATTATCGTGTCTCCCTCAGTGAGTAGGGATAAACAAGGTTTTCTGTGATCATTTTTAGGGAGGGGTGGTCCTCAAAGGCTGAGAAGAGACCCCAATCCCATATGTAAAAGTGCCCCAATTTAAATGTAAAATATTCAGAATCATGCAGAAATTTACTCCTGACAATTTATTTCCAATTCATCAAAATTGTTTTCCTAAAATGATGGGGAAGAGCTTCATCCTAAATTACTCCAGAACTATCTTTGATTTTTCAAAACCTGACAATCAAAAAAAGGAAAAGTTGACATAATTTAATATTTTCACAAGCATACAAGTTTTGCAATGTCTGAAAGAAATCTTTGTTAGTGACATTTTATTCATGTGTACTAACAAACCCATTGAATACAATGCATATTACAACAAAGCAAAGTGTGAAAAATCTTGTCACTAATATGCCAGATTCACTGCCTTCACAAATCAATGTTCTCTAGCAGTCATACTCTGAAAATGTTCATACACGGAACTGCAACAAAAAGCAGAAAAAGCATAAATTTTAATCTTGTTCATTACATTTTATCCACCTCTCCTTAAAATAAAATAGGAAGCAAAGTTAGAGAACTAACAGTTTTATATATATATAAAAGGTGCAACCCTACTCTAGTTTGTCACCCATCAAAGTCAAATAAATGTACAACCCAACTCTAGTTTGTCACCCATCAAAGTCAAATAAATGTACACTACACATGTTGCACCAAGTCAAGAATTTTTCAACAACAATTTATCAATTGGGAGATTTCACATAGGTCGTTCTTTAGCCCGTCTTGAATTTATATCCAAATTCTAGAAACACGGAATGTTTGTATGTCATGTACCAGGCTGTTGACAAGACTAACAGTATCTTAGTTCCATGGACTACAAATTAGTAGTTATATCTATACTCTTTCATTATGACATCTATTTGACTTTTTCTATCATCTCCCTTATAAAGTGCCAAATACTATAGTGCCTTGCAGTACAATACATAAATAACCAATATGCTCATGTATGTAACATGCACGACACTGAAAAACAGCACAGATCCAGATCTGCCATTTCATACAGTACTGTATATATTCACTTATATGTCGAGTCCAACTGAAAGCAACATAGATCCTAATCTGACATCATATAATGTATCAGCAGATCTGGGTCTATGTTGTTTATTGTACAGATTACTCTCACAAACTGCACAGACCCAGATCAGCTGGCACATTATGTGATGGCAGATCTGGGTCTGCGTAGTTTGCAGTTGGACTCGACTTATAAGTGAGTATAGATAGTATTTCTCACAGTAAGTAAATATCAAAACAAAGATATTCTTGGTAAATACTGTGAATTCGGTATTTTTCAAGGGGTACACATTTTTTCAAGTTGTGGATTTCATGGTTGCTACAACCAAATTTAATGACCCAATGAACAAAGATCCTTGTGTGGAAACAATAGGACTCCTTCCCAAATTCATGAACTTGATGAATAAATATATACCGTATATACTCGCGTATAAGCAGATACCAACTGCAAACTACAGAGACCCAGATCTGCCATCGCATACTGCACCGGCAGATCTGGGTCTATACAGTTTGTAAGACTAATCAGTAGAACAAACAACACAGACCCTGATCTGCCGGTGCATAATGCGAAGGCTGACTCATGGTCTATGTTTTTTGCCTTTGGACCTGGCTTATATGCGAGTACATACGGTAACCTTCCAAAAAAAGAATTCATAATATTTGCCAAAATTCCACATAAATGGGAGTCAGCTTGTCACCAATCAAGAATGTATTATCTGATAAATACAGTAATGATTTTTATGATTTCTATTAAACAGTGTAGACCCTGATCACAAGCGCATCTGTATCAAGCATGCCGGTTTCTTAGCACTGTCAATCGTTAATCATTAGCAATCGTCATTAAGCATGGATATCAGGTCATCCATCTTGAAGAATAATTTACACCCATCAACAAGGTATTCTAATTAAATTTGAAAATTTAGTGATCAAACAGATTACCTTGCTGATACCTACATGTACCATACAACAGACATACATGAACCCTCCCCACTGACTGAACTCTTATCTAGTTACCATCAGAAAATATCCATGGAGCAATTCAATTCCAAATATTTATATCTGTCTTATGAATTATTCAGATCTTGAAGGAATATAAACAATTTTTTCCATTTTCCACACTTATCCAATTATAAAAAAAAATAAATGAAAAGTATCCATGAGAACTGAGTGCTCCATTGAAAGAAAGTCCTTGTACTACAACAAACTCTAGCTCTGACATGAATCTACAGGACAACAATCTGAATACACCACTAAGCCATATACCATCAGTTCCATATCAATATAAGATACACTGTATATAATTTCATACAGCTTTTATCCAGGGGCAGTTCCAATATGGACTTCTTAATCATTTTAAATTAATTCTGACAAAATTTAATATTAAAAAAAAGTATTTCCAATAAATATTGAAAACAAATGAGATGCTACTTGTCATCTTTGCTTTTAATGCAAATGTCTTATCCCAACAGTTTCAAAATTTGACCTTTACAGAATTTGTTGTTAATACAATAAAAGGTAAATACATGTAGAGTCCATGACATGCTAATGACAATGAGAACTCTAAGGGTTGAATCGGAAGACTATACATTCTTGTCTTCAGACCATGGAACTCTATCAGATATATATATACAGAGCACAGAGTCATTAATTTGTAAATGCATTATCCATCACACACATCAAGGGTAATTAAGCTTTAAAATATACTGCAGATCTATCTATTCAAACAGACAGGATACAATAGGGATCTTTACTAAAGACAGATCATACTGGTTCGAAATCTGATTCTGAGGTCCCCATAAGCCCCATTACTTCAAAATAAATTTATTCTTTGTTCATACAGACAATCAATACGCAAAGATTAAATATTATACAGCATAAAACCAACACAATTACACTGAAAATATATCACTTAAAATGATTCATTTCACTTTTCATACATTTGTGGACCTCTCTATTGTAATGGTGGGTAGAGATTAAGTAGAAATAAATCAAGTCTCAGTTAACAGTTATTGTAAAGTGGATATACATTAGTGCACACTAATAATACAGTGCCCCTAAATAGGTGTATTCCCTTGTATAAATACCTACCTTTGTGGAGGGCTATGTTAGACATTGTACTATGAGAAACAACTAGAGCAAATGTGAAGCTCACCACTGCAAACCACGCCCACCTCATACTGTATATTCCAAACTCCTTTATCCCCCACCCTGTATTCACCCCAACCCATTGACAGTGACCCAAGGGTCACAATATATAAAACCCACATATCCCCCACCCTGTGCTCACCCCAACCCACTGTCAGCAGCCCAAGGGTCATAATATATAAAACTCGCATATCCTCCACCATGTACTCACCCCAACCAACTGACATCATCCAAGGGGTCATAATAAATAAAACCCACATATCCCCCACCCTGTACTCACCCCAACCAACTGACAGCAGCCCAAGGGTCATAATATATAAAACCCACATATCCCCCACCCTGTACTCACCACAACCCACTGACAGCAGCCAAAGGGTCATAATATATAAAACTCACATATCCCCTACCCTGTACTCACCCCAACCCACTGACAGTGACCCAAGGGTCATAATATATTAAACTCGCATATCCCCCCAGCCTGTACTCACCCCAACCCGATGACAGTGATCCAAGGGTCATAATATATACAAGTTACATATTCCCCACTCTGTACTCATCCCAACCCGATGACAGTGATCCAAGGGTCATAATATATAAAACTCACATATACAGTATGATGTGTCTTCTTGCTATGCTAACATATATGAAGTTTGGTAAGAAAACATTTGAAAATATCACTGTAATTGCCATTTTTTTAAATATCTTACCTCTGACCCCTTAGAGGGACCCCTGGGGTGGGAACAAAGGATAACATCCCTCATACAGATGGTAACCATAGGGGCAACATAACCACACAATTTCGTGAAATTCCACCCTGCGGTTTAGTAAAAGTGGTCACATATAGATGGAGGGGCAAGCAGAGGGTATCACAATATCCCCTACACTTGTTTAAAAAGTGTTGTGGCAATAACTTCCATTTGTATAATTCCTATAAAATTTCTTCAAACAAGGATATTACTGGCAGTTCTGGGAATGAGCATAATTATAATGTTACAACGTGTAGATACTGCTGACCCAGAAAGAAATTTTTAAAAAAATAAAATAAAATCTAAAACTCATTCTCCATCTTTATACGTGGATAAAAGTTAGCATAATCTACTTGTATGTTTTTAAGAAATCAACAAAATACATGCAATTATACTAGAAATCAAAGCCACTGCAAATACCTGCACATATACTTTGTACAATCTTTTGACTACTGACCTTCATTAGAAACCTCTGACGTCATCTACCCATCCTCATTAAATATCACATTGCTGTCATCTACCCATCCTCATTAAACAATATCACATTGCTGTCATCTACCCATCCTCATTAAACAATATCACATTGCTGTCATCTACCCATCCTCATAAAAACAATATATCATATCCATATATCCAGTGTAGATAATGTTCAGGTTTTAACTTTTAACTCAAAGTCCATATAATGGAATACTTCTGATGATGTGATTTAACACTACCCAACCCATTACTACTCTACCCCAAGTCTGCATCCTTTATTGCCATCTACTCAAACCATGAAACACCACACTAAAAATGATCACCCTTTCTCAATAGGTGCAGATGGATTTCAGGTTACAATAAGAACTGACTTGTGTACGATTGGTAGGCCGATCTGGACAGATGGACATGACCAATCACAATATATTGATATAAATGTTAATGTATTACTTCACTTACCATATATACTCGCATATAAGCCTATACCAACTGCAAACTGCATAGACCTAGATCTGCCGTCGCATAATGCACCGGCAGATCTGAGTCTATGTAGTTTGTAAGGACTAATCAGTAGAACAGACAACATAGATCCTGATCTGCCAGTGCATTATGCGATGGCAGTTCAGGGTCTATGTTGTTTGCATTTGGACCCAGATTATATGCAAGTATACACTGTATATAAAAAACACCTGTCAAACTTATTCAGAGGGTAATAATTTTTCAGCAATATAGTTATTCTCAAATGTCCAAGTTCAAACTGCACAAGTTTATACAGGACATTGTAATTTGTCACAAGTTTATACAAGACATTGTAATTTGTCACAAAATGGTAAATAAAGTATCTTTACACAAGTGCTCATTTTAAATTAAACTTATAGAATGTCAGCCTTGGTGAGCAAAAGATTGAAATTATTCATTGAGTTTTTCATAAAGTTCATCTGAAATCAGTACTCATGCAATAATCTATTTATCACATGATGAAAAACTTTGATTTGATGAAATAGCATAGTGAAATAACTCTGGAAAACATGCCCTAACCATCACATCTTTGCCTACAAGTGTTACATATAGACAAATTATGACATGGGTGTATTAACTTATATAACACAGTGGTCATGTAATAAATCTAAATTTCTTATTTAGATTTCTTATTGTTTTGGTACAAGATTATTTAAAATTTCTTATTTTTATTTTCAGTAAGGTTTTGAACAAGGTCTTATAACACCTACAAAGGTAGAACATGTCTTTGCCTTGGCACAAAAACCTGCAAACAGTCTAAATGTTAAACTATATGACATGCATTTCAAACCTCTTCATCTGTAGGGTCACGGCTGGCTGAGTGTTCTAAGGCGCTCGCCTTTACGATCACTGCCATCTCACCTCTGTCCGTATGGGTTTGAGTCTTGGGCTCGACCAATGTGGCTATGTGAGAAAGCTTGCCAGTAGCTTCCAGTGGGTCAGTGGTTCTTCCCGGGATTTTCCCGGGTTCTTCCTCCACCAGATATACTGGCCTCCATGTATAGCCTATCATGTGCTGAAAAATGGCGTTAAACCCATAAAACCAAACCAAACCATCTTCACCTGTACATCCTTCCACCAGTAAAGTGCAAAATATTAAATTGTAAAGTATTAAATATTAAATAACCTTGCTGTTTACAGTTATAAATACCATAAACAGACTGTTCATATTTAATATTGCCATGTAACTGGCCACATGTAAGAACAAGTGCCAGAGAGCCATCTTTATTCCAGTAAATTTTTATTTAAATACTTTTAAATGTTTGAGTATAGTCAACTCCAGAATAACCTTAATGTAAAGGACAACTTTAAGTTAAGGTATACACAAGAAGGGCATGACCTGTATGTTGAGCCCATGATAAAACCATAGCTGTAAAACATGTGACCCAGACCCCAAGATCAAAAGGTTCAACAAGCATGTCACAGAATGATTTGCCTTACTTTCATAATGATTTATGCAAAGTATGCACAAATTCTATCAAGGGGTTTAGGAAATATAAATACATGAAACACTTTAACCCAAAACACAAATTTTCTATGACTGTGACTGTGACCACAAGGTCAAAGGGGCAAATGAGTGTGTCACAGAATAAATTGTCTCTGCAATAAAAATTATTCATCCTATGTATGGTAAAAAAGGTGAGCAAGGATATCAAAGTTTCATGAAGATTCATTCCAAGTATGAACAACATCCAGCAATGGGTTTAGGAAATATAAGCAAATGAAAAACTTGAACCAAAACTTCTTGGCCACAAATTCGAAGATCCAAACAAGTGAGTTGAACAGTGAATTGTCTTAACTTCATAATGATTCATGCCAAGTATGATGAGAATCTATCAAAGGATTTAGGAAATATATGTTAATAAAAAAAAAACTGTAACCTTACCAAACTGGTGATGATGACAATGACAATGACAACAAAGACACCAATAGGAAAAATGACTGTTATGTATTGTTTCTCGCTAACATGGGCTCAACAATAAATCAAAATTTTATACAGAAAATCCATAATAAAGTAAAATTTTCTACTTTAAAACTATCCAATGAATAAAATGTCTACATATTAAGAGAAAAGACTGCAATGTAAATTAAATAATTCAATACCCCAAATGAACCAAATAATACAAAACTGAGTTTCTGCTGATAACATCATTATTCCAATTCTCAGATTTTTCTCCAAATTAAGGCAAGACAAAAAAGGTGGCACCCAATCCCTCCCTGGCTCCCAAGTATGCATACTTTAATAGAACATCCTTTAGGCGCTGTTTTGCTAAAAACTTCTCCCTTGTATACGCGAGTTCCAAACAACATTTTTCTCAATGGTAGCAAACCATATGTATTAAGTACTATAGATTCAAAGATGACTTTTTCTGCCATAATAAAGGGGAAGAAAAGGATCATATGAACGGCTGATATAAAAAGTCCCTGGAGCAAACACTGATCTATCTGAAATGGATAAGTTCATGGTATGCATATATGATGAAAAAGGCACATCAAAATTCAAAGCTGAAACAACAATCTGTGTACTGAATTGCAGTTGTTACTGCCATGGCAGTTAAAAGTATTCTAGGTGTTTATGTTCCTTAACAAGAATCTGTGGAATGCTAATTGTCCCACCTGCTCTGCAGCTTCATAATCCAAAGACCTAAATGTCATTCAAGCAAGAAATGTAGATTACTGTAACCTTTTTTGGGGGTGAGGGGTTGTGTGTGTGATGATAAATCAAGTTTAATGACTGTACATGCAACAGTGTGTTAAAGAGATGGATGGTGCATGTAAAACTCAGTCAAAATAATTGCTAGGAGATGAAAAGTGGGAAACAGTGATCTAACTTTGCTATAGTCAGCGTAGTAGTCCACAGGATGAATGTAGTTGTCAAGTTTAATGGCTGTACAGTTTGTAAAGATATGGAGCTGGGTGTAATTCCAACTAAATCATTTGTAAAACATGTATGTCCCTGCTGCAAACCAAAAGGTCTAAGTCCAAAAAGTTCAAAAACTTACAAAAATGTGAAAAATTGCTACAGTGGCATGAAAATCTAATTAGGTCATCCACATATGCATACCAAATTTCATTTATTTACCTCAAGTAGTTTTGCTCAATTGTGCTAAGACTTTTGTCAAAAAAAGTCCAAGTCCAAAAAGTTATGCAATGTGTAACAAGAGTCCCAATTGGGCCTGAGACTACTCATCTATCTGAATATGTTAAGAAAACAACTGTTTCAATGGTTTTTGTTTTTTGTGTTTTTGTATATTTTATGGCACATAAACATCATCTGCCAAATATCAAATGGCCTTTATATGCCAAGACACTTTCTGTCAAAGTCGATCAAATTATGTTGAGCAGCTTTACTTAGATAAAGTTGTTTAAATGTTGTTTATTCAAGTTTAGTAATAGTAGCCATATTTGATAATGCATTAACATCACTTGTAAAAATCTGAAAACCCATCATCCCACTCTTTTCTGTCAGATTTTGTCAAATTCTGTTCAATGGTTTTTGTGAAAGAGTGGTTTCAAGATTTTCTGTTTTCATTAACAGTGGCCATATCTCATGGCAGATTGGAATCATTTGTACCAAAATGGAAGTTCTTTTGCCAAAGTGCTTTGGTCAAATTTGGTTCAATTCTGTTTAGTGGTTTTTAAGAAGAAAACATTTAAATTTGTTTCTATTTTTATTAATGGATGCCATATCTGATGGCAGCTTGGTATCATTTGTATAAAACTGAAAGCAATTTCGGCCATGATACTTTATCTCAAATGAGATGAAATTCTGTTGAGCAGTTTTTATAAGTTATTTCAGTTTTTTTCTATTTTAGTAATGACAACCATATATGTATCTGATGGTGGATCAGCATTATTTGTGCTGACTTTAAAGCCTTCATGCAAGAATGATTTAAATTCTTAAAAATTTGGTCAAACGCTATTGAGCAATTTTTGACAAGTCGTTTAAAGGTTTCCCAATTTTTAGTAATGGCATCCGTATTTGATGGTGGATCAGCATAATTAATTTTGTAAAAATCAGAAAACCCTTTATGTCAGAATGATTTCTGCCAAATTTGGGCAAAATCTGTTGCACGGTTTTTATTTATAAGTTATTTGAAGATTTTGTTTATTTTTAGCAATGGCAGCCATATTTGATGGTGGATTGGCATCATTTGAACAAATTTGAAAGCCATTTACAATATAAATTCAAATTATTTATATAAACTGTGTAAATGAGCACTTATTGCAGGTATATAAAAAATGTCCCAGACCTTTTCAGCAGGAACATCATCATGGGGCACATCCCAGGGTTTGAAAAGTTGACTCCATTAGTAACCTCTTACTACATGTAGGAGGGCTGATCAGATGGTTTATTCTACATCCCCAAGCTCACATGGGGATTCTGAATTGAATTCATATGAAAAAAAACTTCAGTTTCACAAGGTGGAAGTCGATACACTCAACAAGAATGTCTACTGTGAGTGGACACTGGCAAAGCATGCACTCTGGTCAATGTAACCATATTTGATGGTGGATCGGCATCATTTGTACAAATTTTAAAAACCTCCATGCCATCATGTTTTTCTATAAAATTCAGTCAAATTCTGTTGAGTGGTTTTTAAGAAGTTGTTTAAAGGTTTTCCTGGTTTTAGTAATGGTGGCTATACTGGATGACAGATCAGCATAAATTAAACAAATGTCAGACAGCTCCCTGTAAATTATGTACAAAGTAGTCAAGCAGTTTTAAAAAAAGTTGTAAATAACAATTGTGAACAGACAATGCACAACAAAGCACAACTTATGACACATGGCAGACAAAGGAATATATCATAAGCTCACTTAGTCAAGTGAGCTAATAAAAAGAATTTGTTACTAATTGGTGCAATACCCTGAAAATCTAATCATGTCATTTATAGATGCATGCAAATGTTATGCCTGCCAATTTGCATTTGTCAGTGTTATGCTAACAAGTTTCTTGGGATGGACACATGAATTTTAACAATGAAGCATACAGAAGAATGACAATAACTACAAAAACGAGGGTCCCTTGAAGGGACTGATGATCTACTGTCTGAAAAGAATTTCCAGGAATTCAAGATAAGATCATTTCTTCGTTTTAACTGCAAAGTGTCGAAACCATCTCAGATATTCTTAAGTGATAAGATTTCAAATTAGCCACTGTGGTGGCCATACTGGATGTAAGATCAACACCATTTTCGTTTAGGGCAAACTAGATACCAATTGGAAGACTTTTGTTGAAAACCCCATGCCAAAATGACCATCCATTCATGAGAATTAATGACAACAAGATTTTCAATCTGTTCACTGTGGCAGCCATACTGGATGTCTGCGGGGCTCCATTTTCATTTAGGACCAACAAGATATCATAATAAGTCTGTTGGTTATAATCCTATGTTGATATGACCATCAAATCTGGAGGTGTAGCAATAACATGTTTTTAAGATAGCCCCCATAGTGGCCATACTGGATGTCAAATCAGCATAGTTTTCTTTCAGGACACAATAAAAAGTCTTCTGGTGAAGACCCACATCGACATGACTTCCCTTTTAGGAGGTGTAGCAACAAGAAGATTTTGAAGATGGCTGCCATGGCAGACATATCTGACGTCAGACCAGCACCATTTTCATTTAGGACCAACTAGAGGTCATAATTTAAATATTATTCAGGTGAAAATCCAATTTCAATATGACTTTATTCCATTTTAAAATAGCAAGAACAAGATTTTCAAGATGGCTGCAATGTTGTCCATACTGGATGTCAGATTGGCGCCATTTTATTTAGGACCAACCAAATATCACAAGTCTTCAGGTGAATTCCCAATATCGATATGACTTTCCATCTGGAAGGGGTAGCAATAAAAAAAAATTCAAGATGGCTGCTGTGGTGGCCTGCATATTGGATATCCGGGCAGTACCATTTTAATTAAGGACCATAAAAGTCTTCTGGTGAAAATCCAATGCCAATATGACTTTCCGTTCCTCGAGAGATGCAATAACAAGATTTTATAGCATCCGTAATGGATGTTAGATCTGCACCATTCATTTTAACAGCTACTAAACATCATAAGAAGTCTTTTATTGAAAACCCGATGCTCATATGACCATCTATTCAGGAGAAGTAGCAATAAGATATTCAATATGGCCCCTGTGGCAGCCATATTGGCTGTCTGAACAATACCATTTTCATTTACGACCAACTAGACCTTGGGATGAATGTGTGTGTTTCACAGCAATCCTTCAAGTAGTTTTTGGGGGAGTAGCTATAACAAACTTGTGCTAACAAAACGCTTCAAAAAGTGAAACTTCGTCTTGCCGACATGTATATGATTTTCAAGCATGAAAATAAACTTATCTTACTCTACTATTTGAGTTGATATTAAGTCCCTACTGTGTACTGCAAGAATTAAACGTAAACAGTCCAGTAGTAGGGGTGAAACGATACACCTGTGCCGCATATCGATATGATTCACGATACACAGCCTACGATACAATACATTATCAATTCTCAGTTTAAAGAATAAGAATGCAAACGACTAATAATTATTCATGACTGCTGAAGATTAAAGTAACTTATATAGGGTAGATATCGTTTTCTATCGATTCTTCACCTCTTGTATCGATACGTGTATCGATATGGCAAAAGTATTGATGCATCAATATATCGATGAATCATTTTACCCCTATCCAATAGTGATAAAATTTTCTAGTCTTTATTTGCACAACCCAAATATCTAACAACAAATATTTTGCATGTATTTACTTCATAAAAAGCAGGAATCTCCTACACTATAGAGACATCTGAGACATCTACATTACTGAACCTAATGAAAGGTTCTCTACAAGCTCTATTACTTAAAACCAATAGGTGGAAATCTGATCCTATACAAGATACTGTACAGTATCTTGAAAATCTAGTTTATGTCCATGAGCAAATGCAAATATTGATTTTACCTTGAAAGAAATTGAGCAAGTTAGTGTAAATATCTTGTTAATGAGCACTGTGACATCCACACACTGCTGCTTGAGACAGCAATACCTGTTGAAACTATGTGAAAACTTTACCTTTTGAGTACATTTCAAAGACTACTTTGCAATAATGCCATTGGTGTCAATATCTATCAGATTTCTTAATCTACAAATCTACACTTGGCAACTGGAACTATTTATTACTGGGCACTAAATCAGTACATGTACTGTTTCTATACACAGTGAAACCTGCAATAATGGTCACCTGTAGTAAGGAATCATATGCCTTAAACAGACACTTTTTCAAGGTCCTTTAGACCATAGTATTGCAAAGATGAACCTCTATTAAAGAGACACATATTTTCAGCGGCCACTTGTCATAGTTCCCATCGCTAGCTGTTTAAAGATGCATGTACCATATATACCCGCTATTAATTGAGTCCAACTGCAAACAACACAGACCCTGATCTGCTGTCACATGATGCCCCAGCAGATCAGGGTCTATGTTGTTTTTGTTCTGCTGATTACTCCTAGCAAACGTCATAGACCGAGATCTGTTGGGGCATTATGCAATGTCAGATCTTGGTCTGAGCAGTTTGCAGTTGGACTCAACTTATGAGTATATATGGTAGGTTTAATGTGTAATTTATCTAATTATCTAATTCTCACCAAGCTGTAATGGGGAAATATTGTGATACCTGTCCATCCATCTGTCCATCACTCTAACTCCTAAACTGCTGGATGGAAATTCAGGACACTTCAAATACATATTACAATGTTGTTGTTGTTGTGGGTTTAACGCCATTTTTCAGCACATGAAAGGCTATACAAGGTGGCCAGAATATTTGGTGGAGGAAGAACCCAGGAAAAACCCGGGAAGAACCACCGACCCACGGGAAGCTACTGGCAAGCTTTCTCACATAGCCACGTTAGCCGAGCCCGAGACTTGAACCCACGCAGACAGAGGTGAGATGTGTGAGTGATCTGTAAATGCGAGCGCCTTAGACCACTCGGCCACCCGGGGCCCCGTATTACAATGTAATACATGTGTGATAACCTTCCACAAGAGGGTATAATTTGGGGACCCCCTCCCCTCAGGTCTCTATTAAGGGGTCAAAACTCAAATATAAAAAATAGGAATGAGGTATATAGTAACATTTTAATATTTTTTTACCAAATTGTATACATGCGGCCATAGTGGAGGACACAAAATACATGTAATGCATTTTGCATTACGAGATCAATAAACAGTGGGAATTTACCAGGGCAAAAATAATTTTTGTACAGGCTTTTGATATTTAGAAATTATCTACAGAGATTGACAGCTATTTACTAAAGAAAAACTTCCCATGAATACAAGAATGCACAATAAACAAATAACAACATAAGCATCATACTCATATTTTAGCAGTTTAATGTAAATTTTTATCTCTCAATGATGAAAAATACTTATAACTGAATGTTGACCATAATTTTGTAACATGATTCTTGGCCAGTCAATTAAATAAATTTGGGTGAATTTTGTGCAAGTGTGTAATTTAGTCTCTAAGATTCATTTAGTACTTTGTTCCAAATCTTAATATCTTCTCTCTCTCTCTCTCTCTCCCTATATATATATATATATATATATATATATATATATATATATATATATATATATATATATATATATATAAACAGGACAGACTTTTTGACCAGTTGTGCCATCAACTGGGATTTTCTACTAAGAAACTCATATTCAGACTTGCAAAATAATTTTTCTAACTGAAACACAAAATGTATTGATCTCATCCTGTACTTAAGATGTGCACTGCAACAGGTGTGACACTGCTTTAGGGCTTTTGCAATGGGTACAATGTAACCTCTTCCAGGGGGGGATTATATAGTTACCTGCCTCAACCAAGTTTGGGAGCAGAACATTGATTTCATGGGTAAAGTTGTATCTCCAACAAACTGTCAAGTCATTTTCAAACAGGCAGTAAAAAGAAAAGGTGAAATAATCCCTTTTCAAATATATAGTGCATATTAACTTCAGCTTTGCACTTTGTAACATCGAAACCCTCCACCCCTACTAGTTAAATGGTTATGTTCCAAAAACTGTGGCCTCTACATGACATGTAGCCTATCTTAGCAGTACAATGGTCCATGTACATCTTAGTGATTGAAACTGAGGTCAGCATTTCTGGCCACATTTTAAGAAAACCAATGAAGGATTGTGTCAGATTTTAAGGATATATTCCAAAGCTATAAATTAACTTTGAAACTTGAATAAAAGAAAAAATGTGCATATATATTGGAAAGAACTTACTGAAGGGCGATGGGGCGAATATGTAGAATTGACAACAACTGCCTCAGTTCACAATCTTTCTGGACCTCAGATATATATATATATATATATATATATATATATATATATATATATATATATATATATATTACAAATCACATGGCAAATATGTCTGTCCAAATTGCATTGTAAAAGTTGCATTGGTCAGGAGAAATCTTGTCCATGAAACAAAAACTGAAAAAAATACAGTGCAGAAATGGTGTGACACTGCCTTGGATGCATCCACTTACAATGCATCAAAAAGAGTAGTGCTGTATAACCTTGTACCTTTTATTAATTTTTTCCCCGTATTGTTTTTGTAAATATCTACACCCTAACGTCATGTAGATTCAACAAAGTAATTATGTTCTTGTGTTTTGTTCTAGTCTGTGTAATTATCCTATGTAGCTTATTACTCTTGAAAATGGAATCGGTAGATTCTGAAAGCGCTTGGGCTCGTTTCACACCAGTTGCTTTGTTGCTTATCACTTTTTGTTTCATGCATATCACAAACCATGCTTGAAAATTGTGAAAAATTTAATATGTTGATTCTTTGGACTTAAAAAACTGCAAAAAATATAACATTATATAACTATCCTCATTCAAAACATATAATCACAAAGGCACTGACCTTTTCTCTGCTCCTCAAGACATTTATATGTGTCAATAAAGCCTGCAACAGGCTTCAATTTCATTGCAATGGTAAGTAATCAAATGATGCCAAAAGTTCACTGATCTCATGAAATATTTTTAAAACACGCCAATAAAGTTAAAAGACACTTTCCTGATTCATATAGAAATTGTATCCCATAATATAAAGTTTTGTTGTGCAAACAACAGTTGCCTAAGAGAAGTTATCCAAGACTTCAGATATTTGTCACCACATGCACAGCTACTCTTCTGGTAAAACAATACAACAGGAAAGTTGTATGTACTCCTAATCAGCCCATACATTTACTGGTATTGTCTCATTGTGTTTGTGCCAAACACAATTGAAAGTCAATATTGGCAGTCAGTGATTTGTGAAGATCAAGTGATCCCTTTTAACCTGGAAACAAGTCTACCACAAAATTAGACAGGTAAAATTTGTGTATCATATCAGTCAGCATAAGGGAGAGGCCTGAACAAGTAACCAGTCCAACTTGAGATATGTGGATCACCTTTCCTTGAGCTTTCTTGTCCCACTATTTGTGGTGAACTGACAATCATGAAATATGAAACTGTGCCAATTAGAACCTACTTCATGAATTACAAATAGTATCACAATTGATCCCAATGTCATCATGTCATTTATGAACTCTCTCAAACTGAAGATTTTGAATGTGCACAGGTTATTCAGTCGTTTGCCTGAAATAACTGTATTCATCAAAAATATAATGGTATGGCTGCAATGAGGAAAGGTGTGTTGTCCTTGTGCCATACAATCCTGATTAAAAAGCACGCAAGAAATTTTTCTGGAAAATTACATACTTGATTATATATACACAGTGAAATATTAATTTTTTACATCTAGGGTATAATTTTTCATGGTTTTGCAAACAATTATATTGTTGCTGATACTTATGGAACAACATTACCACATTCCTCACAGAACAACATTACCACATTCCTCACAGAACAACATTACCACATTCCTCACAGAACAACATTACCACATTCCTCACAGAACAACATTACCATCTGTACTTACTTATAAGACAAGTCTAACTGCAAACAACATAGACCATGTCCCGGCAGATCAGGGTCTATGTTGTTTGTTCTACTAATTACTCCTAACAAACTGTGCAGATACAGATCTGCCAACACATTATGTGATGGCAGATCTGGGTCTGTGCAGTTTGCAGTTGGACTGTACTTATAAGCGAGAACATACAGTAATGATATATTTCATTGAAATATTAACGTACAAGTAAAATTACAGTAATAAAGTTCTGTACCGTATTCGATGTAATATCCACACATACCTTAAATATGCACACATCCCATGTATTCTATGTAATATCCGCACATACCTTAAATAAGCACATACCCCACTTTTAGCTCAAAACTTGCAGACAAATAACCACTTCTGAGCGCTTGTGTCTCAGTCCAAACATACCATGTAGGAGAACAGTGACCGTTAAACTCCACCATTTATAATGATTTTCTCATAACATACCAACATGCATGACTTGTGTATCATTAATATTTAACTCTGCAGGTTAAATCAGAATCAAAAACATATGACATGTTTTATTGAGCATGACCATATTGGAAGAGAGAGACATTTAATTTCCACAGTACAGAGTTCCCTATATACATGTAGACAAAGGGAGCAAGCTCTTCCAGTATGTATATACACATGATGGGAACATGTATATATATATACACATGATGGGAACATGTATATATATACACATGATGGGAACATGTATATATATATACACATGATGGGAACATGTATATATATACACATGATGGGAACATGTATATATATATACACATGATGGGAACATGTATATATATACACATGATGGGAACATGTATATATATACACATGATGGGAACACTGTTTACATTGTAGATGTGCTTATTATGATGATCTTGAATCTCATGAAATTTACTAAAATAATAATCTGTTAAGCACACAGTGTGGGTATTACATCAAATATGGAATATTATTTCTCTATGTCAAGAACAATTCTCTGCAGAAGGAATAGAAATGTGCCCATATAACTGGAATGCACTATGTACCACCACCACCCTTCCTTTATAATTTGAGCATTTAAGAACTGTAAATACCACAAGCCACACCTACACCGCTAGTTTAAAATGTGTATCAAATTTCAAAGACATACCTTTAACGTTTTTTTAAATTTTTTCCCCAGAACAAACAGTGTGGATAATGGATGGAGAGACCAAAACACTAAAACAAGAGACCCAAGTGGGCCTGCAATAACTCACCTGGCTGACATCTAATAGCCAATTGCAAGTGCAGATGGTAAAGAAATCTCAGTCAACAGGAAGCCTTCTGTTGAAATTTCTTCAATGCTGTTGACTTCATATGTTATAAAAACAATTGCTTCAAGATTTCTCCAGTATTTGCATTTTCATCCACGTCTGATCACACATCTGCATCATTTACGCAATACTGTGAATCACTTTAAATTCCTGGGTACAAATTTTTTGGGCTTTAATGGGCAAGTTAACCACAAATTTAAAGTCACTAGGAAATATGAATCAAGCTGATATTCAAAGTGCACTCCCCTCACCCGTTCCCCTGTCATATGCCATAGTAAGGTAAAAATGGAAACTTATTTATTATGATTCAATCTGCATGCAAAATTTCATGAATCTGATAGCTCTACACTCAGATGTTAATGATTATCTGATGCCATAAGCATGCAAAAGTAGTCAAGGTTTGTGAATTTTTACTTCACAAAGCACATATTATACCATTTATAAAAACGAATTCTCAATATAACTTTATGCAATCCAATGAAATTTGGAAACTGCAAAACATGAAATCATTAAAGTTCAAGAAAATGTAAATAACAGTTTGTGCTTTTTTTAAAGTACACATATCCTTCAATAACGTCAGCAGCTGTTTTCTCATGGATCATGAAGGCCACATAGATTCATTAAATGTGAAAGCAATTACCATATCTGATTCAAGTATTAGTTGTTTCATGAATAAAAAAAAGTTGTCACTACATATTTTATTACTTATATTGCAAGTACTATTCATTATTCCACTGAACAAACAGATCACATGAACACACTGTAATAACTAATTACTTTTCATAAACTTAATTGCTGAATAAACAATCAGCATATCAGTCCCATTTTCTTGAAGCCCATTTTAATCCTGTCTGTCCTTGAAGGTGATGATTTCCTGTGTAGAGACAATCCACTTTGAGATAATCGGCTTAAGGGTAGATGTTTTTCAGGTCAATCAAGACATTATCTGACAGTACATCTCCACTGTCATCCCATTCATTTAGTCAGGCAATCACCTCGGCTGAATACCACTCATGAAATAGTAATTTGAGTGCCTTCTTGAAGAATTTATTAATAGATAAAGCTGGGGGATTCATGCATGCATCTAGCACAAAGTTATGATGTTGTTTTCTTTTAAATGAGACAGCAGCTTCTCCCTGCGATGTGCTTTGAAAACATCAAAAAGTAATACCACCTTATGTTCACACTAAGTGCAGCTGTGGTATTAAGTTTCTTTGTTTCTACATATGTGCAAAAGAATGTCGGCATCTTGTTTGATTCACATCACCACATTTAATTTTTTTGTGAACAATAAAAAACTAAATAACTTACCATATATACCAACTGCAAAATGCATAGACCCAGATCTGCCATTGCATAATGTGCTGGCAGATCTGGGTCTATGCAGTTTGTAAGGACAAATCAGTAGAACAAACAACACAGACCCTGATCTGCTGGCGCATTATGCGATGGCAGATCAGGGTCTATGTTATTTCCATTTTGGACCCGGCTTATACATGAGTATATATGGTACCTAATCACTCTAATTACTGCAGTAGGGATTACGCCTGTTTGCTTGGAAATGTGTGGATGTAAGATTGATGGTATTATCTTTTATAGATATATACATCATCACTCAATATTTTATGGGGGGGGGGAGCAATGACAATTTAAAGTTATTGACAGTACTGAAAAGCTCCTATGCCAGGATGCTTTGTGTCAAAGTTGGTCAAATTCTGTTCAACCTTTTTTTGTCTCATAAACTCATGTAAATCTTTTTCTACTTTTAGTAATGGCAGTCACATTATATGGCCAAACAGCATCATTTGTATAAATAAAAAAAGGTGTTCAAGCTAGGACACTTTCTGTCAAATTTGTCAAAATTCTGTTAAGCACTTATTTAGAAGTTATTCAAGGTTATACTATTTTAGCACAGCAAAACCTGATTTAAGTGACTCTGCTATGAGCAATCACCTGTCATTTAAAACCAAAATCGTGCACAGAACAATTTTACTATATAAATGCAGAGGTGTCAGAGACCACTTGCTAAATGCAACCAGCAATCACAATTGTTTGTTGTGCAAAATATGCATAACAACACTGCTATGAATGACCATACTGTAAATCCAAATGTCCAGTGCATAATCTCTACAGACCTTTCTTTAATCCTTTGTAATCACAATTATTGAGTATAGTCTGCAGTGGAGTGCAGACTGTTTCAAACCAAGATTCACAAAAAAATGAGCAAAAATTTGAGTCTGGCTACCAGTTTTGTTACATGAATAAGGTAAAGTTGTATGCCAAAGACCATAAACCAGACTTGTGTACTTGTCCCAAACCACCACTGTACCATATATACCTGTGTACAAGCCGATACCAACTGCAAACTGCATAGACCCAGATCTGCCAGCGCATAATGCGCCAGCAGATCTGGGTCTATGCAGTTTGTAAGGACTAATAAGTACAACAAACAACATAGACCCTGATCTGCTGGTGCATTATGCAACAGCTGATCAGGGTCTATGTTCTTTGCATTTGGACTAGGTTTATATGCGAGTACATGTATATACGGTAGTTACATAGTCATCAAAAGCCCATTCCATCCATAAAGAATTAGCATTCATGGATGCAGTCAGTTCAAAGGTTATTATTGTTAGTTTATCTATTACTAAAACCCAAACAAAAAGCCAATGTCATTGTACGGGATCCTGCTTTCACTGTAGCACAATGGCACTTAAATCAATGGTCTGTGGAGTTACAATACATAATGACCGGCACTTAAATCAATGGTCTGTGGAGTTACAATGCATAATGACCGGCACTTAAATCAATGGTCTGTGGAGCTACAATACGTAATGACCAGGATGAATAATGTCTTTGTCTTTTTCTCTTATTAAGTCATTTCCTTTTCCGGATAAATTAATTCCATAGTTAATTATCAAGGTCTGTATTTCTTGTTGCCTTATCTGTGTTACTGTTAATAAAACCTGCACAGAAGGCAAACAGGCCACAGTCAGAGATCTCATCTGTTCACATTAGCGCATCTGTTACATTCTTCTGTTTACTGAGTTGACCCATATAATATTTATGTTGTGGGTGACTTAGGTTTGGGATTTTGGTGTAAATAAGTTTTCTGAGTAAGTGTTATTATACATGTAGCTAACTTTACAATTTATGGGCAGGACAAGTGTTTCCCTATAGTTAATTTTGCAAGTCAGATGCCATAATGCTAACAGAATACACATGAACTTCAAAAAAAAATTATAATGGTAATGATCTATGTATTTTTAGTGCTATATAATATTTTTTTATAAGAATGCATGTAATATTTTAAAAAAGAACTATAAATAAGGAACAAAATATATACGTACAGTAATTATGGGTATTTTTCCTTCTTAAACCCATCTGAACTTTGACCTTGAAAGCTGGCACTTCTGCACAGACCTGTTATGAAAGACCCCCTGTCTTCAGTGACTACTGGCAGTTGGCAATGTTGGTCTGTGAAGACACGTTTTACTGTCACAGTAGCCATGTTTGATGGCAGATTGGCATCATTTTTACAAAATTAACACCCTTTATGCCAGAATGCTTTCTGTAAAATTTGGTTAAAGTCTGCCAAGTGTTTTTTTTTTAGAAGTTTTTAAAAGATTTTCCATTTTTGTAACGAATGCCATATCTGATGGTGAATCAACATCATTTGTATAAATTTGAAAGCCTTTAATACAAGAATACTTTCTATCAAATTGGGTCAAATTCTGAACTTCTTTTTCTTGGTCCAGTAGCATGCCACAGCTTAATGACATCTCTTGGGTCTGGCGAGTTAAGAAACACCGTTATCAGTTTGATTTCAGGGAAAATTTATTAAAGTTTTTACACCCATCAATGAATCATAATGATGTACAACATGCACTTTCATATTTCTCTGAATATTCTGGGACCAACCATTTATGTAGCGGGGGGGAGGTCTGGGATTTTCTTAATGTAATTTTTTCCAATTTTCACCACACAATGCATAAAATGTTCATCAATAACGATATAAATATTAAAACACACTATTCTGTATAATATTTTGAATTATCTGTTGAGTTTGCCAATGCGACCTTATCTGATTGGACAATACTAGCCTGATACTTTTTTTATCATCCATACTGAAATCAGTGTTTAGGGCCAGTACACCAGGCTAGTTCAATGTGTGCCAAGACTGTTTTGACAATAATCACCCTAATATACTTGATGTCTGGAAAAACATGTCCAATTCCACTGAGGGATGTATCCTATCTCATCATGTTGGTAGGTATTCAATTAACATAATAAACAGATCAATTAACCATGAAAGGGAATTGTATGCCACATTTTATTTGATACATCTGACACAATATCACTTGTTAACTGCTGACAGCAACCAGTGAAAATTTTCGCTGCTGCCAGGATTAGTGATGGCAGGGGTTTTAGTGATCTGTCAGCAAAATCACTGACCTTGGGTTAGCAGATTAGCATTAATTTTGAGCCCTGCACAACAGTTTTCACCTGCACATAAAACCTGAAATAAAAGGCTTCTGAGATGAAGAACTTGCATGTTGACTTAATGAAAAAGCATGGTAGTGAGTAAAAGGATGCATCTCTAAAGATGTTTGTCATGAGGGGGGGGGGGGGGGGGGGGGGGGGGGGGGGCATCTTCAAATAGTCAGGCTAAAAATTTGTCACTTGGGAGTCATCCACAAATCAGCTGGCAAAGTGGAAATCACTTATATGCACTAAACCGGTAACTTCTCAGCCAAAAAAGTGATTGTAGTCGATTTTTTCATGCTAGTTTCAGCCCTGTAAACATGTGGATAAATTCAAAAGGATAAAAACAAAAACTTGTTATATTTGGGGATATCTCTATGTGTGTGTTTGTGCTTTTCAGCTAGTAAAAGACATAACAATATGTACTTCAACATTTGTATGAGAAAGACAATCAAAAGTAATAAAAAAATTAATTGATTACATTCTAAAAAATAATGTAATTGAATGAATCTCTCTGCCAGACAAGGTGAAATTGTAATTTTAATCAAATTTATAAAAGTAACTGCTGTTTGATTTATTACAATTTAAAGTATTTTACTCCAAGACTGGCACCAATTTTATAATTTTTGGTGCACCAACTCATAGTTTAATACATTGTGCACAAGTACTCTGATATATTTAAAATGCTTACACATGCACACCTAAGCTGAAGTGGATTAAGGGTGTGAAGACTAGAAAAACTTAACTACCCTATATACTCACTTATAAGACAAGGCCAACTGCAAACAACATAGACCCTGGTCTGTCATTGCATAATGTGCCAGCAGATCTGGGTCTACGTTGTTGGTTCTACTGATTACTCCTAACAAGCTGCATAGACCCAGATCTGCCAGCACAATATGTGACAGCAGATCTGGGTCTGTGCAGTTTGCAGTAGGACTATACTTCTAAGCAAGTATATACAGTAAATAAAAAGACCAGAATAACATGACATCTCCCAATAGAAAAGAGAAGATAATCCAGGTGGTATTGATTTTGAACTGTGAACAATATTCCATCAAGGCTACATATGCTGTCAAATAGTGATACATATTCACAATGCCTGTGCCACTTCATGGTCCTAACTATGAATGCCTGTGCTACAGAGTGGCTGATATTTTGAATACTCGTAGCCCTCCCCTGCAACAGGTATGTAATAAAACCACCCTGTGGTGTACTAAGGGTAAATGGCGCAGGGGCAAAGATGATCGCCCAAGGGGCCAGAATACGAGGTCTGAATTTTTATCAGCTGTTTTGGTGCCCCAAGACCTATGGCGCCTGGGGCAACCACCCCGTCCATGCGCCCTTCCCCCCATTAGTACGCTACAGAAACCACCCATTCATACAGGCAAGTAAACATATGAAAAACTATGTTATGATGTTGTAGGATACAAAATACTGTTTCACTAGCATAATCTAGAATGTTGCACTAGTGCATGCATGCTAACTGTTTTGACAATCAGTACTCTTATTTAATTCATGCGTGGAAAAACACATGGCCACATCCACCACAGGTATTCATTGTATCTCGTCATGGACAGGGTCTTGGTAGATACTCAATTAGCACATTAAACAAATCAAAATTAACAACAAAATAGAATGCCATCCCATGTATTATCTTCCGACAAAAGACCATTTGTTAACTTATGACAGTAACAAGAAGAAAGTTTTATTGTCCCAACAGATTTGTGAGGGATGAGCTTTGCATGAGCCGTCGGCAAATTTACTGATCTCAGATTAACATTAATTTCAAGTCCTGCAATGCGGCAAAGAAATGGCAGTCATGACAGTCTCATAAAGGAATATATAGTGACAACACAACAATGTGGCAAATTAGCTTCAATTTGATTTTTTTTTTCATTTCATGCATTTTTTACAAATTAAAATCATGCCAAAGAAAAAAAACTTGTCAAAAATTTCAGTGAAATAATTATCCACTGGCAAAACCATTTTCTGGATGGTTTCTGCTTATACCATATACATTTTGGTATTCTCAAAATATATAATACTGAAGGCAACAAATTTGCTAAATCAAGATGCCATCTGGTATAACTCCCATCAGCAACCTAGACTTTAATCTTGCTTGAGTTAAATTTTATGAACTGAGACCTATGGTCTGAATATGGGCTCCCAGACCCAGGCTTATGGTCTGAATAGACTGCAAGATCCCAGACCTATGGTCTGAATATGGACTCCCAGATCCCAGGCCTACAGTCTGAATAGACTCCCAGATTCCAGACATATGGTCTAAATATGGGCTCCCAGATCCCAGACCTACAGTTTGAATAGACTCCCAGATCCCAGACATATGGTCTGAATATGGGCTCCCAGATCTCAGTGCAAAAAGTTAAACTTGGTCAATGAAGATAAAAGTAAAACTAATAATAATTCAGCATCAGTAATACAATCCACCATTGGCACAGAAATCTATTGGTGTATTCTGCATAATATCCAGCTGACAGTTCATATAAAGATACGTTTACCTACAAAATATCTTTTTTTTTTCCTTTTCCTTATCCCTCTTGTACATGGATCTGAATAAATGTTTCTTTTGACTTTCACATTAGCATTACATGATCGTGTCAATTAATCATGGATTGGTTGATGTTCTATAGACAAGCTTAAATCTGGGATGCTTTTAAACATGACTATGACAGTTTTAGAGTTAAGTTCATGTCATGCAAGATTGTCATGTATAAAATAAAAATAGCTGCAATTTTGCAATTTGAAGATGTCGTGTGAGCAGCAGGATATATTCTTATACTAGATAAAAAAATTGGCAGGAAACATCGTCATCCCAGACAAGGTAATTGGTGTGATGGCCAGTGCAGAGATAACTCTGCATCTTTATTGGTATAAAAATGTATTTACCAATTGATCTTTCTTTAGAAAATAACTTCTGCTGACAGTAAAAGTGAATTTTCAGTAAACTACAGTGCTTTCAGTAGTAACAAATCATTAGTAGTCATGAATAACATTTTCATTCATGTATTAATAGAAATTTAAGTCAGATTGTTACATAAAAAAAATTTTTTATCCTAGATCCTTGTAAGAACTTTAAATGTTAGTATTTTCAGAGATCCATCAATTTTTACTAGGCGGAAGAGGTTTTACCAGAAGCACTGTAATGTGCACTAGTAGTAATGACATAATCTTAACAAGAGTTCCTTGAAGGGACTGATGCTCTATTGGCTCATAAGAATTTCCAGGAATTCAATATAAGACCATTTCTTTATTTTTAACTGCTGAGTGTTGCAATTACAAGATTTTCAAATTAACTACTGTGGATGTCAGATTAGCACCATCTTCATTTAGGACCAACAAGACATCAATTATGATCAACAAGACATCATAAAAAGTCTTCTGGTGGAAACCCCATGTTGATATGACTCTCCCTTTTAGATAAGTAACAATAACAAAATCTTCAAGATGGCCATATTGAATATCAGATTGGCACCATTTCCATTGAGGACCAACTTAAGACGTTATAAGAAGTCTTTTGGTGAAAGCGCAATATCGATATGACAAGCCATCTAGATGTAGCAATAACAAAATTTTAAAGATGGCCATTGTGGCAGTCATATTGGAAGTCAGATTGGCACCATTTCATTTACAACCAACTAAACATCATAAGAAGTCTTTCAGTGAAATCCCATGCTGGTATGTCAATCCATTCAGAAGTAGTGATAATAAGATTTTCAAGATGGCTGATGTGGTGGCCATACTGGAGGTCTGAGTGGCATTATTTTCATTTAGGACCAACTAGACCATGCGATGAATGTGTGTGTAAAGTTTCATTTAGGACCAACTAGACCATGCGATGAATGTGTTTGTAAAGTTTCATGACAACCCTCCATGTGGTTTAGGAGGAGTAGCAATAACAAACTTGTGCTAATGGACAGATGCCAGATGACAGACACCAGACCATCCCATAAGCTCCTCTGATCTATGACCAGTAGAGATAATAATGAAGTGGGCACATGACAGGCTACTGAAGCAAATTGCTGCTAAGAGCATTGAAGGTATCTGATTGGAAACTGAGCTCATACTGACACAAAATAATGTGTAAATTATGCATATTTAACAAAGATAAAGGAGGATATGCTCTCATGGTATGTATTATTGATGCAGAAAACAAATCAAGATACTGGGACAAAAATATGTCAGCAACAAGAGCTTGAAGTCTTTCCCAGCTTTGCAGATCATCATGTGGATTTATGTTTACTACCCATGCTCAACTGCTGACATCCTGGCAACTACTGAACAAGCACCACACTTAAACAATATTTTTAGCTACCATATGTACTCGCGTATGAGCCAGGTCCAAATACAAACAACATAGACCCTGATCTGCCATCGCATAATGCACCGGCAGATCAGGGTCTATGTTGTATGTTCTACTGATTAGTCCTTACAAACTGCATAGACCCAGATCTGCCGGCGCATTATGCAATTGCAGATCTGGATCTATGCAGTTTGCAGTTGGTATTGGCTTATAGACAAGTATATACGGTACTATATTCCACCATGTGACTGTCAGTCAATTGACAATACCCCTCCAGGAGAGTACTGAACAAACACCATGCAATATTAATATTGTTAGCTACCCTACTATTAGCACTGGCTCCTAAAAATCTGAACGTGATTCATGGATTTCACAATGTAGGGGTCGATTGACCCCTAATATGGAATTGTTAGGGGTCAATTGACCCCTAATATGGAATTGCTAGTTGTAGCTCTGGAATGTTGCACACTGTGTCTTTGTGATACTCTACAAACCTCAATGTATTATGAAACATGCAAACGATATAATTCAGTTGAAATCAAATGCCCCTCATTACAGTAATAATGAGTTAGCATATTACACAAAGCATCCATGCTGTAGGAATCATCTAAAAAGCATAGCCAGCAAACAATATATTTACATGCATCTTCGATTGTTAAGATGTTTCCTGGCTTTGAAAAGGCACTACTGCTGTTTCTGCATGAACAGCTTGACGTGTAATTCCTAATCCCAACCCCTCTTTTTTCCAAATATTTTAATATATGTAAATGCTACTTCACATTCAGAATTACAGTAGAACTCTACTGAACAACAACAGCAACAACAATAATAATATTAATAATAATAAATAACAAATTAACTAAATAAAGTTTTATTTTGGCAGAAGTATATTTGCATTTATTTATGAATACAAAGAATCAAAAGTGTATGTTGTGTTATTGTTTCAAATACAATGTACTGCAGTAAGCAAAATTACAAAGTCAGTAGTGAAAAGTACAAAGTGGAGAAAAAGTACAGGAAAAGTGGGAGTTTTATAAAATAAAGATAAAGCAAGTATTGGTTAGAAAGATATCACACACCTTCTCATTCAGTTACCTCAAGAGACAGCTCAAGTAGATATTCACAACAAAAAACGTCCAGCACATGTCTTCAATAAACATGAGGAGAAAGCAATGGCAGAGTAGCTAGCAGAAACAGAGAAGAAAGGAATGGGATTGAAACCATATTGAACTTTTAGATACTGTGCAAAACATTGTGAAAAAGGAAAACAGGAAAACCCCATTTAAAGAATGGAGGCCAGGCCATGACTGGTACATGTATAATATTAACAATAAATACTTTATTTTATGATGACCTCTGGATGAAGAAACTATTGTACATCCCAAAAGAAATAAAATATAATAATAAAGAATGCTTAAATACATTAAGTATAAAGAACTTAGTTTTTAACTCATTTAGATTTGTTTTTAACTCATTTAGATTTGTTTTTAACTCATTTAGATTTGTTTATGATCTAATGGTTTTGGGAGTTCATTCTACAGAAATGCACCAGAGTAAGCAAATGATTTTTTAGAAGTATTTGTTTTTCGAAATTGTGTTCTGCAATGATCATTTTGTATCTGATCTCAATTTAGGTCCTTGGTACTGTTTTTCTGACTTAAAATGAAAACAAACCATATACCATGCAAATGTATTGTGGAGAAAGTTCATTCTTTACTTTTAACATTAATACTGACTTGTAGGCTAACCTGTATTCAAATTTCAGCCATTTTAATTCCAAGAATAAAATTTTGGATTGTGTATCAAATGGTAAATTTAGGATAATTCTTGCTTCCCTGTTTGAAGTTTGTCGATTATTTCAATATTACTATCAGTTGTATTTCCCCATATTGTGCAGTAGTCCAAAAGAGAAAGAATGAATGTATTGTAAAATAATTTCCAATAGTTTAGTGGTTGATAACTTTTTATCCTCTTATCAATATGAACTCCCCAAAAAATTTCTGTGTCAACATTTTCAATTAGATTAATTTCAATATACAGCTCAAGATTTGGATTTCTGTTCATTGATAATCTTTGCCTAATTCCAAGCAACATTACCTTGGTTTTTAGGGGATTGATAACCATGTTATTTAGTGAGAACCAATATTCAACTTGATATAAATTACAATTTCATAACATAGAATGCTTAGATGGTTGGATCCAGACCTGAAGTACCACTTAAAACTTGCAGGGCAAAGCAGAGTAAGAAAGTCTTGACAAATGGTACAGTACATTTAGAGATTTCTTCAAGACCAAGAGGTTGTTAGAAAAACCTGAGCAAATTTGGAATGCAGATGAAACGGAATTCAGTCTTGTTAGTAAAGAAGGAAAAGGACCTTCTAGAGCTAGCTTTTCAACACCCATCCCACTTGAGTCTAGAGGCCATAGCAAGCAAAGGCTTACAGTGATGTTCTGTGGGAATGCTGCAGGCCTTATGATGCCACAATTCTATGTGTACCCAAAGCCACCGTCCTGGTGGGATGGGTCAATCCACTGTCTGGTGGAATTCCAGGATGTAACATTGTGCAAACTGAAATGAGATGGATGAATTCATCTGCATTTTCTGAATTTATAAATCACTTTTATAAGAATTCAGGTAATGCAATACGAGTCATTTTACTTTCTGACAGTATGAGCAGTCATTTGGACATTAGTGTTTTTCAGAATGCAATGCAAAAGGGTACAAGATCCATACTGGATTGAAGAAAATGCCACACATTTGATGCAACAATTGGACAAATGAGTTTTAGAGCCACTAAAGACTAAACGGCACCAGATTGTGACCATCATCCTGGACTTCCACACTGAAAGTACAATTTGTCTGAAAAGTTGAAAGATGCATTAATGAATTCTACAGACCTTACTGTTGTTGTGAATGGCTTTAATGCATCTGGGATCTACCATGTAGACAGAATTTTTATTTCTGATAATGATTTAAAACCTGCATTGTCAATAGTGAAAGAGGAGCCCCATAAGTGGGAAAGCCATCAAGTAACCTTGAAAACATTTAGTGCATAGATGAGTCCTGAGAGTACAGATTTGAGGGTTTTGGAAGAAGTACAAGCAGCAACTGGAAGAGAGCTACAATGTATTTGGACATTTTCATTAGACTCAATAAAAAGCAAATTTAACTCAGGAATTACATTACAGTCAGATGCTGTTTTGCTGAAAGAGAAAGAAAGAGACAGGACAATGCTAATACCTGCGATACAAGAAACTTGAAGATATCCTCATGCACATGAAGATCAAAAGACAAAGAGAAGATCACTGGACTAACTCCTTTGAAACTTCACATATCATAAAAGAGAAGAAAGCTCAATATAAGCAGTATTGTACCTTGGTTGAGTTATTAGTGGAACATTTTATGTACCACTGTCACCCAATAATGATCATTATGTGAAATTTTGTTCAATTTAGGGGGACATTAGCAGTTTGGGGTGGCAGAATGTTCCCTGAGCTCGGGTGTAAGGTGCAACAATATATAAGCATCTTTCATCACAGCCAATGTCCGTTAAGAGCAGGAAAAACCCAAAGAAGAAATCACTGAGCTTACACAAAAAGAAAAAATCAGGCCAATTCTTTTCCACAGCATAGTATGCATAGTACATCATCTGCTTGAACATCAGAAAATGAAGATGAGAGATGGGTTGTGCCATGTCATGGAAATAAGACCTGTCTCTACCGTTGGAAAATGTTGGGATAGAATTTAACAAATGTTCTCGGTGGATTCATCAGGACTGTATTCCACTTGGTTACAGTTTCAAAGCTGGGAATGGTGATGAAGTGTCATTTGTTGGTCTTAACACAAGTCAGACTGAATATTTGGAAGGTTAGGTTCATGGACTCTCTAGAGCTTTCATACCAGTTGTATGCACACTGTATTTATCTAATGATAAGTCCATGCTTGATAAAAAATTCATCCACCCCACCCCATTTTAAAAAAAAGTTGGTAAATATTAGCTACGAACATTTTTGTTTCATAATAAGCCCAACTCAGTTTTTGACAAACACTATTGGATTAGATTTAACAAGTTATACTGGCTAATTAATGTTAATTAATTGGACTTAATTAAATCAGATACAGTATTTACTCATTCACTACACAAAGCCAGCTGCAAACAGTATAGATGCAGCTCATAAGATCAGGGAATATGCTCTCTGTCCTGTATATAAAAAATTAGGCTACATATAGAGAATGCGGCACAAGCATTATCCAATCTAACCCTACAAACTGGCACAGCCCACGGGTCGGGTTAAATTGAATAATGCACGTGCCTATTCTAATTATAGCTTGTATTATGGTTCAGTGAAATTTTCAAGATCTGCCCATTCCCTTTTGTTTATGTCAGCAAATGTCATAATGTGATCCACTATACCAATCAGCTGACCTTTTGATGTGAAATATAAGCTTCTTCTTTCATACTGCATTAGTCTCTCACAATGTGATTGACCCATTTCCCCGAAAGGATGTATTCATATTATGCACATTTAATATGCATCATTGGGTGTCATCAAAAACTGACTTGTTTCAACAAACAGCTAGTAACTCAAACTGAGATTTCTTAGTAATTTAGCTTTCTGTAGCTGAATATTATACAGAAATTTGTATAAGCAGATGACTCAATATAAATGCAGTGTCAAGTATTCCTTTTTTTGAGACTAGATCACGCATTACAATTCTTTTGCTTCACTCATTTTGAATTTGCAGATTGTGATTTTCAAATTGATGCTAAAAGTTTAAAAATAATGTTATTACATATATATGAAAAAATATCAAATTCATAGTATTTTCTTGTCATTGTCTTTGATTATTTAATGCATTTCTCTCTATCAGTACAGTGTTTCCCTTTACCCTCATTTGTGTGTCAGAGACTACCAAATGTTTAATTTGACCCCCAGTTCTGACACCAAGGGGCTTTTGACTCTCAATCTTGCACCCCTAAGGGAAACACTGTAGTATCTAAATACATGTTTTTAACAATTATCACAAGGGTGATGTTAGGATTAGGGTTATTTCCCTTTCATTCATGAAAGTCTTTATGATATATCTTCTGAATTAATTACTGCTTTAGTGCTAATGTAGACTCTTTCATTCCTCACATCTGTATTCAGAGTCATTGGCCATGATGAGGTGAAATTACACCTGCACTGTATTGGGTACCTGGCAAAGGGGGTGGAATTTATCTGTAATCAAGCTCCCAACACCTGGAAGCTTAGATGTACTCAAACTAACAAAATATGGAAGTTAGAGTATGCATTTTAGGATCCACCTCCTAATTTATTCTGACTTGAGCAATTTAAAGCAGTCTCATCATCAAAGGAAATTTCAGCAGTCCATGATACCTTTGCTCATTTTACATGGCTAAATACTGTAATGGGATAAAATACATATACAGCTAGTATTTATATTTAGAATGGGACCATATTTGATATTGGAATGTTATTTTTATTTTAACATATTGAGGTGGATGCTTGACAATGTCAACAATGTCTGACAACCAGGTTTACATATGAGTGAAATACATAAATAGATAAAATTATGAATTTGTCAACATGAGCTGAATCGTTTTGCTTTCATTTTCCCTGCAAAGCAAGAGATTTCAGAAACAACAATCACTTGAAAACAGCATGATTTCAGGTTATCATTCATTTAAATATGGACGATTTAAATATAGACCACCAATGACAACACTAACAACACAACTGTTAACAGGGAATACATAAATATATATGATAATAATGCCTGTATAAATTTAATTCCTGAACCGAATATGTTTCATTCTAATCTCCATGATATGGTTACAGATACAAGTTATCATTCATTTAAAGTCTGACCACTAATGACAATACTAACAACATACTTAACTGTTGGTTGGGAATACATAAATATACATAATAATAATGTCTGTATAGTCTGGATTCCTGAACTGAATACCTTTTATTCTAATCTGCATGATATGGTTACAGATGATAAATGTGAAGTGACTTTAAAAAATGTAGCTGGTTTACCGATCAGACATGTACCATGAGGACTTGCTGGAGCTTTCAGACAAATATTAGATTTAGGGGGCAAAATACTATGTGAACTACAAGGAGTGCCTATTGCAAGTTTCCCACCATGATCAATTCCAACAGAGGTTGAAGGAAGAGTTGTTATTCCATCCAAATATCTCAAATACCTCAATGATCATAATTATGCATTGAAAATACTCTGATCTGCACTGTCAAAGATGTCAGAAGGGGAGTGCATGAGGTTACTAAATGACATACATGTGATTCTACCGGAGGTAGAACAAAACTACAGTTTTAAAAGCCATCTACCACATATATGGTTTATAGTTTAAATCTACTACTTTTGAAAATTAGGAATTTTAAAAACATTTGAAAAAAGAAAAATAATGCTATTTTTACACATTCTATCTGCACATTATAGAAACTAGCCAGAACCAGTCTACTGGGGACCAGAAATGTTATAGTAGTGGAATGGCCAATGCAATGATGCATGGCTAAGTAATCAAATTAAGACGGTTAATCTGTGTACACAAACAAGTCGTTAATTGATTACCTTTATGTTATAATTTGTAGAGTTTAAGGCCAAATGCAGGATGTTTTAATGAGGTGTTATAAGCAATAAAGGGATAATATGTGGTCCATGATGACTTTTGAGTCTTTGATTACAAATCGGCCAACTTTTGGCAAAGGTGATAGAAAAGGCGAGACCGACCAAAAACTTATTTCAGCAGAAACATTTAAGTGTTTTGATTTTTTTTCTTGTTTAAATGTTATTATGTTGTATAAGATGTTTAAAGAGCAATATTTAAGGGTAGTTCTTTTTTTTTTTTTTTATTCATGCCAAAATGTGTGCTTTCTCCCAGTACCGGTACTAAAAAAAAAAAAACAGCTAAGATATATGAGGCTCAGAAATATATCTTAAGTCTAATACAAAAACCTCCTCCTCCAGGTGAACTTAGCTTGGAGGATTATTGGAGAGCAGTTAGCAGCCTTAAAAACCAAGCCACAAGAAAACTGAAATTTTAACTTCTTTGCAGCCTGAGCATGGTTATTTTGTCATTACCACATTCTAATGTTGATATAGAGAGAACATTCTCCATTCTTTGCAAAATACAAAGTGACCAAGGAGAAATCTAGACCAGAAAACTACAGAGAGCCTGTTAAAGTGTGAAACTTAATAAGCAAAATGGATGTCATCAGTGGTTATCAGTCAGTGATCTTGTGAATGAAACTAAAAATGCTTGTCGATTTTATTTTAAAAATCTTTGCAGTGAACTATGAGATATGTAACTCTTACTTTCTCATTTAATTGACAATACATAGACTCATATTAAATTTTTTTTTTATTGTAACTGTTTCCATAACCTGATTCATGTTCAAAACTTGCTGCTTTATTATAGTATAAAGAGAATACATATCATGGCAAAAAATACACTTGTTTTGTTTTAAATCCCCTTACAACAGGTAAAATTTATGTTGATAAAAATCTACTGGTTTAGAAGCCAATCCAGCAATCAAAATTTTTGAAATCTATTGGTTTGATGTCCTGGTTCTGTCACATGTATGAACTAAACAGAAAGTGACAATTAAACCTAACATTTAGGCCTAAATAACAAGTATTTCTTATCAATGTTTTCTTGATTGCATTCAATGTCATAAATTTTCAGAAATAAATCAGTTGTTAATCTGGTTTCTTCTTTATTTTGCTTTGATACTCAGATGCATCTCTACCTCTCTGAATGTTTTCAACTTACCAGTGCAAGAAAAGGATGTTTGTCTATCAGCTTTATATTGATATTTCAAGTGATGTGTTCCATTTATTTCTTCTGTCATTCCCACAACTCTAAATCAGTTAGGAAAATGTGAGACATCAGCAGCTGCTACAGCATTAAGAAGATTGTGGCTTTTTTAAACTAAACAATAATGCTATAGTATTACATTGTGTATTTTTCAGCAACAATTAAATCTTTTGATTAAAATCCATCCAGGACTGTGCAAGGGTTATGTGTGCTAGTGCTGATCAATTTTGACACAATCTAAAACAGTATGTACATCCCTATAGTACAGGTCATGTGGGCATTCAATACAGACTATTTCAGTAATGGGTATAATTTTATAGAATTTTATTACATGTACCTTTAAATGTCAAATATTCACTTTATTTGGATCCTCATTCATCCATATTCCATTGGAAGGTCATAATATACACACCCAGAGAAACAAATACAGCAAAAAGTTAAAGCACATGGCCATTCTTAGGTGAGGTCAACCTAAAGGTGTGATCCAGTACAAACTGGATTGAATGTCGCATGCTGTGATGTCACAATCAAAGCTGTGCTTGTTGAAAAAAAATTGTACTACCCTGTTATTTGTTATGATAGAGATACTATGTCCTCTTTTCTTGACCCAGTTTAGTACCTGGCCACCATTTTAAAAATCCATAGTGATCAATAATTTTCATCTGGACGTCTGCATTTAAGGTGCAGAACATTTAACAATCAGGCTTTAACATACTCTGTATAAATTATAATAGTATTCAATTTTAGAACAAAAATGAATATTTAATTTAATTTGCGTAAAATGCACCAACGTGACCACGTTGACATACATTTTTGAGGTCATGATTTTATACTACAGTGCTATCCAAACAACAACTGGTATTTAAACGTTAATCAATAAGCAACACTAGCACTTGAAAAATACCTATATTGTAACCACAAAAAAAAAAGCTTAAGCATTTCTCCAAGTAACAACACCGAAACATTTATGTAAAACTCTTTGATTTACGATTATGCCGACCTTTACTCAAGAACGATTCGTTACGATCATATGCAGAAATTGTCACGAAAGTTGGATGACAAATTTATCAGTGAAAATAAAAGTCTTTTCGCACCGACTGATTCCATCTGAACGGGAAACATACTAAATATTCAGCATCAGTAACAAACTCCCACCATTGGCAACGACCCCATCACTGATCGCTGGTATCAAACTTAGGAATGAAGCACGACTTACCAAGTGAATTTGCATGACACGTCAAAAGACTGCGTTAAAATCTTAGCTTTATCAACTTTTTGCGTTCTGAATGGCTTGATGCTAAATATATTATTATTACATGACATGCAAAAGCTGGAACCGCTCGCATTTATCAACATGTTCAGACATAAACAAAACTTCAAATATGTCGCTTCCGCTCCTGCGCACTCAAACACTATAATAGTCGGAGAAAACAACGAACCCAAAACAGATGATTTTTTAACACACAAAAATCCAATAAAATGAGGTAAAACCAGTAAATCAATATTTAAGTGAAGAAGAAGAAAACGTTCAAATACGTTTTCAAACATATAATGTATTTAAAAGAATCAGCAACTCCATAAGTCCTGAAAGCTAATTTATTCATAATTCATTCGAATAGGTCGAAAATTAGATTTTAGAGAAAGAGAAAGGGTCTTGACAATAGAGATATTTCTATATCATACACATTTGTTTACTTGATACTAAATCCTTTGGAATAATATTCATATTTCTATTTTCAAAGAAACCAATGAATACCACTTTGTCCAAAACCGTGTACAAAATAGTATCAGAGAAAGGGGTACTGGAAGTACGTGCCCCAATGGAAATTATGGCATCTTAACGACAACGATATAGCTTTTTTTTCTTTCTTTTTTTCATCTTCTTCTGAAAATCTCGTGTAAAATTCTATACTTCGTAATATATGGGTGCATTCCGCAGAATTCCAGGCAGACAGTTATATACAGGTAAGCTTATTTTAAAAACAACTTATTTCCCCTCTGTAGCACAAGAGGTTAAATAATTTTTTTTTTTTTTTTACATTAGTATTACTTGGTTGTGGTGTCAATTAAATAATTATTTAATTGAATGATTGATGTGTTATGTAAAAAAAATTAAATATGAGATGCTTTTAAACACGAATTCCACAGTTTAGATTTTAGTGTGTATCACGAAAGCTCGGCATGTACCGTATGTACCGTCTGTACTCGCGTATAAGTTGGATCCAATTGCAAACTGCATAGTCTACACAGTTTGTTAGGAATAATCAGTAGAACAAACAACATACATTCAAATCTGCCGGCGCATAATGCGAGGGCAGATCTATGTTGTTTTCAGTTAGACCCGACTTATAAGGGAGTATATACGCTATACAATTTTTTTTTTTTTTTACGATGAAGTTCAATGTGAGCAGCGGGTGATATCCTCATACCGGATAAGGCAGTGGTCCCCAACGCGGTGCCCGCCAAGGTTTTTTGTGTGCCCGCGGAAGAGGTTATAATGAATAATAATAATAATAATAAATGGGTCCAGTTAATTGGTTGGTGCACGCCATTCTCTCATAAACTCATAAATGTGCCCGTAGGCACAAAAAGGTTGGGGACCCCTGGGATAAGGTAATTGGCGGCAAATATACTCATGCCAGCCAAGGTAACTGATGGTTCGCCAGAGCAGAGGTAACTCGGCATCTTTAATTTTTTTCTTTTTCTCTCTCCCCCCCCCCCCCCCCCTCGGTCATTTTTTTAAATTGATCATGAGTAGATAACCAGGGATTTACATCTCCCTATATTCCACCTGGCTCGGGATGCAGGTTTCTTAAATTTAAAACTATGACATACCAGTCAATTTGAGAGAGAGAGAGAGAGAAAGAGAGAGAGTTTTCAAATCATACCAGTTAATCAATATAAAGTCACATTATATATTACAAACACAGTATACTGTATAATGTACATCATGCGTTAATAAGTGCATTTGAATCATAACACATTATTCTTAGTTACGGGTGGAATAATGGATCCCACTGTTCCAAAATCAACATAAAATGTTCTTTCTTTTCAGAGTTGATTGCAATAGATTTTCCCAAATTATAGTGGTATTTAAGACAATGTGTCAACCGATCAATCTAGGCATATTCCTTTTCATTTCACATATATAGATATATTATTTGGCAAGAAGAAAACAGAAATAAAAAGTTTTTTTTTTTATATTCCATCTGTACGTGTGTCTCCCGATATACCAATTCATTCACTTTGTGCAACATCTATGTTCACTTTATTCCGAATCCAGTGGAATACATCATTTTACAGCATGTTTATCACATTACATTTTCAAAACAAATGCAGTTTCAGGGACATTTTTACAAAAAAGTGCATTTATCGGTATCAAATAATTTTATTTGATACAAAAATGAATTCATTGGTAAAATTATATAAATAACCTGATAACAAAACCATTGTAATTTTTAGTTTCTTGTTATTGTAAAAATTTTGTATGCCACAAATCCATATTCAAATTTAAAATTTAATTCCATTTATTTTCATTAGTTGGTTTAACATCCGTTTTCAAACGTAATTTATAAAAGTCTTTACATCCTTTATTGTTATGAAATACAATTTCTAAATGGAAAAGGATAAATGGTCTGGCCGGTGTGGTTATATCTAAATGTAACTTTTTACATAAGAACTTTACACGTTGAATTATACCTTGAAAGGCAAGGAAATTCGTGTTGATACCATATTTAGCTTTAAAACAAACAAAATCAGTATTAGTTCCCAGATCTGTAAGCATATCATCAATATATATTACATTATGTTCAAACCATTTCTTCTAGAAAATTGGTACCATCTTACCCTTTATTAAAGGGAGATTATCCATACATTTTTTTTCACAAGATCTTCTCCTGTCTGGGGTATAATTTTCTCTATCAACAGTTTCTAAGCCAATAAAACATCACGCCAAAAATCGTTTATTGTCTTTTTGGACAATGTCAAAATATTATCATCTCATAATAGGAACAAGTATTCAATCTTGTATATTTAATATTCAAACAAATTAACAAATTTTATATTAGATAGAGGAACTTTACAAACCCATGTTATTTTCAAAGCTAATATAAATTTATCAATATCTATCATCGCCTAGCCACCTTTAGAACAGTCTGGTACAAAAACACTCTTTTAACTTAGGTCACTATTGATTGCCATATAAAGATGAAAAATGAATCATTTAATTCCTTGATACAATTTTGCGGAGAGTTTGGTAACATAATGAACAAATGATTATGCTTTGGAACAATTAAAGTTTTAAAAACTGTAATTTTACCAATTGGTGTTAAAGATCTCTCTGCCCAAAGTTTCACATTTTTTTAATCATTTTTATTTTATTTTTAAAATTCATTTTCACCATTTTATCCAAATCCACCGAAAACGTTATGTCCAATGATGTAAATTCAGTCTCCCACTGTAAGTTTAACCTGGGTTGAAATGTTTCTGCTCTATACTTCTTATTTCCTATCCAAATTGCTCTTGTTTTTGGTAATTGTAAGTTTCAGTCCGGAAATCCTTGAAAAGAATTTGAATACTTCAATAGAGGATTTCGGAGATTCAAAAGAACCATCAAAAATTAAAGTAGTATCACCTGCAAACTGTGACAGTAAATATTCTGTTCTTGAACTTGACACATTTTATATCCTTATTATTCTTTAATAATATAAAAAATATTTCTGCACATAATAAGAAAAGATATGGAGATACTGGTTCACCCTGTCTACAACCTCTGGAAATTCTGAAAAACTCTGATATAATTCCATTTTGTACAACTGCCGATGACATATCACAATAAAAAGTTTTATTCCAGTGCCTTATAATTCGTCAAAATGTAAAGAAAGTTAAAACACTCTGAATACATTTCCATGAATAAGAATCAAATGCTTTTTCGAAATCAATTAATAATTGTGTGCCTGGAATTTGTAACTCTTCTGTAACGTGCATAATATTATATACGATCCTTGTAAATTGTATCGGTATAGCAATTTATTAACCAATCAGAGTCTTTGTTTTCGATATTAACTTCCGCTGACAGTAAAAAAAAAAAAAAAAAATGGAATTATCAGCATATACTGATAATTTCACGCAAATTGGATGACACATTTTCACGTTATGATTATTTGAATTTGTATATGTTGTATAGTGACAGTCAACTGAATGTCGGAGTTGCTCCTTTAGCAAGTGACAGCACCGGTCAGCGGAAATTGTTAGTTCCAGTGTGTTCATGTTTGAATGACAGGTGGGGGGAGTTTGCGAACTGTCAAATGATTATTTCATTAACAAGAGACCCTTCTTTTATCTCCCTTTTAGCAAAAGTAATCAAAGTTAAAACCTTTTTGCTTTTTTGTTCGTACAAAATGCCGTTATGTTCTTTTTGGTTGGTTCTAACAACACTTTCGGCACTTTATTAGCTAAAACATGCCGAGGAAATGGGACATGCGTGCCTTTCCCAATGACAAACCGCGAGGCAGCCGACCAGGGTGTGTTTCAAACCCGTGACCCTTGGATTAAGAATCCGATGCTCTACCAACTGATCTACCGCGGTTATGATTTAAATATCACGAAGTCCTTTAAATAGTTTTTACTTCGTGAAATGTTAGACCTCAAAAGGCATGCCTGCACGATAGCTGTTAGTTCTTGTTTCCAAAAATACCACAATAAGCTCACACTTATGTTAAGAAGAATATTGTCTTTAGAGTCGGCTTCCCTTTCATTTCAAATATATCGACATCGAATGATTCCTGTCCATTCGAATTGGTCAGTAGGAACCTTTGGCCACTTGGATCGAAGCAGATTGCTCGAGGATACTTTGGTATACCGGCTGTAAACTCTTGTAGATGGTTTCCCTCAGGTGACACCTGCAGAATGTTGTGAGTACGTGAGCCAACGACATACAAGTTGTCCTCTTTGTCCAAACCTACCCCGGCAGCGCCATCTAGTGACTGGTTTTCATAGCGAAAAATCAGCTTTCCCTCTATGTCATAGCAATATACCGATGGAGGATCAAAACATGAAACGTAGACACGTGATTTTTGGGAGTTTAGAGTCAGAAAGCTGTCATAATAAATTGTCGAGCAAATTTCACTCAGTAAGGTCTCCTTTCCAATGACACTCATGGTTCCCCAGCATAGTTTGTCTCCTTTCAAACCGCATACGACAAGTTGTTCACGTGACAACGCGGCAAGGCCGGTGCACTGTACTTTGGTTTCGATATTTCGTAATGGTTTTATGCCCTTGTTTACATTTAGAAATTGGATCTTGTGCTCTTGAGGCAGAGCCACGGCAATTTTGGCGCCCTCGACCAGACAAACGTCATACGGTTTTGAAGACAACACGTAATCTGCTACATGATCATATGATGAATCATACAAACGACAACGATAAGTGTTGCTGTCCAAAAGCATTATCTTTCCGTCATTCAAAAGTGACAACTCTTCGTATGCTGGTATGCGAGTATCAGGGTATTTTGTCTTTATCTTGCTGACAACCTCTGGTTTGCATTTCTTTAACGGAAGTGGGCCATAGATTGGATTGTCCTTCTGCTCGCTGGAGTCTCCTTCGTTTCTTGGTACTCTCATCATCTGTTGAAGTTTTGTAGGCAAGACTACTTGAAGACTTTGTCGATATTCACGTACTTCAAGTTTGCCCATCTGGATTTCAGGCATGTCCGCAATGGCCGTGAGTTGTTCATTAATTTGTAGTGTGGCTTCCACGCTTACGTTCTCTGTAAAATTCTCGTGGACAGTTTTCTCGTAATTGTCCAGTTGTTCAATAAATTTGTTTAATGTGATAAGGACCTGAGCACTTTTGTTACATTTAGAAACAGCTTCCAGATGTCGGTGGGAATTTCTAATTGCGGCAATCAGGGAATGGCACTTGCGTTTTTCTTCATTCTTGAGAGACGTCTGCTCACGCAGTACATCGTTCTTCTCGATTATAATCCTCTTCTCAAGTTGATCTAACACAGAGTTGAATTTCTTTCTCAACTCATGAATCTGCTTGGGCATCTCATCCAATTCCGTCTCTAGTTTCTTCAACACCTCGTCATTGATTTCTGTATATTTGCAGAGATGTTCCTCCAGTTGTTGCATCCTCTCCGCTGCGGACTGTGGCTCGTTTTTCACAAGAAGTTCATGTACGTGGTCGGATATTTTCAAGATGTCCATGCAGCCCTTGTGTTTGTCGAATGAGCAAACATGGCAGCACATTGCGTTGTGACCTTTACAGTAGTATTCGATATCTCTGTCAAGGTGATCAGAGCAAATGACTCCACCTGAAAAAGAGACTGCAAGTTCAGGGTTGGTTGAAATCTGTGAAATATCCAAAATATTGTGATTTCTTGTGGCCTTGTTCTTCCGATGTACTTTCTCACATGATGTACAAAGAGCTTCCTTGCATGCTGCACAAAAGGTTTTTGCTTTGTATGAGGTACCGATATATAGACATGAGTCACAGAATCGGTCCCCTTTATTTTTTCCCTTAGGGATCATTGCCAGGAGAAAGGGGTTCAGAAGGAATTGCTCAGCCCATTTTTCAATAGGAGTTCCTGGTGTGAGAGGCGAGGCAGCCCTATGACATACAGGGCAGTTAAAAGTTGTTCCCTTTTCCTCGGGGGATGTGTTGACAATATGGTTCTTCAGGCAGTTCTGACAAAAGGAGTGAAGACATGGTAAGGTTCTCGGAGAGACATATTGATTCAGGCACAGCGGACACAAAAACTGATCTGACGGAAGTGTAGACTCCTGGCTGATCTCCATTTTTCACACGTTTGCGACTTATTTGTAAATGTTTGTCGAGAATTATATATACTTTGCTCCGACAAAGTCAGTGAGGAACCGAAAATTGCAACTTTTGCAACTGTTCAATGCTTAATGTTCTCGCTGTTAATAAGATAGTGTACAAACCCAAATAAATAAAAGACATTTTTTCCATTTGTCAATATTCAAAGAATCGCCTGTATTGCCAGTGAGCACGACGTTTTATTACTTTATAACCGTTCTCGAAGCATAACATATCACAACTCAATATACACCTGTATTTCACTCTCCGCGTTAGGTTTTTTTTTCTTTTTTTTTTCAAAATCAGTGATTCGTTCAATCGCACAAAGTAATAGATATATACCTAAGACAATTGACTAAACACGTTATTTAGACTGGAACTTTCCTTACTGTATCGTCTTTTAAAGTAAGCATTTTTTCATACCATTCTATTCGGTAGGTTCCAAACAGCATACAGTTAAATGAACGGGCATATATTGATGGCTTTTATTACAATACAACCAATCACCTTCAGCTCTCAAGGTGCACATGCCACCTGTCTCTCTGTCCGTTTGTCTGTGTGTGTCTTTTATCCTACCTTTCTTTGCATATGTGTGCGTCCGCGCCGGTGTGTGTGAGTGTGTGTGTGTGTGTGTGTTGACTCATTGCAAAATATGGCATAGTAAAAGTACTAAAAGAGAATTATCTTAGTATGCAACAAATTCGATAACTAATAAGCAAATTGGTTACAAGATTATTACCTCTAGAAGAAACCATCATAGTCATGCCTTTACTAACTGTATACTCCATATAATCTAGAATGGAACGACAGAAGTTCGGACTGAGACGCTTAATTCTAACTGACCTAAAGGAGTCCATGTAGCTCAGATGGAAAGCGTCAGATTCGTAGACCAAGGGTCGCCGGTTCGACACCCGCACAGACCAGCCCGGGTCAACTGCCTCGGTAATACTTTGGGAAAGGCAAGATATAGCCTAAATAAAGTGCTGAAAGTGTCGTTAAAACCCAACAAAAACTATTTGACCAGGTTTATTGAAACCGATTCGGACATATGCTGCAAAACAATTAATATTTACGATAAGTTTAGCACGAACTTTATTATTTAAACGTAGTCCGATTGCAAGCTAATGAAACGAAAGAACGTTTTCTTTGCTCTTGTTAAAACGGAAGCTAAAAGGTTAAAGTAGTCAAAATATTCCATTCACAATAATAAGCGTTGAGAACCGAAATGAAGTGGCATATTTACAAGCTTTGCTCGTTTATGTCTCCATTCCATCACAGCTACATCAACCCGTGAGCTTGCTGCTAACATTTATTGACTGCGATCCCGGAATGCCATGAAGCTAACAGATAAAAGTTAGACTCTCGTCCCGGAGGTGGGGGTGGGGTGGGGTGGGGGCATCTACAGCACTCACATCACATCACCGTATCCCCTGCCTCTAACAGTCAGGTATTAAAATCATTGCGTACTGATAGTTTCTTTCGCTACCGGTGTCAGAAGAGTTGTGCGATACAACGAACGTACTGGCACGGACAGATACAGTCATAACAATCCAAGTTCGTTCCTTCTTCTTCTTCTTTATTGGGATTTTATAAGAAGTTTGACATGGCAGGATAACGAACTTCAGTGTAAAATCATGCGACTATATTAAAGTCATCTTACCGTATATCAATGATCAATGCAGTTTACAAATATACTAGTTTGCAAGAACACGCCCACGCCGACACAAATGAAATAGAATGCAAGAACACCACCAAGCCTACACAAATGAATTAGAATGCATGAACACCACCATGCCCACACAAATGAATTAGAATGCAAGAATACCCCCACCCCACACAAATGAATTTGTATGCAAAAACACCTCCACGCCCCCCCCCCCCAATAAAATACAATAAAATAAACATAAAATAAGAACTAGAAATCCGTCCATGCGACACTAGCGCCCCGTCATCCATATGCAAGTGGAAGGATACAACAGGGCCATAACTTGTTTAATATTAGAAAATGTTATAAATTAAATTTTACCTAACTCTTTTACACATTAAGCCTTGAACAAAATTTGGTTCGAATCTATGAAGTCCATCAAAAGGTTATTTTTTATTTTGTTTATTTTTATACGGAACAAATGTAGATAAACAAAATATAATTATAGCTTTATTCTTCAGGGATAGGGTTGTGTGTGTGTATGTCTGTGTGTTTGTGTATGTGTGTGTCTGTGTGTTTGTGTGTGTGTGTGTGTGTGTGTGAGAGAGAGAGAGAGAGAGAGAGAGAGGAATAAGAAATCCTAACATTTTGTAGTTATGCATTGTTTTTAGTATGTAGTACATTCATTGTACGCGGCATATATGTCTATTATTATTTTCTAATGTGATATCAACTTGGCGTATGATATTTCTTTTGCATATAACATGCATAAAATTAGTAACAAGTCCCTCAAAAGTTATTGAATGGAAACGAAATATTTGATGGACGAGCAAAGTTCAGAATAAAATAGGGGCCTTACAAAATTTCGTCAGCATATGTTGAAAATCGAAGATGACATAGGTCTTTTCAATATAAAACTTCCTACCAAGTTTGATCTCAATCAATGAAGTCCGTCACAAGCTATTGAGCGGAAACTAAATTCGTGACGGATGACCTGACGGACGGACGTACGTGGGAAACACTATGATATATGCTCCCTGCACAATATACCATGATATATTACTTCACCGTATATACCATGTATTTAGTATTCGTTTTAATCCTTACTATGGTTAACGGCATACTTGGTGGAAAGAACCCAAATTGTGTCCGTAAATGGAAAACATTCCAGTCCAGTTCATCTATGTTTTGGCGTTCCAAAGGGTTCTGTTCTCGGACACGTTCTCTTCATTCTGTACACCCAGCCCCTTTCAAGTGTCATAAATCGTCATCCGGTATCTCACCAATTGTATGCTGATGACACCCAAATATACAAATCTAATCACCCGACTGAAGTCGATGATACCATCCGAGGCGTAGAGAAGTGCATTTCTGATGCGAAGTAGAGGATGATGACATGTAACAAGCTGCAGATTAATGACGATAAAACTGAAGTCATTTAGATCACCTCACAAAGACTTTTTTGTTCCTATCCTTTACCTCAAACAATAAGTAACAGCAACACTAACACTAAATTCAAACATTCAGTACGAAACCTTGAAAGTTCTCTCTCAATAAACCAACACGTCATGAACACATGCAAAGCTGTATATCTGGAGCTGAGGCATATCAGATCCATTTGCAAGTTTCATTCTGTTGATGCTACTAAAACACTTGTGTGTTCCTTAGTACGCTCTATAATTGACTATTGTAATTCTCTTCTATCGGGTTCGTCTCAATACCTACTACAGAAACTTAAAAAAGTTCAAAACACTGCTGCTCGGATCGTCCTTAGAGTACCAAGAACCGAGCACTTATCCCTTTGCTCGGTACCCTCCACAGGATACCCATTCGCTCCAGAATCAAACACAAAATCTCTTCTCTCTGCTACATTTCGTTGACTGCCAACAGTCCGAAATACCTATCTGACCTCGCCAATGTGTACACCCCTTCTTGAAACTTACGTTCTTCTTCTGACACCCTTAATCTCGTTACTCCAACCGTTAAAACCAAGTCCAATGGTCAACGTTCTTTTGCTTATCAGGGCCCATTGATCTGGAACGAATTGCCTCTTGCACTTAGACACAATGACACCACGATCTCATTCAAGATTCAAGAGAGCTCTAACAACTCATCTCTTTCAGTTGCAAGAACACAAGACTTAACCATGGTTCTTTACCCTTAATTATTTTCATCACGCTTTGTTTGTAATTCCACGGTGTTTATATATATATATATATATATATATATATATATATATATATATATATATATATATATATATATATATATATGTGTGTGTGTGTGTGTGTGTGTGTGTGTGTGTGTGTGTTCTTATGTGCTAACCAATGTTGTAAAGCGCTTAGAGCTTTTAAAGATTAAGCGCTGTACTTAGTTATTATTATTATTATTATTATTATTATTATTATTATTATGTTAATCCGAAGGAAATATTAACATTATCATAAGTCGCTAAACAAGAAATACCAAAAGGTAAATGGTCGAAATTAAAGATTGCAGAGTAGTTAAGATGGTGGTGTATGGTGTTCTTTGCGATGACAGCAATTACACCTCCACGGGAGTGACGGCGGAATGACTTGATGGAATAACCGGTGGGTGTTAGATCCGCGCAATTTGGTTCATCGCCTGGTGTTAGCCATGTTTCTGTAAGGCAAAAAGATGTCAATATCCTGATCATTGATAAAGTTACATATTTCTGTGCGCTTTTTCGATGGTCCAGCTGATTGGCCGTTGAATAATGCGATGCGCAATGGTTGCTCGGACTTAAATGCTGACGATTGAAGAGGAATTTGAACAAAGATGTTGAAGTTTATGGTCGAGTTTGCTGATTGCCGTGAAGGAAAGGGCGAAATGGAGTTAACTGGAATTGTTCTTCCTGTTCCGCACTGGCCGGCTTTGAAAAAAAATGTTTCTCTTTTCGCAGCCGTTTACATTTTAGTGAAGATGTATGTAGTCGGTGGTCATTGATGTCCGAGTAACGAAGTTCGCATTGTTGGTACGCAACGAAGTCTGGAGATTCGAGGAGCGGTTATTTAATGCAATTAATGAGGGACTATTATAGCATAAACTGGTAGATTGTTCAGTATCACCTGATGACGGCATGCTCAACAACAATGGCGGTTGTAGCAGTAGGACAAGAGGACTGAGTTCTCGTATACAAAATAAGTAGATGAAGGAACACATTCCAAAAGGACTGTTAATGCATGACGAACATAGTAACGTTGATGAAGACAATCAACGAAACACATATATCATCCAAAAACAACAAAAAGTCGGGAGCAGCTGCCTTAAGCCTGTTAAGTGATTGCAGACATTGATCCACTTTGTATGTTAGTCCCAGTAATCACTTCTTGCTAGTGCTCAGGGAATAGAGTCGCTTTTCACTGGACCGAAGCAGCAGCGAAACTAGGCAGCCCCCTGTGCGACTGAGCAGTCCTTTTTAGGATCACACTGCTCACCTCCGTAGCATGAGGAAGGGACTAGAAAAGGTGCCATAAACATTGTCTGCTACACCTTAACCCTGGTCAGCATACCGCGGCTGACGCGGATCCCACCTCAGCGGTCGAAAATCTAACAAGAAGACAAAGTGACGCATCTCTCCATCGGTGTATAGAATGTGCGCACACTAATGGACAGTAGATAGACCAGAAAGAAGAACAGTTCTAGTTGGTAGAAAACTGGTCAGATTCGAGATCCCGTTAGCAGCCCTGACTCGCCTAGCTGAGGAAGGACAACTCACCGAAGTAGGAGCCGCTACACCATCATCTGGAGTGGCCGAACTAAAGTAGAGCAACGTGAAGCTGCTTGTGGGTTTGCCATCGATTCACAGCTAGTCAGCAAGCTGACAAATCTCCCAAAGGGCGTGAATGACAGACTAATGCAAATGAGACTCGCACTGTCTTGAAAAGACATGTAACTATCATCAGTGCCTATGCACCCACCAAGACCAAACCAGATGAGATCAAGGACAAATTGTATCAAGACCTGGACTCTCTTATCGCAGAAGTACCGAAGACAAACAAGCTCATCATCCTTGGTGACTTCAATGCTTTAGTTGGTACAAATCACCAGACATGGCCAGGTGTCATTGGCAAAAATGGTTTTGACAAATGCAACAACAACGGACTCTTCCTACTGATGAAATGCGCAGAACACGGCATCCTAGTCACCAACACAGTATTCCGCCTTCCAAACCGCAACAAGACATCTCATTGACTACGTCATCGTAAAGGAGAAGAGACAAGCAGGATGTCCGAGAGACGAAGGCCATGATAAGTGCAGAATGCTAGACTGACCACAGGCTCATATTCCCCAAGCTCAATATCCAGATTCAGCCTAGCAGACGACCACAATGCAAAAAAGTGCCCAAAAAGCTCAATGTCTCCAAACTGAAACAGGAGAATGTGCAACCAACTACAAACAATTGATGCGAACTCCGAGAATGTTGATGAAAACTGGGCATCCTTCAGAGACAAAACCCTCGGTCCCACCACACGTAAGCATCAACATAGGTTTGATGAGAACGATACTGCCATGCAGAGATTACTGAATGAGAAACATCGGCTACAAAAGTCACAGCACTTCATCATCAACGAAGGCAGCCTTCAACAGCATCAAGGGGATTGTTCAATGCAAGCTCAAAATGTTGTAAGGCTCATGGCTGAGCAACAAGGCAGATGAGATTCAGTCCTACGCAGACAGGAATGTCATGAAGAACTTCTATGATGCTCTGAAGACAATATGCGGGTCACATTCATCAGGAAAATATACTACAAAAATGTGCAGAACGCTTCAACAACATCCTCAATGAACAATCACCTATCAATGAGAAGGCTATTGATCGACTGCCCCAAGTGGAAATCAACATATCACTCGCTAATCCTCGAACGTTGACTGAAACTGAGAAAGCAATTGACCTGTTGTCAAACGGTAAAGCACCTAGAGCAGAAGCTATACCAGCAGAAGTCTATAAAGCCGGAGGCTCACACATGGCACAGAAACTGACAGAACTCTTCCAGTCAATGTGGACTCAAGGAACTATACCCCAGGAGTACAAGTATGCATCAATCGTCCACGTGTTCAAGCGGAAGCGCAACAGACAATCTTGCGACAATCATCGGGGCATCTCATTGATGTCAATAGCAACAATTCTGCTGAATCGCCTCGTGCATCACATTGATCATGGGTCAATGTGGCTTCAGGAAAAGACAAGGGACCACATACATGGTGATTGCAGCTCGTCAACTCCAGGAGAAATGCCAGGAACAGAACTCCAACCTCTACGCAACATTCATCGACCTGACAAAAGCCTTTGACCAGTCAGTGGTGGGGCCTCTGGAATATTATGGCAAAACGTGATTGCCCAGATAAATTCATTGTAATGGTTCGGCAATTCCATGATGGCATGTTTGCTCGTGTCGTGGACGACGGTGAGTCATCTGAACCATGCACGGTCACCAATGGAGTCAAGCAAGCCTGTGTGTTGGCCCCAGTCCTCTTCAGTTAGATGTTCTCTGCCATGCTTACTGATGCCTTCCGTGACAATGATACTGGAATCGACATCAGACACCGGACTGACTGCAAGCTCTTCATTAATCTGAGGAGATTATAAATGAAGTCGAAGTTACAAGAAGTGACTGTTCGTAATCTCCTGTTTCATGACGACCGTTCCCTGAATGCCAATCTGAGTCTGACATGCAACAGAGTATGGACCATTTCTCTTCAGCTTGTGACAATTGTTGTCTCACAATCAGCATCAAGAAGACAGAGGTGATGCACTAACCTGCGCCATGAAAGCATTGCGTAGAGTCTATCATAACAGTAAATGGCCAAATCCTAATTTCAGTGGACAGTTTCACCTATCTCTGCAGTACACTGTCACGTGCAGTCCACATCGATGATGAAACCAACGCCATAATTGCTAAAGCAAGTGTTGCCTTTGGCAGACTACGCGCAAATGTGTGGGTGCTCAGAGGCACCGGTCTGTAAAACAAAACTGAAGGTCTACAAAGCCATTGTGTTGCCGACCCTGCTGTATGCATGCGAAACCTGGACAGTGTGCAGACGCCATGCCAAGAAGCTGAACCATTATCACATGGGCTGCCTGAGGACACTGATGAGGATAAGATGGCAGGAAAGGGTCCGAGACACTGAGGTTCTTACACGGGCAGGCATTCCAAGCATCCACACTCAAGTCATCCATGAAACATTACAACAATGACCCTGAGTTTTGGGAAGATCTCGCACAGAAAATCTCTCCTGCTGCAGTCCCATCCATATTGGAGCTACAGACTTTGAACGGAGGAGAATTGCAGAGGCAGTGCAGAAACTCGAGTAGCGTAATTCTCAGAAATGCAGCACGTTGTCTACTGATCAAGGAACCCCAAGCGGTATCTCCTGTGCAGTGTACCGCAGACAGTTCAGAGCATAAATTGGCCTGACCAGCCACTCGCGTACTCAGGTTGTCCAATAGCTTTAATATCGCCATACAACTTTCGAAGAAAAAGCACAACATTCATTCTGAAGATGTTCATATTTCCCATCAGAATTTCAAGAAAAAGTTTTCCTGCAACAATTTATTTTAAGAAAACTGTTATTCTTGCTTATGATAAAGATTCAGGAAAAACGTGTATCAACGGAATGAAACGATCTTCAAAGCTGGGGCAATGCTGATAAGTGTGCCCCATATTCCATGTACGAGCACTAAATAACCATTCAGCTGCTTGAAGAAAAAGTCTAACATATTTAGCAGAATTTTTTAATTGTTTATATTTGGTACGTCAGTAATTTTAATGAAAAGACTGAAAATGCGACTAAACTCTGGCTGTTTTACCGTCTTCTAACTCGGACCAACCATGAAACGTTCAAGAATTCTGGAATGTATGCTTGGGTTTTGTCTATTGCTGGGTTTTGTCATTGTGGAATAGGACTAAGAACACTTGTGAACGGAGCCAGGTACCAATCTCGAGGATGCGGAATATTCAATACCGTGTGTACATATTATAGTTCTGAATCGAGTCATTGGCCAAAAATATCGGCGTCCTTGTTTTATTTCTAGAATTAGACGCTTCCTTCTTTACATTTATGGATATCTTTGATTTGTAATATGTATATTTGCAGACCTGATCAGTATGATTCTTTTCTTCAAATCCGTTTCACTCCCATTTCAAATACTTTTCACCCTGACTTCATGTTCAATATGTATGATTTGCACGTGGTGTTTAAATATCTGACCCATTAAAGCATGTATACGCCTGACACGATTTCTAATACAAATCTCAAGTTTGTATCAACAGCTAGTGACGAAGATCACAGCAACACCGAAGATAAAGTAACAAATGTGAGGAAAGGACATTCTTCTTATTCTTTAAATTATTGTTTTGTTTGTTTGTTTTTTATGTTGGGGAGGGGGTTGATATTTTAGATGTCATTAGAACTGTTGTTGATGATGATTTTTATTTTTATTTTCACGTGAACCAATAAAAAACAAATGTTTCCATCGTTATTCGTTCGTTCATTCATTCATTCTTATTCTTACTCATTCACTCTGATCCAGCTTATGTTTGTTCTTTTAGTTGTTTGTAGATTTTTAAAAAAAATCATATTAATTGAAAGAATGGCTGCATAAATTGACAATATAACTAGATAATTCCTTCTCTCTCCCCCCCCCACTCCAATAATTAATGTTTTTCCTGACCAAGAATGTCTTATTTGCCATTGAGAAAAGACATAAGTTTGTCTAAATTTTTTGTTCTTTTATACTAAATAAGAATCGCTTTTCACATTTTAAGTTTTCTAGCAAAGAATGATACTTTTGAGAAAGTAATCAAGGACTTTTAAAAGTCCACAAACAGCATGAGCAATTGATTAATTCGTTATTAATATAACAATTATTATGCTCTGTATGAAAATTAATATTCTGGTGCAATTTATGGTCACTTTATTGAAAAATCACTTACCTTAATTTACTGAAACTATACAAGCGAAAGCATAAAATATATTTTTTTTTAAAGAGATAAAGTATAATTTTTACGACAAATTTGCAGGTTAAAGATATAATTTGTCTTCAACGGCATACACCTTTGTGTCTAACTCTTTTTTGTCCATTGGGATAATTCAAGGCTACAAACAGGAAGAAGCTGACTCCGTTAGAGCAATAACAGATTGCAGTAAACATCCGTCACATTCCAGAATTAAACGTAAACACCCAATTAAGCCGTGTGTAAAGTACTGTGTAAAAAAAACTTCTTTTTTTGTTGTTGTTCTAGCTATATCGATTGATGAATAATACCATATTATGAGCAAAAATAATATTTACAGCTCAAAGAACTCCTATAATATATGTTGTATATATACTGACCTTGACCTTTAAAGATTGAAGCTTTGCTTTTTCCAACACTGTTGAAAAACAGAGCAGAAGTGGATATGAAACAGACAAATGAAGGTCATTAAAAGTATTTTAAAATCGGATTCCAAAGTTTTTAAAGAGAGGTGAAATAGGAAAGCTCATTCATGATATGTATTTTGTAAGCCATTCTGCTTCTAGAGTTTTCGTCATTAACATAATAAATAAAGATATCCTTTTATATGCAAAAGAGTTGTGAGTGTATTAGTAAAACTTATTGGGACATATAAGAAAACGTTTTGGAAACATGAGAGGTAAATAATGAATGTTGCATTTGCATAGAGAATATGCACCCTGACTTTTCGTAAATTACTTTACAACATTCGTGTGCAAATACAAGACTAAACGGTGTCTTTTTTTTATATACCCTCAGTACATTACAACATGCATTTTTACTAGCGTTTTACTCGATTCATTTTATTTACCCGGTTTTAAAATGTAAAATTCAATATGAAAGATTTTATGATGCTCTATTAGTAACCTCTTACTTGCAAATCGTATTTTTGTGTTTCTTGTAAATAGTATTTTAATTCTGTATATATTTGCCTTGTATGCCTTGTATGCTAGAAGTCATTTTGAAAGGTGAGGCAGTTATAATACTAGTTTTAAAATGTATTTAAATCATCAATACTTTGGTCTATAGTCGGTAAAACTGGTGTTAGTATTGTTTTTTTTATGTTTACATATTTAACTTTTGTCATACATATTTACCTTTGTCCTTGATTGTAGGATGTAAACAAGTTGTTTACTTAGAATTCGAGGTCAGGATTGCTTTTGGTTACAATTAGATTGGTTTTTCCACTAGAATTACTGATGATTTTTGTCATGTAGGCATACGATTTTCTAGACAATTCTGTCAGGTGGATTGTGTTTGTTTATAGGGAGTTTGGTAAACAATATTTCATTCTTGTTCTAATGGCCAGTCTATGAAGAATCATTTTGATAATCAGATGTGTACCGTTGTGTTGTGAAAATCAGTGCAAATTCAGAGAAAGGAATTATTTATCTGAAATATTCATTGGAATTACTAAAGTGCTCATTCTCAATTTGGATTGATACATGACTTTGGGATTTTTGTGAATTTATTCAAAGATATTCTGGATTACATCATTCAGGCATATCATGACAGTCAAGACTACTGGCACATCAGGACATTCAAGACTACTGGCACATCAGGACATTCAAGGCTACTGGAATTCATTCGGAACATTCTATATTGAGGACGTGTGATTGGGGCACTTAGGATTATTGGATTATTTCTATTTTAATTCACAATATTGTAAGTGTCTTTTGAATTTTCACTTTAATCGTCTAGAAATAAATTGCTTGTTGATTTTACTTAGATTGTTGGTTTAACTTTCTTTCTGTTACATATTTTTAAGACCTAGAGTCGTAACAGTGTTCTTTTGAAGAGACTGATATGTGTAAATTAAGATCTCCAGTCCAAAGGTCTTTGACATCGGCCTCTGCAGATGGAACTTTACAGAACCTTAGCTTAGAGTTCAATGGAGATCTTCCTTTTTTATTTTGTAATTACTCTCAACTAAGAGCCTTTCCAGCTGTCATTGATACATTATATATATATATATATATATATATATATATATATATATATATATATATATATATATATATATATATATATATATATATATATATATATATATATATATATATATATATATGCACAGTTTGTTTTAGTAGGTTCTTTAGATAGACTGACTCCAACAGAACTACATAACCGGTGTCTGTCTAGAGATCTTTTTTTTAGAATTTTAGTTTTCTGACACTGACTCTTTAAATCTTGTCCAATCAATTCTTACAGAGATATTTAACCATGAGCGTTCAGATCACTTCAGACCAGTCATTTACATATAACTCCACTCCTTTCTGACAAATACTTGTCGAAATACGGATGCATATTCAACCCACAGCTTTAGAAGGTTGGTGCAACGTGGGCCTTTTAATGAGATGTTCCCGCTGATCTCATCTAGTTGCATGCAGACTGGTTGAGGGTGATACAAAACATATCTCTGTTGTGATTCTGAGCAAAAACCTGCTTCCCGAAACAATATGCGCAACAACAAAAAAAAAAAAAAAAAAGAAAGCAAGAAATAAATAATTTAGCTAATTAAATTCTCATTCTTTTCAGGACTCAATGCCTTTCTTCGTTACTGTATTCTCAATACCATGGTAAAGAACGTGAACGATATCAGATGCACAACCGTGGGTGTTTTTTCAGAGGTCACAATTTTTCGGCTCCCCCCCCCCCCCCCAAAAAAAAATCTAAATACGCTATTTGAAATGTAGGAGCCAATGACATTAATAGTCTTTCAGCAATGGCGATGATTTGTGTATACAACAATTTAATTACATTAATTTAATCCATGTCAAAAACAAAAAATATTAATTACGCAAGTATATCACGTCATACTAATGAAAATTGTAATTGTCTCTACTTTGCACACATACGCATAGTCTCTACTTTATACACATACACACAGTCTCTACTTTGCACACATACAGACAGTCTCTATTTTGCAAACATACACACAGTCTCTACTTTGGACACATACACAGTCTCTACTGAGCAATGTCGAACAATGGAATGCCGAGAATGCGGGAAAGAAAGGACCGAATAATTATAGTACTGTATATACTCGCTTATAAGTTGGATCCACCGATCTGCCGCCGCATAATGATCTGGCATATCTGGGTCTATACAGTTTTGCTAGGACTAATCAGTGGAGCAAGCAACATAGATCCTAATCTGTCGTCGCATAATCCGCCGGCAGATCAGGGTCTATGTTGTTTGCGTTAGGACCTGACTCATTCGTGAGTTTAAATGGTACTCAATGAAAGAATCCAAACGAAGGGTCAGCAGGCCAGTCCTTAACGGTTTTACGTTGCGGATGAATTATATTTTCTGTTTATTTAATTTCAGGTTCTCTTTGTAATAATAACCGTTGATAAATAAGTAAAAGCCACGCGAAAAAGAAGACAAAAATCAGTTCCTTCACACTTACAATGTTTTCTAAAAGACAGTAGATCAAGCCGAAAATTATTTGCTATCAAGGATGGTGATCTACTCTTGAACTTGAAAGGTACCAGACAATTCTCCATTAATACAGTAACACATCTCAAATAATTAATATTGTTAGGTTAGTTGTCTTTCAGAATTGTAATTAAATCGTATGTCGTAATGTTTTGAATATGTAATGGACACGCATCGTAATAAAATAAAAGATCATTTGTTCAGGTAAGTACCTATCGCTGCAATTTAATTTCTGTAAATGCAGGTTGTTGTTGTTCTTTGTATGCTAGACTATTTTATATGTATACAGTTAACCCTGCTGGGTTTTGGGTGAGGAGTCATTACAACAATTTAATTGGATGAAATTATGGGTCACCTGATTTTCTAACCTCTTGTTTCCATTAGCGCCGAATTTTATTCATTTCGTTTATCGACACGATTCATTCGACACCCTGGCCACACTTTCTTTAACATTCTTGAGTTGATCTGAATTATTTGAGCGCGACGAAGAAGAAGAAGAAGAAGAAGAAAAAAAAGAAAAAAAAAGAAAAAAAAACACCCACCGTTTTGTATTATAGTTTAGGGGCATGTTGTTTATAAATTATCTTTTGATTCTGCTAGTAGACATATCTTACCTTGTTTTGAATTATTCACTATTTTTATTTATTTATATATTTTTTCTCTTGTTCATATACCGCATGTAATCCAGGCAGCTTGTTTGATGCCTCATAATTTTCATGTACTAGGTTGATACGTATTCATACTGTGATAGGATCTATAATAATACGTGGTATGACTTTAATGTACAGCGGTGTCATTAGAGACATCATATTTGATCAACGTGATAAGTTATTGAACTGTACACTATTGTGAATAGAATTTCCATTAGAGGTGATACTTTATTCCACTGTATACTATTGTAAACAAAATTTCCGCTAGAGGTGATTCATTATTTCACTGTATACTACTGATAATATTATAAACATAATTTCCGCTAGAGATGATTCATTATTTCACTGTATACTATTGTAAATAGAATTTCCCCATGAGGTGATATGTTTAATTTATTCCACTGTTTAATTTCCTTCAGAAGTCGAGAACTGTCTTTAATATATTTAATATATATATATATATATATATATATATATATATATATATATATATATATATATATATATATATATATATATATATATATATATATAATGTTTTTGTCCTTTTTTCTAAACCATTTTCAAATTCAAAGAAACCTTCATTCATCGATGACACTGACCTTTTTCACAGTCTTGGAAGAATGAAGGTTTCAACAAAAATTTTGTTAATATCTTATAAATGCTGCGTGCATCCCCGTTATCCGCCATTGAACGTTAGTCGTATTGGTTCACGAAGCGGTACATGAGTCACTGATTCACGGTGACCAAATTAACTCGTAACGTAAGAAACACAGGCAGAAGAGTATCTTTCATCGGTAAATTATTGAGCTCGATATTTAATAGTTGACCCATCTACCGCTGTTGCATATGTCAATGAATGATTTCAAATACCGCTAACCGATCATATTGTCAGCTATGTGTAAAGCATCACGTAATCACAAAGGATGTGTGGCGTTAGCGTGGATGGACAAACGTTTGTCTAACCGAATGGGTCATTTATGCAGTTTTCTCCACATAACAGATACGAATTGAAATCTCTTTAAATGTGTCTTTTTCTCGCCTCCTTTATTCTTTATATGTTTGTAAGTTCAATGACAATCACATGATTTTTTTCCAAAAGAAAAACACAGTTTTAACAGATATGCTAACAAATCACCGTATCATTCTTTGCTTTTCCGATATATTAACGAAACCAACGTGTTAAGAGGCTTGCAGTTTACTTACATCAAACTTGAGGGGTTCCAAATATAATAAAATATTTACAAAGAAGTCACTAAAACACTGTGTGCATGTCTTAGTTGGCAAGCTCTTTTGTGTACAACAAAATTTGTATACATTGCTGCGGCGAGCTACCTACAGGGGTGTTTTTGGGTGAGACAGTTCTTGAAACGCGAACAATGTTCTCGTGGACAATTCTCGCCCTAACGAGAAGAACTGTGTGAAGGCAGTTGTTTATATCTACAATAATTATGCAACCGGTCGTAAATACAAGCTATACTTAATTTGTACACTTGTACGTATATACATTTAATACGAATACCTTAGATTTAGTATGCTGTTGTTTATGATGCATTGACGCTGCAGCCGATGTCCAGACTGTAGCTGTTTTAGTGCTCTCCGTAAAAAGAGTTGTTGGGGTTTTTTTTCGACAGAATTGTTCAGCTTTCTTTTCTAAGTCAGTCCCAGCAAAAGATTTAAAATTGTTCAATACCGGGTGATATTTTGATGATACGACTCGGAACAGTGTCCGCTTGGAATGGGCTTTAAACTGGTAAGAATTTACTTCCATTATATTGGAGACATCTGTTTCGTCTCTTTCCAATCTGACCTTATCATGTTCTTCAGGTTGTCCACACTTTGAACTAGTATCAAAGATGGCTTTAAAGGCATCCGAACATTTTTCATACAAACGCTTCATAGATTACTACCAAGCCAGGACACCTTTTCCAATTGTAAGTAAAATAAATACCCCTAGAATTATAATCTGAGTTTGAAGATTATTCTAGTGCTTAATTTGTGGCGGTGGAATTCTATCTGGTAGTTTCACTCTTAAGACAGTATCGTAACTGCGTCTTGATTGTCTCTCTGCCTCTCATTTGTGGTTTCCTGCAATTTTGTTTGCACTACATAAATGAGATGATATGGGAATAACTTGTTTTCGTGGCTGCTTTAAGTTTTAAATATTTTAAATTTCCATAATTAAAGATTCAAATAATCATTTCTTCCGTCCATAGTAGATGGCACGAAATTCCACAGCTTTGGGCAATTTATCTCAGTATGTGAAGATAAACTACTGTTGATTTGCCAAATGTCTTAGCCACATACTCGATTTCTATCAAACGATCTTTCATTTATTCTACTTTACGTTTTGCTTGATATGCAGAATTAAGTTGTACTTCAAATTGCATATCGTGTGCGATAACTTTTGTTTGTTGCGTGAAAAGTGTACAGTTTGTCTCCACGTTCTGCAAACGCTCTGTAAAAGCGGTAAGTAATTGCTTCCCTAAGTCTTGACGGTAATGAATTTCTTTTGAAAGCTCTTTGCAGATAGTTGATTGGTCTCCAGGTTATTTTCTCACTAAAATACACTATATAAATTAAAAGTTATGACAAAATCAAGCGAAACTATTTTGTGTAGTTATCCCAAGTCAGATTCAAAAGATTATCGTATTCTCTTCTTCTCGTCTGGTAAACTTAATGACCTGCTTCTAATCGACAACAGCTCTAATGAAATATTGCTTACTGCTACATATTACCATCCGTGAATATCCAAGAGAAAGTATTTCTTACAGCTATCTTGTTATGTATGATGTTTATATAATATTATAGATATTTTAGGAAATGATAAATGTTTCTTGACTTTAATATTTGCTTAAATCTTAATGTTGTTTATCAGGAAAAATATGTTTAACTAGTGTCCTTAGGTTGTTTACTTCAGATTTGAGCTAAAGGAAAGTTTTGATATACAAAATGTTTACTGAATTTGAGGTCAAGGATGATTTTGTTTACAGATAAAACTGGAAAATCCTTAGAGTTATGTGTAAAAATTCATGTCCATACAAGTAAAATTCCATCAAGATGACACATATTATAGAACATTCTGTCATGTGACCAATCTTTATATATACCATGTTTAGTGGACAGTTTTTCAGTTTCGACATTACTATCAGTCTTGTAAAGAGCTATTACAGTTGTGGAAAGTCATTCCAAATTCTAAGAGAGGAATTATTTAGAATATTCATTGGATTTTAACAGTGCTCATAGACTTTTTGATTTTGGATTTTTAATTGATGATTTTGGAATTTATGTGAAACTTATTCAGAGATATTTTGGAGTACTTCATTTTGACATCAGCACATTAAAGACTACTAGTACATCAGGAATTTAAAGACCATTAGCACATCACAACATTCAAGGATATAGCCGTGCATTCGGAACATTCTATATTTAGGACGTGTGATTAGGACACTAATTCTTATTGGATTATTTGGATTTTAATACACATTACTGTAAGTGTCTTTTTTGATTTTTCATTTTAATTATCTAGAAATAAATTGCTTGTTGATTTTTACTTGATTGTTGGTTTAAATTTCTTTCTGTTACATTTTTCTCGACCATAGAGTCGTAACAATCTTCAATGACAACATTTTGTAGGAATAACCAGCCGCTACAATTAAAATTTGAAGCAATCAATCATTGGTACATTAACATCTGAAACAAAATGTATTTTATTTTATCAACCCCCTACCACAGGTTAAATTGGTTTGATTCTGTCTTGGAAACTGACATAATGTCGCAGTAATTTCAAGTAACACCTGACTTTAACAAGGCTTCATTCTAAATTCTACAATATGTTCTTCATTCGTTAACTATGTCGATTTGGTTTATTTTATATTCTGTTTGCGCCAGAGCAGGCGAGACAAAACTCCAACTTCAAAATGAAGCAACACTATTCAATAAATATACTGCGCTATCATATCTGTGTGAAACGTTTTGTTTATATTATCATAGGTGCCTCATCATCGAGTCGTCAAAAGGTAAATGAGTTAAGGATCCAGAGCAGGGTATCATCTCCTTTTCAAGCTTGATTCTTTGTAGCATAAGTTAGGATGTCTTCTTTAGACTTCACTCTCGTTGGCTCTGTTCATTTAGGATAAAAAAGTAAGTAGTGAAAGAGGTACTTCTACCAAAAATATATAAAATCATGTATCGCTAGGCATAAGCCAGTGTGTTAAGCTATGTAATATGTGTTGCTTCTTATTCATTCTTATGGTTACCACAGAAACGGCAAACATTTTATGTTGGGTCTGGGGTATGAAAACTTCAACATCACTTGCTGATCGGCAAATAAAGGGCTACAACATTACACGGGTTTTACTTTGTTATACTGCCCTATCAAAGACACAATGACACTGTGATCTTTTTCAAGAGTGCTCTTAAAACTCATCTATTTCGACCGCAAGAACAGACTTAAGACTTAGGAATGTTTCCTTAGCTTAATTATTTTCAGCATGTTTTTTGTTTGTAATTTCATGGTGTTTGTTTGTAATTTCATGGTGTTTGTTTTTGCAATCGTATCCATATATATGTCCTTATGTGTTAACTAATATTGTAAAGCGCTTAGAGATTCTAAAGATTAAGAGCTGTACTAAGTCCTCATTATTATTATTATTATTATTATTATTATTATTATTATTATTATTATATCATAGGTAGAATAATCCTGAAAATATGGGTCTCTGGCCATAACTCTATTAAATACATGCGTCCGAAAGGAATTGCAATAACATGAGAAAATTATGCCAAAGAGGAATTTGTTTAAAAAGCAATGGAAACAATTTTATTTAATAGTCTCATATTGTCACGGCTCAGTGCTTTTCTTTTGGAAACATTGTTACTGAAGGGGTTTGAAATTCCATTCTAATGTCATTAATTTACAAATGTCGAAGTCAAACTTAATCACAAAGTTTTTTTTAAAGTCGACATTTGAGGACAAATAACAATTAATAGCAGACCTAGAACAGACAAGCATTATATCACTAACTAAACTGAAGTAATAACACAAAGCATTATATCTCTAACTCAACTAAAATAATAGCAGACAAGCATTAAATCACTAACTAAACTGAAGTAATAGCAGACAGTCATTATATCACTAACTAAATTGAAGTCATAACAGACAAGCATTATATCACTAACTAAACTGAAGTAATAACAGACAAGCATTATATCACTAACTAAACTGAAGTAATAACAGACAAGCATTATATCACTATCTAAACTGAAGTAATAACACAACATGCATTATATCACTAACTAAACTGAAGTAATAACACAACATGCATTATATCATTAACAAACTGAAGTAATAACACAAAATAGCATTATATCACTAGCTATACTGAAGTAATAGCAGACAAGCATTATATCAATAATTAAAACTGAGGTAATAACAGGCAGTCATTATATCACTAACTAAACTGAGGTAATAACAGGCAGTCATTATATCACTAACTAAACTGAGGTAATAACAGACAAGCATTATATCACTAACTAAACTGAAGTAATAACACACAAGCATATAGTGGGATAAACTGGCTACAGTTCAAGAAAAATTCACAAGTTTAATAGATCAAGGGAGACAAACTGGTAACTTACTCATAATGCAACCGGACATGCCAGCGTCCCTTTGGTAACAAAGGTGACCAGTCCCCCCATGCCATACAGGTCAAACAGGATCAGATATGGTTGAAGGTTTCCAACTGATTTACTCATACCCGCTTGACCACCTGCCTCCTTGGTTACTCATTCTTGAGACTTATACAAGTAGGCGAACTTCCCTCTGGTATCATATGTAGAGTGGGTCTCTCTGGTGACACGTGTAAACTCTGTTTTCCAAAACACTCCTTCCCTCCCAATACACACTATTTAGGGATTTGTGCAGGTATGAACCATTTGACTTCCATAGTCGTCTCCCCGGATCACACCAATCAATGATTTTGATCCCCTTTTTCATTCACTATATGACTGGGTCTTTAGCCACTCACCGCCATACTACCAAGAGGATGTACAAATTGTATACAACATACATACATTTAATACAACCTAACACATACTTAATAGTCACACGCACATAAACACCAACATATTAAATCTAAAATACATTGTACAAACGTTCATACATACATGTATACAAATGAAAAGCACGATCTAAATTCGCAAGTAAACTAAAAGCATACAAAATGAAAAATTGGAGTGCCAGTTAAGCCGAATACAAAAAGCTAAACCAGGAGATTGAATAACCTTCTGTACCTGGTTACAAGTTGAGTCCAGCTGCAAACTGAACAGACTCATGAATGCCATCTCATAATGCGCCAGCAGATCTGAGTCCATGCGGTTTGTTAGGAGTAACCAGTAGAACAGACAATATAGACACTGATCTGCCGGCGCATTATGCGACGGCAGATCAGGGTCTTTGTTGTTTTCAGTTGGACTCACCTTATGCGCGAGTACCTACGGTAGATCTTACAAGCGAGAAATCCTCAATCTCAAAATTACACTAATACATGCAACAAATTTAAATTAACACAAATGTATAATGTTCTGAACTGTACATATATGTACAAGAAAGAAACAAACTAAAACGGAGATAAGCTAAAATACCCTTTAAAACAGGAAAGTAGTTGACAGAAAGAAAAAAAAAAGAAAACAAAAAAAACATTTAAACTTAATCATCGTTTTCAGGCGGTACATGGTACATGATCAGGAGTCACTGCTTCAATTTCTCATAATTTTCAAAATCTGACCAAAACTAGAGACTTCGTAATTTCTGAAGGGAAAGAGACTAAAAGTTTCGCTGCCCCGAAAGGAAATTATTATTTTCCATACATGTCGTGACCCTTGCTATATCTAGAATATCTTCATACCGGAAAGAATATGGAGAGTTTATGAGAGAAATTAAGTCATGAAGATACAATGGTCCTGATTTGTTTAGTATTATAAAAGCTTAAAGAGTCATAGTTATAATTCTACGTAACTTCAAAGATGGAAATTTAGACTTCTGTAATGAAATTTCATAGGAGCTGGTGTAGTCATCATATATGAAGCCCAGTGTTCTTTCTTAAATGTTATCAATTTTTGTGTGTGTTTTATTTCACCACAAATATGTCAGGTCACGGGATAATAGTTACAATTCGAGAGTATAAACGAATGATGAATGGTTAATTTATCCTGTCTGGTTAAGAGTGTGCCAAGAGTGTACCAAGAGTGTATCAAATCTTTTCACAACGTTGAGTTGGTGAGAGACCTTTTCTACATATATCACTGATTTTTTTGTCCAATTTAATCTGACAGTCTAAGGTGACTCTGAATGGCTTAGCATGATCGTAGCACACAATTCAAGCTTCTCATACATCTAGGAAAAGGTCTGATTCTAGGATTTTCTTACGAACTGCCAGTGCCTGGAATTTATCTTGGTTGGCCTGCATAAGGTGTGACGAACCAATTAAAAATAATATTTGGATTCCGTTTCTAAAGTAACCTTTAGGGTTTTCTGGTTGTTGTTAGCATAGGTTAATGATTTGGTATCTGCAGTTATAAAGTTGCCAATCTTTGATAAAATAGACAATATAATTGATTAAAATACATAAAAGAAGCGGAGCAAGATTTGAACCTTGAGGTACACCCTTACTGATAGAATTCCAACAGATAAAGATATTACTGATCTTGATACGTTGTTTTCAAATAATAAGGAAGTCACTTATATAAGCAGTAACAATTTTGTTGAGACCATAGGCAGGGAGTTTAGGAAGTCGTGTGGAAAGCAGTGGAAGTCCTTTGAAAGGTTCATCAAATATGCAGCACAGAGGTTTTTTTTACCCAAGGCATTCGTTCATTCTTCAATAACTTTAAGAAGGACAGTTTGACAAGTATAACCTTTGTGGCAGGCCGCAAGAGGAGGATGGAAAATAGTATTACAATATTTGGATAGTTAATTGTTCATTGCCGTTTCAAAAAGGTTTGAAAGTAGAGGAAACATGCTATCAGGTTCAACATTAGCTTTAAATTGTTTCTACTTCAGCGGTTTTGAAGGTGGAAGAAAAGAATGAGCTAGAAGTGGACGTGCTTTTAAGTTTGGTTAAAGGGCCAACTAAACCAGGTTCCGCTAGTTTCAAAAGTTTGTTGAAAGACCAGCAAATCCAGTAGTCTTTTTTAATCAAGTGCCTTTTTTATAGTAAATTTAGAAACAAACGTTTCGTCCACGGGTTTAAAGTTTCTAACCTTGGGCGATTGTCAGTGTTTATGTGAATATTCATCCCAATACCATGTGCCATGTGTACAGAATAGTAATTAAACATTTTACAAACATTTTCTATACAAAATCGACCTTTTTCGTTTTTCAACAGCGGACGATTGAACGGTTTCTGATATCATTTTTCTATAAATTGTCGTGAAATTAAGTATAGTACAAAATCGCCCGTAAACATACAACCAACGTGAACAAATGACCGAGCGAAGCGAGATCCTTAAAAAGTTATAAAAATATGAATATATGACTTTAAAACATTGATTCGAAACAAAATGATCGAGCGATAGGAGAATAAATAGTCGCTCTCTCAAAACGTACCGGATTTCAACAAACATTTCCAAAATGTTTGAACGTTTAAATTCGCCAAAATTTTAATGTTCTTAAACGAGAGACGCAAACCCCTATTTTGTCAGCTTCGTACTATCTAGAAGAGAAAAAGACACCACCGTGGTAAAGGTGTTATACAATGGTTGCTGATTCAAATGTCTAAATAATCTCTCCGGGGATGCAAAGGTCATATCAAGGTCATTAAGTGCAAATAAGGTTGAAAGTGCCACTTGTTTCATCTACTGCATGCAAAAGTTGTTATAGTTTTCCTTCAGGAGTACCGAGATAAGAAAAAGTGACCACCTTGCTAAAGATACCCTATCATATACTTTATAAGCTGGGGTTGTAATTTTCTTTTACGATTCAGAGGTCATATTAATGGCATTACATGCAAATGGGGTGATATTATTTACATTGCCAATTTTTGTATATATGTAGGTATTGATTCTTTTGCAAATTAGTCTTTAGAACTTAACATTCAGTTTTAATATTAGTGGGTAACTTAACCGCATAAGGCATCTCGTTGTATTTTTTTTTTAAGCCACATGTTGGGCCATTTTGATCTCATTAACCTTGAGACCTCCAGTGGAGCTGACCAACATCATAATATACAATTTGAACATTATACGATATAGAAAAATAGTCACTCTTATTGTCTTTGCTTTTTATAGAAATAAAAACTGGAAAATGTTTGCTAACTGGCTTGAGTTGAAAGCACAGGATTGGATCTCTCTTGTACTTGGTGACCTTATGTGACCTTGACATCCACTGGCAAGGTGAGTACTGTAGAAGAAAAGAAACAAAATCTATGCAATCACGGGTTTTATTTATAGGATGGTGGTAACTTTTTACGTTCTGTGTTGCCAGAAAAGGGTATATGGAAATTTTATTCGTTTGCATTTAGATTGCTTACGTTGGATGTGACACATATTGTACTAATTTACTTTCTGTGACCTTGACACCCCTCTCACGATACGAACACAATCATAAAATCAATTTATACTCTTTGGGGAATGATTTTATGTTGGTGGTAATTTGTTCCCTTCTGGTTGTTCCAAAGTAAAAACCAGAACACATTTTGCAGTTTTGCTCCTCCAGTAAAACTATAATGAAACCGTTTTAGCTAAGAGAAGCCAATCACTTATAAAAAGAAGAAAAAAAATCGTTTGACCTGATCGATGCGTTTCATTAGAACGCGCACGTGACGTATTGCAACAAACTGGACGAAATATGCACATGACGTTACTCTGCCATTGATTTTCCGTCCTTGTAACGAGTTAAGTTTGGGTCAGACGTGTGGAAGTTTGTAAAATTAAACAGTATACTGTATATGCAAAAATGGTGCTAATTATCAACTGCTGTTACAAATGTAAGCTTAAGTTTTATTGATATGCATATGAAAGGGTAAACTTTTTCGCACAGTTTTGCTGCAGTTTCTTGTTGTTACTCAGTAGATTAATGAAGTTGTCTTGATAGACTATAATATAATAGTCTAATTACTTTAATTATTACTTATCTTTTACCAACTTTGACAAAACAGTTAAATTCTACTTATTTAAGTCATAACCATTTATGGATATATGAAATTGTTATTTACAACGGTGAGTATGTTTACTTGTTAGCACCAGGTCAACACAGGTAACAGTGATCAGCTTTTAAACATGACCTTAAAATTCTAAAGTTACTTCCCTTGACTACTCTTTACATTATTGTGGTGCGCGGCAAGATCAAAGTAAGCCAGGGGTATAGGTGATTCGCAATGAAGTGAGATTTGTCTCACTAATTTGTTTTTAACTTTTACAAATAACTATTATTTGTAATGAAATCTCAATTCCCAGTATTCTTTAATTGTGTTTGTTTATCCGAATGGTCGTTTACTGCTCCATTTCGTGCATGCTTACTTAACTGTCCAATTTTCTGTAGGTACCCCGCCTCACAGAACTTTACGTAGCTAGTGTTTACTTTTTTTCTGGATCATATCCTCAGTATAATAAAGACTACTATATAGAGGGCACGGCCCAGAAAAAAAGTATACACTAGCTACGTCAAGTTCTGTGAGGCGGGGTACCTACAGAAAATTGGACAGTTAAGTAAGCATGCACGAAATGGAGCAATAAACGACCATTCGGATAAATAAACACAATTAAAGAATACTGGGAATTGTGTTTTGAGTGGTTCTTTGTGCCTTTTGAGCTGTGCTTATTATCACAGAACATGCAACAGACAACAGAATATTTTGAAATTTTTATGTACTGATTAAAAAAGATGATTTTTTTTTATAAACTTGTGGGATTTCTAGATATTTGGGGAATCCCTCAACTATGTAGTAGACTCCTTTTTATTTAGAATGGAAAGGTCATTTTCTGACCCCAAAAGAGCATGAAATAGAAATTAAATTTGTTCAAAGTTATATTGCTGGATGCTATGTTTGAAACTTATTTCCGTTCATTGTATAACATTGTGATAAATGTATTAGATATCTATGACAGCTTGTACGATGCATGGTTGTAATTAAGATGGAGGAGAATAATAATTAAGGACTGATGACAATGTTCAGAGAAATATTACAACTTACAGTTTCATAGTAAAGTGCTTTCTGTGGATTACAGAATTTAAGCTGGCAACCATGTTTGTTTCATGGTAGCCCACCGAGATAGCATTCAATTTTCAAGTTTATAAGACTGACCACGTGCCAGAACTGGAGATTAAATTCAGGATCTCAAGGATGCTGAGTGAGCATGCTAAATCTGCACTATTCAGATTTTCTTGAGTGCTTTGTACAGCCCAGGAGGCTTAATGTGGTCTTTAATGCAGAGAAAAATTGAAGAATCCTTAAAAAGTTACTTGTCACTGGGCAACCTTTTATCATTGCTTGTCTCTATCCCCACCTATGATCTGATCCCACCATATCTATAGAGGGAGTATATAGTGTTAATCCATGTTCAATTGTCATGTCATGTCCTGGCTTTGCATTAGGAAAGCCTTGTTCAAGTTAAATTGTCACCACTTTACAACAGAATTTTATTGTGATATGGCCCATGTTTAAATCAAAACATTAACCTTTAATTGCATCATGTATAGGAAGTAGCATCGATGATGTTACTGTCATATTGTCACATTTTTTTGTTTTGGGGGGGAGGGGGAGCAATTTGTAGCTGATTACTGATCTGTTTTTTTAGGAACAATTTGAGAATCCAGAAGAAGTTGGTGATTTATCATTTAGCAACCTTATCTCATTGCTTGTACTGGCCCCAAACAATTGTATATTTCTGTATTCTTATGCCCTGGAGGAAACATTCTGTTCACAGTTGGCATCCTTGGTAGTATATAAATCTTTACCTTTTTTCTTTGATTGTTGTAATGCATGCTTTTCCTATGGTTCTGGGACCAGAATTTGCATGGTTTAGAGGTAGTCTATCCAAGGCCTATGGTTTCTTCAGGCTTCTACTGCTTCCTCCACCTTGAAGGGGGCTGTCTACACCTCCTGAGAGTACCTCATTCAAGTAGATGGAACTTGTCCCAAAATTGATGGTAAACAGAGGTTAATTGTATTATTATTTTTTTCTTCAGAGGAATGGGAAGGCCCTCCAGCTGACAGATTGTTCAGTTCAGAAGTTACATGACATGAAATAATCAATGAGTAAAGTGACAGCATTTGTAGAGGGTTGGGACTTCGTTCAAACACTTGGAGAGGGAGCTTATGGAGAGTAAGTATTTATTAGTCTGTTTTGTCTAGCAATTGTTGTGCTTCATAAACTCTTTAATTTTATCCCTGCACTTTTTGGAGATAAAGGGAAGGGATTATGTCATTTTTCCATCTGTACTTCCATCTGTCTGTCCATCCATTAGTAATGTAGTTTATCTTGTACGTGGTTGATGATACAGACTTGAAACTTTGGGATATGACTGAGGCAGGGCTTTCAACAGAGTTTCAGGATGAGGAGACCTGGACTCCTCACTAATGGAACTTGGGAGTCCCCAGCCTATTTGTGAGAGGCTCTGGCATAAACTCATGAGTTCATCACTTTCAGTGGAGAGGAAAATGAAAAGGTATATGATCATAATTTTAATACATATCTGGATTAAATTCTTAGCCCTATAAGATCACATTAGAGAAAAACTTTTTTCAGTAGTTGTCCCAAAAACTTAATATCATACTGCACTCTGTTATCTGCAAACTAGTTTTCAAATCAGTTAGTTTCTTTACTTTTTACTGTTTTTTGACTTGACAAATGTAGGTATGGCATTCTCATTATCAAAGTCTTCATGTACAGGATGCTCCTCCTCCATTATTCTGATTAATTTATTCACTGTTACATTGTATGGAATTGTGCAGCTTTGCAATCATCATTTTTCACACCAATTTCGAGAGTTTCTCAACAGCATACGGGATTGTCTGTCAATTTTGCATAGGATGGCAATCCTCAACAACAATTAAAGGCTGATATCTGCAAGATAGTATTTCCATTTGGAGTGAAAGGATTTTGCTTTCCAGCAGCCTTACACCACTCACAAATTGTTTTTAATGTACCATCTGATTACACTTTTTTAAACCGTGAGAACTCCTTCTCCCTCTCAGGTCTTTAAGTTCTCATGTTCATGGTTCTGTCACCATTTTTATCAGCATCCTTCACCATAGTTGAGACAGAGTCAGCATTAAATATACATTCCGAGTTTGAGTGCTTTGTTTTCACTTGTGCTCTCACTTTCATCTATTTTTTTCCTTTTATTAGCATTAGTGTCATTTTCATTGCAAGTCTCTTTCCAAAAAAATGAAAAAAAATTTGCCGACTCATTATTACGAGTCGAAGTACTTTTCTGCACTCTTTTAAAAAGTGTCTGTTGATGTAGTGCCCTTGTCTAAATCAAATGTATTGAAGTAGTAGTTATTATTATTATTATTATTATTATTATTATTGCAGATTAATGATTGGACAGTATTGTCTAACTCTGACTCAGAGAAAACTTTGATTACTTTCATGATTTATATTCACATGGTCACCAGTTAAAGCAACAAAAGGCATCGTTTATTTATCCAACAATCGCTGGTGCTTATGTACTCATTCAACAGAGCATCTGTTTCTTTGAAGTCATCACATCAGAGAAGGATTAACTGTTAATTAGTCACACTGGCTTCATGCCTGTTTACCTAAGTTTATCCATTAGCTATTCTGCAGATTGGCCATGGCTGACCAAAAAAAAAGGGAGTGTCACAGGGGAAAATGAAGTGTGTCAAGGGGACACATTACATGGAGAAACGGTGCATCCTAGGAGAATTTCACATGTATTTGACCCAGAAACTTGGGTCCCTGAAAGCTCTGACTTAGGGTGGTCTGTTTTGAAATCTTGATATGTCCCAAGTTTGGGCTAGATGCACATCACAGTGGATGATACAAGGGACTATTACTGAATAAATACGAATAAAGGAAGCTATTTCTTGGATTTTTTTGGGCACCATATAGCCACTATTGTTGATGAGGTGCCATTAAACACTGCTATATACATGCTTAGATTTTTTTTGCACGAAGGCTTCAGTAATCTTTGACATCTGTGTTTAGTCTGGTGGTTAAGCTGAAACAGTTTAATCTCCTACACAGCGAGATCATGCACTGCAGTTCTGACAACTAAAATTGTTCTGATATTGGCAAACTGCTGTTTCAATGTAGGTATTTTCTCCATCAAATACATTACTTGATAAAATTAACATTAGGGCTACTCTCTACTATCTCTGAATCCAGCCCTCCCTGAAAGAAAAAAAAATGTCTTTCTGTCTATAAATCATAAAGACAAAGGGAATGAACTCTTACTGGTTAACTCTCCTTTTTACCCGCTATGTGGCTACTGTTATACATGCTGTAACATGGACCTCCAGGAATCCAATTTATTATATATTTAAATTAATCCATCAACTTCTTTATTTCGGTGGTATAGTAAGTCAAAATGTTTCATATATGCATACAACATTTTTGTGAAATTCCAGTGAATTTATTCTGATTTTGCATTTATTGTATCGTTTGTTATTGTCACATGTGATTTTGATTGGTAACTTAATTTTCACTGGTGAAATGTCCTGACTGCTGACCAACTGGTCCAGCCGTATAAATGAGCTGAGCACGATTACAGTGGTCAAGAGTCTGTTATCTCAGACTAGTGAGTAAGCTGTCCGTCTATGTATTCTGACAGCAACGGTGTCTTATGCCGAAGAGACCGCACAGCTAGTTGGGCAGCTGACAGGCCAAACCGACCAACCAACAGGACTGTCTCCCTCCACCTACAATCATCCCTACCTACAAGATCAAGGCTTCTGTAGATGTAGATGATGGCGACAACAGTCTGTCCTTCAGAACTCTACCGCAGTTGTGAAAAATTCAGAAATTACCATTCGTCTTGGAGAAAATTCATGACCCCCGGTAATGCAATAGCCTTCTTCTCAGTGAGTCTGTTACCAGCAAGTTTCTCATCTCACTGGTATAAATCTCATACGGACACATACTGCCTGGAAATACCAAGCATAAAGAAGGATATTTCTGCATTCCCAATGACTGCCCCACTCTGTAACAAAGTGGATAGGCAAGTCTTTAATGCTACTTCAAAGCTAGTAAGGAACATTGTGTCAACTTCCTCCCTACTTAACTTGTGTCTTTGGCGATATTTCGCCTGAGAAGGTCAGAAATGATCATGCCTGGGATTCGGTGAGCCATGTTGCCAAGGTACTGAATAGGGCAGCCACCACGTAATTGCTAATGCCCTTGCGTCCTCATGCAATATGGATTTAACTAGAAGAGCTGCACTCCTGTACTCTTCTTCTTTAAAACCACATCACGTGGCAGCCTTGTGTACTCTCCCTTTTGGTTCTTCTCTTCTGTTTTGGAGGTCAAATTGAGGAGGTGCTAAAGCAGGTGGCACAAGAGTTGCGCTTCCAACTTTCAGTACAAGCTCCAATATCTCCATGATCCTTTAAGGGAATTTTAAGAGAAGGGACAATAGTTGTCAGAAATATACTAGAGGCAATTCTCAGTGACAACAAAATAACCATGGCCAAGCAAACTATAGGAGGGCATATGCCCCTAACTTTTGCAGGCAGGCAAGGAGCGGGGGGAGGGAAACAAAGTTTTTCTTCCTTCATGCCTACTGCCAACCTTCAATGACTTAACTGTCCCTCCTGCCCGCTGGTGACCCACCTGTGGGTGCCAGACTCCTTTTTCGCCCGACTTATATCAACCTATTTATGGGTGATCCAAGTCGTGTCAGAGGGTATCTGGATCTTGTTCATCCAGCCTCCTTCACTTTCGTTGCCCCCTTCATGATGGAAATCCCAAGAAATCCCATGAAGGCAGACATGCTGCAGAAGGAGATAGAGCTTTTGCTTGTGAAGTGGGCAGTGGAGGTGGTACAAAAGTCATATATACACGGCTTCTATTCCAGGATCTTTCTGGCCACAAAGTCCAATGGCAAATTTGAAACCTGTAAGAGACATAAGCAGGCTCAGTCAATTTATTTCTCATGCAAGAGCTTGATGACATAAGCCAATATTTCAGATTTGATCAAAATTGGATCAGAAATGTGGCTTCGAGAGGGGTAACAAGCACAGTTAATCAGATGAAAGATCACATCATTAGTATGCATGGATCTTGCTAGTTATTGAACTTGTTTGAGATCATAATGATACACTAAAGCCTGTCTTCTAAGACTACTGCCATGAAAGACCACCAGTCTTGAGAGACTACATTCTTAATGCACTGATTATTTAATTATAGTGTTCTGACCTGTAATTAGAGACCACCTGCCTTGAGAGATCAATTTCTTGTTGGCAGAAGGGGTGGTCTCTCAAGACTGGTTCTACTGTATAAGCATATATTCCAAGCTTGATAAAAATTGGATCAGAAATACAGCCTCCTTAGTAGTAACAAGCTCAGCCAATCAGATGCAAGATCACCTCATTAGTATCCAAGAATCTCACTCTTTATCAAACTTGTCTGAGATCTTAATGATATAAGCATATATTTCAAGTTTGTAAAAATTGGATGAGATGTATATCCTTTTAGAGTGGTTACAAGGTTAGCCAATCAGATGCAAGATGCTTACAAGGTTAGCCAATCAGATGCAAGATCACCTCAATAATATGCATGGCTCTTGCCCATGATCAAACTAATCTGAGTTTGATGATATAAACCCATATTCCATGTTTAGTTCAAATCAGATCAGAAATATGGACTCCAGAATGGTAACAAGCAATTACTGACTGAAGGATGACACATGACAGATGCAGGGTTATGACACAAGTTGGCTTGGCCTTACAACCAGGTGAATAATTAGACAATCCTAAAAGTGATGTGATTAAAACTTCCTTCTGAATGAATTGTCAAGTGAAATGTAATAATGTTTGGACTATGAATATGAATTTGGGTTTTTCACTTCTATAGTATAAATACAAAACCAGTTCTTATGAAACTTCTGCACTCTTGTTAACAAGATTATAGTAAATGGTACATTATATGCCCACCACAACAAGTTTTTATGCACAAGTCATTTTTCTTCTTTCAGTCCCTGTGACCTTTGACCTTTTAAGCCTGAAATCCATGTTTTTTTGTTGTTGCCCAAATGCAAGTTACTTTCAAAGTTTGGTAATGGTAGATGGTGGACAACTCGATTTATTGTGTGGAAACGAAATAGAGAACTGATTGATAGACAACATCATAATAAAAGGCACTCCACTTTATGGTGGATATATCAAAACAGGAAATTTCATACAATCAGTGTTGCACCTGGAGCGTGAGATCACGGGTTTTCCACAATTTCTGTCCTGTGTTTCCTAAATTTTGACCCTGTGTGCCCCCCACCCCCATTAGTAGTGCTTTTTCAGCAGGAAAAAATTGAAAAATACACCAACAACTTTTCTTTAGTGGATTGTCGTCCACATCTATGTTGGGGCTAACAATGGCCAACTTCGCTATAGTTGAAGAGAAAAAAGCTGTGAGATGGCAGTAGATTTCTATAGATTAAATCAGAGCAAGATCTGGAATGGAAAATTCCAATGTACAGTTCATTTAAGGTTAAAGAGATATTCAAACATCTTAATGTCAGGGCCAGCCCTAGACCAAATGGCGCCCCAGATGATGAGCATCTTTGGTGCACCTCCCCCCCCCATTTGTTCAACTTTTGAATACCTGAGCCTGACACCACCCCCCCCCCCCCCCCCCCCCCAAGCCGGACACCCCAAGTAGTCGCCTGGGTCACCTGCCCCTAAATCCAGAACCTGGTTAATGTTTTATGAGCTACTTGAGCACATGATAAAATGTTTAATGCAATAGTGTAAGTGTCCAAGGAAAATATGACAGTACAGTGCAGACAGCAAACTTGTGGTGGCAAAACTGTTAAAGCAAAGAAGAGTATCACATTTTGTAGCACTTCAAGTGCATTATGTACTTCAATTTTCCTTTGTCCCTTTAAAATGTTGTGTGTCCACAAAATTTTTAGGATGGGGGACAGTGTCCCCTGCCCTTGGGATCCTAGGTGCAACACTGAATGTGTGTAGTAGAACGCTTGAGTCAATCATTCAGTTACAGATTTTTTTCTCCATTTGTTTTGCATTTCATGACTCATAGTGAGTAGTGAGTAAATATCTTTGCTAAGAAACTGATCTTTGAAAGTTACTGCACTAAAAAATCATGTTGCCCTTCATAACCACCATTTAACCAGCTTACTGTGACTGGTATAGCCTTCAAGCAGTTGGGCTGTAGCAAGCTTAGTCAGCTACACCTGTATTTTGACTCTCTGACAAAGAAGCAGTGTATAAATGTAGTAACTTTCAAATTTTACTTTGTTAAGGTGTTTGTTTGACATTGATATAATTACATTTGAAATATTCTTTGTTTGGTGTCCATCTGCTCACAATATGTGCCAGTCAAAACCTTTGATCTGTCAGTCATATCTAGTAAATAGAGCAAATTTAGGATCCCTGATTGATATATATATATATATATATATATATATATATATATATAGATAACGGCACACATACAAAACAGTTTTTCAACGTTTCAAGCTAAACAAGCTCTTCGTCAGGGGAAGAAACAAAATAAACACCAAACACAAAAGCCATGAAAAATTCTTGACTCCTGCATGTTTAAATGACAGGGAAATAAACAAACAAAGGATAAACAATATAAGAAAGAAAGAAGACAAAATTAAACAACGGTCTAAAATGAGTAAACTACATATCTATGTTATGCTGTCATTAGCCCAACAAAGTTGTGTAAAAATAATTTAAAGTGTTTATCGTTCGTATCATGAATAGGATCAGAGTGTTTTAACCTAATTCGAACAAAGGACTGATACCATGCACAGTGATAAATCATGCCATCATCAAAAGTTGTAAGGTACTAAGGAAGTATGTCAAGAGCATAGTATAGTGGGATAATGGACAAGAGTACAAATAATAATAATAATAATAATAATAATAATAATAATAACAATAACAGCAACAACAGTAATAATAATAATAATAATAAAAGTGATGATAAAAATAGCAATAATAATAATAATAATAGTAAGAAGAAGAAGACGAAGAAGAAGAAGATTACCAATTAAACATGTAAAGTGTTACGGAATATTTACTTGGGTAAATATTATCGCAAAAATGCATACGTCTGATAAACTGATGCTTGGCTGTAGTTATGATAAGATTGCAACATGAAGGTTATACTTTTTCATTTAGGTCAAACTCCCCATGAGTTTTCAATTGAAGTATCCAGTATCGTTCCTTATGTATGCATTCTATATTGGTCCACCCCAGTTTAGAATCAGTTGGTATCATCTCGAGGGACTTGACTGAATGCCCAGTTGAGTTGTAGTGTTTGGCGAGTTTTGCATTGATTTTGTTGCGAATGTGGCTCTTGTGGTTATTCATTCGATTTCTGAAATAAACGGTTTTGCCAACATATTGATTGCCACAGATCTTGCATGTTAGAAGATAGATTGCATTTTTGGTTTGGCATCCTAACTTTTGATTGATAGTGTAACTAACTCCTGTTGTCGAACTTCTGAACGATTTGATCTCTGGCATATGTTGGCAAATTAGGCAACGCTTGTCTTTGGAGCAGTATGTGCCTGAATCTGTGGTCTTGTTTGGCACGTACCAGATGGTCCTTCAGATTTGTAGGTCTACGGAATGCAACCATAGGAACTTGAAATATGCCCTTCAGATGTTCAGAGGATTCAGTCTGATTCCAATGCTTCCGAATTATCTGTTGTAACTTTGGGGTGTTGGGGTGGAAAGTAACCATGAAGATAACGTGTTTGTTGGTTTTCTTGGTTTTATATTTCAGGAGGGTTCCTCTATCGAGGAGTCTAGTTTTGTTAATAGCCTCCTCGATTTAGCTATTTCTGTATCCTCTCCTTCTAAGGCACCCCTTGATCTCTGATTCTCTTTTCAAAGGTAGCTGGATTAGAGCATATGCGTTTTGGTCCGAACACATACCATAAGGAAGATTTTTTATTTTGTGCTGGGGGTGGCAGCTGGTTGGGAGTAGATACTGGTGAGAGTCAGTTGGTTTAGAATACAGGTCAGTTTCTATCTTCCCCTCCAGAAGGGTAGATTGAGTATCCAAAAAGATGTTGGACCTGTTTGATAATTCTGACGTAAATTTAATCGTAGGATGGATGTTCTTTGCAAATTTAAGAAATATTTTGAAATTGTCACCCGTTTCGATCCATTTTGATTCTATGTCATCAATAAATCTGCAACAGCTTAGAGATCTATAGGGTGTCTCATTGAGGAGCTTTTTGCGCTAGTCTTCCCATAAATATATTGGCATAGGAAGGTGCCATTTTAATAGAAAATTTTAATTGATCTGGTATATATATATATATATATATATATATATATATATATATATATATATATATATATATGAGTAATGTTTATAAGCAATACAAACAATAACAGCTATGGTACAAAAATGTTAAAGTTCTCAGATTCAAATTTGTTAATGATGCTAAAGTGTGTGACAAAGAGAGTATGGAATGACATTGGCTCCAGTAAGGTCCTAAGCCCAACATTGTAGACATGTCTTTTATAGTAAGAAACTCTATCATAACCAAATTTTAAAATGGCAACATGACTAAGCATTCTATTGTACTGACCTAGTGACCCACTATAGTCAGCACCTCAGCTTATGGAGCAAATATGTGCAAAATAGAATATTTACACTCTAATTTTGTTCCAGTAGATACAACTGTGAATATTCATCGCTTAGCTTCCAGTTCAAGTATCTAGTATAAGGTAGTGGAATAGTAAAATATCTTTCAATGTTGTTGATGATTAAAATTTCCATTTCCAAATTGTATCTCTGTTTCTCAGTAGATATTGAAGCTATGCCAATTTCCATTCACCCTCGCACAGCTTTAATTTGTGAGATTCAAACAAGGAAAAGAGAGAAAATTTCCTTGTTATGCCTCTAGCAACATCAGCATCAAATATATATTCAAACAGCAGCAGCAGAACTGGATGAGTAAAAACAGGCTATATATATATATATATATATATATATATATATATATATATATACACACACACACACAGTTTGGAGTGCACTTTGAATTTGTGGTCTAGCTTGCCGATGAAATCCACTAAGATTGGTACCCCATGAATTTAAAGTGATTCACAGTATTCAGATAATATTACTAACAAATTACTTGAAATTATATTTTATATTTGTAGCTTTTATTTTTAAAATAATACTCCAATATGATTTTCTTCTTAAATACTTCCAAATGTAATTGCTAAGAGTAAATGGCCTTAACAAAAAAGAAACACCTATGAATTATAATTTCAACTTCTGCAAAAAGCCATCTGACTCTGCGGACCATAAATTAAAGTTTTGTCAGCAAACTTAACTTTTAATGTTCTTTAATGATGTAAGTTATGATTAAGAGACTAAGCATATTAATTATACCCATATCATTGGAAAGGACTTTTATCAGACAAGAGTAAAATAGGTAAGCTGACATGATATAAATTTTGGGAGGTACTTTACATAGGTTGTATTCTTACAATACTTCACAAGCCTGCTTAGTGAAATGGTCAGCTGTTAAGTTATGTAAGACAGGTAAGCAATATTAGTCCCACTTGGGCCTATTGTTTAAATTAAACAATATATCTGAATTATAGATGTTCGGCTTCATGCAAAAGAAGTTTTGAGAATACAAGGTCTGGTTTTACTTGATATTTGAGCTTGAGATTTTCGTTACTAGGGTGAAACTTGCTGTCAATAATGGAACCCAAGAAGCAGTGGCTGTAAAGATAATCAACCTTGAACGGATCCCGCAGGCTGAAGAGAATGTCAGGAAGGAGGTGAGTTCCTGCTGTCAGGATTTTTCAGAGATATCAATTTTAGAAAATACAAAACCCATTTTATTATTTTTGTTGTTTTTTTTCTTCACCATTTTGCAGAAAAATAAGAACCACTATTATTTAACAATTTTATTAAGTGAATTATGAAGAATAACTCACCAGCAAATTATATGGCATTTTACAGCCATTATAGGTAAGCTTGTGTTCAGGATGTTTTAAAATGTGTCCTGGGCTTAATCACACTTGTGATCTTTATCATAGAAAAACTTTGGCATTTTGTCACAATATTGCATCAGTTGTGACATTAGAGTTCATTCCTGTCTTTGTTTGGGACTTTAAAATTAATTAAAGAATATTCCTTTGCTTGACATTAGGTCGATCGGCACAAGTACTCCTTTTCTGGAGAAACAATGAAGTACAGAAAATAATATTTCATGCTGTGTATGTGTATATGTGTGTGTATGTGTATGTGTATATCAGTGTTGCACCTTGCACCTGGAATGCAGGACAGCAGGTTTCGTGCAGTTTTTGGTCCCATGTTCCTCAAATCTTGAACCCTATGCACACCTTGGGTGCACTCTTTTGACCATTACTTTTAATGCAAACAATTATTTGTCCATTTGAAATTTTGTGTCAGTCTGTGTTCATCCTGACAGAATCTCAAAAATACTGTCTCTCATAGCAAGACTGGACAAGAAGACTTTGTTGTCAGCTTGCCTCTGCCTCACTCACCTGGGGACTTGGAATGCAGCAGGAGATTTAGTTCCCCTAGAAAGGTTTCATATGTGCCCTCTCCAGTTCTTGTTTCTAGCAAACTGGAGACCTCGTGATGTCATGGTCACTATGGACAAAATGTCACATTGGCCGACAGTTTATCCAGACATGGATAAGTAGTCTTCATGGCATGGTCTCCGCACCAGTTGATAGTAGACACTTTATTTCATCTGTGGAGCAAAGCCAATGAATGGTCGACTTATTCGCAATGACATGGAACAATAAGCTCCCTATATATGTCTCTTTAGTTCCAGACCAGAGGGCATGAACAGCGGACACCTTCAGTCTGAGGTGGGATCAACTGTACACCTTCACCATCCCACCTTTCTGAATAATTCCTTGGGTTCATTACAGAGTCAGGACCTCAGTGTCACAGCTCATCCTGATAGCTCCACTGTGGCCCCAATGGTCGTTTTTGAATGACCACTTAAGCCTGTTGGTAGATGACCACAGGGAATTACTGCTGAGGAGGAATCCACTGTCACAGCACAGAGGGTTTTACCTACATGACAACCACTGGATCCTCTCACTTCATGCCTGGTTTATAACAAACAATCTATCCACCAAGATCGATTTTTGAGTAAGGTTGCTAACTGCATTGCATAGGCTAGAAGCCAATTGACTTTCAAGGTTTATGATACCGAATGAAGAACTTTCTGAAACTGATGCAGTACAAAACATGTTGATCCTATCTGTCGCCTTTTAACTACAGTTGCAGATTTTCTTCTTTTTCTCTTTGAATAAAAATGCTTCAGTATCCATTACTACAGGGCAGCTCTATCCAATACTCTAAAGTTCTATGTGGACTCCACATTGGGTCAGACCCTTGTCTTTCAGAACTGATGAGGTAATTTGAGCCTTAGAGATCAGTTTCATGCTCGTCAGTGCCAAAGTGGAACCTTCATGTGTTCTTTGGTTGTTATCTACACAGCATTTTGAATCCCTGAGTGCAAATTTCTTCAAGAACCTTACCCATAAGAGAGTCTTTTTCTGTATCTATCACTGGTGAGGAGAATGAGTGAAATTCATGCCTTATCAGACAAAAGGGTTGTTTGTGCTCCAGTTGACCTGTTTTTTAATTAAGGGGATCTTGCTTGTTATAGTCTAGTTCCCCTAACAGAGACTTCCCAATAAGGTCTACATTGTCTGACTGGTCACTGGATAATGTATCAAGTGATAGTCACAGAGTGTCTGTCATGAGGTTCCAGGCACAGGTCAGTCACCGTGCACTACGTGCCGATTACAGGGTATAGTGATTGGTACCGATCTCCTGTTTTTTGTTTCTGGTTACCGGGTTTAGGTACCAGGTTTTGACCACCGGTCTAGGAAAATGGATCAGGTCAATACTGCCCTTTCTGTATGTTACCATTTAATCCCAGTGGGGAATGGGTTTCAAATTATTATGACCTGCCTGGGCGAATGAATCAGTTTGACACCTCTCCTTTCTTGATGTTCCTGTTCAAATCCTAAGTTGCTTGGGGACTCCCACCACCCTGTGGTGAGTTGGCCATGTCTTCCTATCCTTCCATGACACAATGGATGGCTTTGCTGCGGTTCCATAGATTGGTGGACCAGGTAGGTCATCTCTACCTCATTCTGATTTGGTTTTGATGGAATGGGAGGGGGACTCCCCTCACCTCCTTCTGTGTTGAGAGGAAGCCAAAGTCCCCCCCCCCCATGCCCATGAACAGAGAGGGGACGACGAACCCTAAGTCAGAGAGTGAAGACAGGATGATAAACTGTCAATTTTGGTTGACACAGATGAGTTCCCAGAAGAATCAGTTATGTCTGGCCTTTCTCTTTTGGCATCTTCATCTTAGTCTCAACCCACCAGTTACGTGACAAGAAACGACCATTGACAAGGCAGTAAATGATGTTCTTCTCCTGTGTCCTTCCACCAAATTAGCGTCCAGAACCTTAGGGATCTTTGGACACTAGGAACCTGTCCAGTTTGGAGAGGCTGTCTGTGGCACAGGCTGAATTGGACCTTTTGTTGTTCTCTCACTTCGCAGTGGTGAGTTGTCTTGAGGCCAAGAGGCAACCAGACAGCAGAAGGTGTGGTCTGCCCCTCTTCTGTGCTTTGGCCCCTTGTTTCTGCATCCAATTACAGGATTCATTTGCACACTTGGTCCGATAACCCCTCCCGTCTTGGACTCAGGTGCTTCTCAGGCAGAGATTTCTACAGGGACCTGGGCCTGTCTCCCTGTTAAGTCTGTCAATGCTATGGAACTGAAGGCCTGTACAATAGTTACTATAGCCTCCCATGCCAATCTTTTCTTGACTGCCTCCTTCAGTCTGTTGAGGAATCATTGTCTCAGGCTGTTTTGCAGAGATTGTTGGAGGTCATTGCTAAGACATTGAGACATGCCTCTCAATGTACATTGTGCTCGCTGCAGAGCTTTTCCACATGTGTAGAGATGCTGTCTTGTAGACATCAAATTTTTAAGCTGGTTGACAACAAAAGCGTTTTCGAGGGCTGCCGTGCTTGATGCAGAGACAATATTAAGAGGGCTATTCTCTACAGTGGTCTTGTAAGACATCAGGGATCAGCAACACTGGTCCCTGGCCATGGTACGGGGCCAAGGTAAACCAGCATAGAAATGCCCCCATCCCTAAAGGTCCATGACTCCCCTGCTAAATGTTTAAAGCAGGAGTACCATTAAACCCACTTTAAATCTCCTTTTCGCATGTCATTTTCATTACAAGGTGGCTGAATAGGTAAAGGGAGGAAGTCTACAGACCCCTCCCCCTTCCTAAGGAGGGAGGCAGTCCCTAGGAAGTCACACCCTCTCCTGCCAAGTCTCCCTCTTAATGTTCCAGTAGTTACCAGACTGACTTTTTTCAGAGGCTTGGTCAGACCTCATGAGGGTTAGCCTGGGTCCTTTCCACAATAAAGGAGGGTTTCTGCTTCGCTTCCAGGACCCTCCACCTCTTTCAAGGACCCCCATTTGGTTCCACCAGTCTCTACAGGAAGAGGTCTACACCCTCCTAAAAAGTGCACAGTAAAGAAGGTGACAAACAATCAAAGTTAGAGATTTTATTCCCAGATCTTCCTAGTTTAAAAAAAGGGGGAAAGGTTCTACTCATTATCAGTCTTTCCCCATTCAGAAAGTTTCTTCTAGAAGATCATTTCAAGATGGAAACATCCACCTTTGTTATGAATGCCATCAGGCCAAATGACTGGGTGGTCTCCATAGATCTCCAGGTCTTCATATCAAGATCTTTGTAGGCCACAGGAAATTCCTGTGGTTTGTCTGGGACAGGAAATCGTTCAAGTTAGACTCTTCCTTTTCGGCCTAGCTTTTGCTCCGATAGCCTTCACCAGGGTGATGGGTGTAATAGCACCTCATTTAAGGTCCTTAGGGGTCCACATCCTCCAGTACTTTGAACTCCCGACAGAATCTCTATGTCACAAATCACAGTTCATCCTGATAGCTCTCCATTGGTTCTAGCGATCGTGGTTCAACAATCTTGACCTGTTGGTCCATGACCCCAGGGAATTACCACTAAGGAGGGATCCACTGTCATGGCACAGAGGGTCCCTCTTGCACAACACTCCACAAATTCTTCACTTCCATGCCTGGCTCATATCAAGCATTCTATTCATCAGGATCAGTTTTCAAGCAAAGTTGCCAAATGGATTGCTCAGGCTAGACAGCAATTGACTTTCAAGGTTGATAGTGCCAAGTGAGAATTTTCTGTAATTGGTGTAATTGGTACAGTAGGAAATGCATTGATCCTATCTGCACTCCTTTAACTGCAGTTGCAGATTTTCTTCTTTTTCTCTTCAAGGATAAAGAAAGAAAAAGTCTGCTCAGTATCCACCATTAAGGACTATAGAACAGCCTTCTTCAATACTCTAAAGTTCTCTATACGCTCCAATATAGGGAACTGATCAAGTACTTTGAACTCCAGAGACCAGTCTTTCACTCAATTAAGCCAAGGTGGAACCTTTTGTGTATTTTTGGTTGTTATCAAAACCTCCTTATGAGTGAAGCTTCCTTCAAGAATCTTACCCTTAAAACAGTCTTCTTTCTTTCCCTAGTGTCTCTCTTCTTTGCCGACCTGGGTTTCTGCCAAAAAATCATCTACCTTTGGTAGCTCTTGTTCTTATTGAAATCCCGTCTTCTTCGTATCTGTGCCTTGGGATGATCAAGATAGACTCCTTTACCCAGTTAGAGCTTTGTTTTTTATCTAAACAAAAAGAGAAAAGAATGGTTTGTAACCATCCTTTTTGCCCTCTCAAAGGTACCTCTGATATTTCGGCAGCCACTATATCAAGGTGGATTGTTTGATGATTAAAAGAGCCTATCAGTATCTCATTGAGAGAGATCTTCTTTCATGATATCAAAGCCCATGAGGTCAGGGCTATTGATGTATCTTGTGCCTTTCTTAATCATTCTTCTTTTAGATGATGTCATGAAGTCCGCATTCTGGCAGTCCAACTCCACCACATCATTTTATTTTTGATCAGTGTCCCACCACAGTAAAGGCATTTATACATTAGACCCAGTTGTATCAGCCCAACAAGTTGTCAGGTCATCCTTCAGTTTGCATTTGAGCACCCAACTGATGGCACTGGTGAGTTCTCTTCGACAGTTTATCTTTAGGCCATCAGCCTCCCACTGGACTGGCGAATTCAGCAATGCAATAATAGCAGCTAATGTATTACTGCTATTTGAATATATTTTTTTTTAAAAAGAAAAGCTAATTTTAATTATATAATTTTTACCTACCATTATTGCTGAATTTCCTCCTTTCTCCTCACTGAAGTCCATTCAGTCTTTGTCCTAGTCAAAGAAGGATGATATTCCAAATGATGGAAGTTGACTGATTGTATACCTCTAATTACTAATTGGAGGAGGTAATAATCACCTTAAACTAGGGATTAGCACCAGGAAAAGAGAGAGCAATGCAATAATAGCAGGTAAGTGTTATATAATTAAAATTAGTTTTATTCCCCAAAAACTTCATTTTAAGTTTATTTCGCACTGTTTGTGTTAGAATCATCAAACTAGATCAGGGGTGTCAAACATACGGCCCAAGGGCCGGATACAGCCCGCGAGACTCATTATTTATATCAAATCTGGCCCGCCATAGCAAATGAGTTTGACGCCCGTGAACTAGATGATTGTACCCATCTTTATTACTAACACACCCTTAAAACAAAAATAATGCAACTGTGACCTTCATTTCACAGTTTACTAGTTTAGGTTGTGTTTTTGCATTTTATTCATGACTACATTGATTTTTGTTTGCTATTTGCATACAATCCTATCTTGAACCATGAAAATTGGTGTTGGGATGCTTGATGAGCACAACTCCCTCAGTTCAGAAGTAGATCATTATGCCCAGTATTTTATGCATCACTGAATTTGATTAAATTGTGTGTCATGTTCATTTCTCATGCACTGTTCATGCTAAAATTGCGAAATTGATGATGATATGCATTTCTGTTAGTACTACACCATTACAACAAAAAAATCATTGTAACGTACATGTACATTTCATCTTTTACTGGCTTCGATTAAGCTTTTACGTTTAGCTTATGACCATACAAGTTGTTGCCATGCTGTATGCATACTATCCTACCTAGAATCATGAAACTGGTGAGGGGATCCATCTTGACAATTACTACACTCCTATTGTAAAAGGAGGTCTGTGTGAAATATATTTCATGCTTGAGTGACTTTGTTGAAATTTTGTTATTTCAGGTCACTTATTGGGTGCTGTGTATGTTAGAATCATGAAGCTTGATAATTGAATGTATCTCTGTTCAGGGCTGAGCAAATCCCATAGCCCGATATCCCGGACTAATCATTTTTGAAGTCGGGAAAGTAAAATTTTCCAAGTTGCTAGTCCGGGACAAGTGCTTTTTAAAAAAGTCGGGCTAGTCCTTATTTTCGTGCTTTAATCACTATATCTTCCTTTATTTGGCTAATCATGCCCTCCGGGGGTACTGAATACTTGAATCTACCCCTCTTCGTGTATACATTTACATCCTGTTACCGCTTGACTGCATATTGGGCTAAGCGACCAAATTATCGGCAAATCAAAACACGTCAAACAAAAGGAAGCCAGTATGATCAATTAGCAGTGTTGTAAGCGGCTTTGTTGCATTGAGTTTACTCAAGCTAGATCATAACGAGCGGCTCACTATGATTTTAATCCAGCGAGTCACTGTAATTAAATTAATGAAAGGTACTTTACCGACATCAGTGTTGGTTTCCTTTATGAACCGATTAAATGACAGTAATGATTCTTTAATTTATAATTGATTATACAGATGATTAACTTCCACGTGCGATATTGTGTTTGAAGCTAAACAATTACGCTAATTAATGAGGTGTTTCTGTTCGTATTTAAAAGAGAAAATGTAGGTTATGATCACTTTAGAAGTAGTTGTCAAGCAAGCTGATAGTTACTCTGTGGATAAAATGAGTTTGCTAAATTATTTTTGCAAGGAAGGTAATAACGGCGATTTGGAGAAGGAAAATTTGTTTGAAAATGGAGGGATAAAACGTAAGACGGATACTGAGTGTGCGGTAGCTATTTCTCCAAAGAGACATAAGCATCAATCCGTGATGGCAAAAAATGTCAAATATGACACTACTAAGAGACAGAGAAATTTTCAGCCGCATTGGCTTGATTGTTATCCCTGGCTTGAATGTATTGACTCGGAAGGAAAGATGTTTTGCAGTTACTGCAAACAATATCCAAAACTGGCACAGGTTGGAAATTCACCCAGTGTATTTGTCAGTGGAAGTGACAATTTCAGGATTGAACCAGTCAAGTCTCATGACATGTCTGGACCCCACAAGGCCTGTGTAGCACAATATATGCATGACACTAGCTAGCATGTGCAGAAAATCAGTGAAGTCAGAGTTGCCGACACTCCACTAGGAAAGGCCCTTTCAACTGCTGGCTTAGTGCTGGTGCAGGTGGCAGACATATACATGGACATATTTTCAAATCCATCAGCTAAAACATATATACATGAACCTGACGAAGCCAAATGTATAACAACCAATGTTTTTGAAAAATTTAATTCTTTTAAGAAATAATTATGTTGTATATTATTTCGTTTGTTTTTTTCTATGGATTAGTACATACATCTCATCAAATCTCGGCAAGTGATTACCATTTTGGGACCAGTGAAAAGTAAGGTGGGACTAGTGAAGAGAAAGGTGGGACTAGTGAATTTTCTGAAACCACTTGTCCTGGACTAGTGGTTTAAAAAAAAATTTGCTCAGCCCTGCTGTTAGTACTGCACCCTTACAGTCAGTGAAGGTCACTGTAACCTACATTTTATGCTTTGCTTACATATATTAAGTATCTTTATTTAGATCATGACCACATATAGATTTCCATGCTATATACAGCCCTTCATGACCAGTGCAGTTGGTAATAGGTATAAATATGTTTATTCAATGGTAAACTTTCCATATTAATGACTGTACATTGTATATTGTGATAGGTTACCCTCAACATGTTAACTGTGTATTGAACATGTGAATAAGTATAGGAATTAGATGAGTGGACTACATGCATTTAATGTTAGGCCTCAGCTGTAATGGCAAATCAAGGTGATTATTGGTGCATAAACTATGCTTCTAAAGTGGTTGTTCTGGATGTCACTCCAAAGTTTCTTAAAGTCTGTGACTTTCACCTAGTAAAATCTGGCTTCTTGGGGTGGAATATGATATTAGCTTATGATACTAATTTTAAGAACAATGATTTGAAGAAAAAAAGAGAAACAAAATTAATCTCTGGTGTTTAGCTCTACTGGTCATAGACCAGAAGATCTTATGGGATGACATGTTGTACACTGTTTGTCGTTCGATCATTAGCACAAAGTTTCTTATCACTACTCCTCCTAAACTCCTAGGAGGATTGCCATGAAACTTTACACACACATTCATCCCAACATCTAGTTGTCCTAAATCAAAATGGTGCTGCTCAGACATCCAATATGGCCACCAAAAGCAGCCATCTTGAAAATCTTATTGCTACTCCTCCAGAATGAATGGTCATATCAAAATGGGGTTTTCACTTAAAGACTTCCTATGATATCTAGTTGGTCCTAACTCAGAATGGTGCCGATCTGATGTCCAGTATGGCCACCATGGCAGCCATCTTGAAATTGTTGTTATTGCTACCCCATATTGACATGGGGTTTTCACCAGGAGACTTATTATGATATCTGGTTGATTCTAAATGAAACTGGTACCGCTTTGACATCCAATATGGCCACCACAGTGGTCATCTTGAAAATCTTATTGCTACTCCTCCTGAATTGATAGTCATCATATCAGCATGGGGGTTTCACTAAAACACTTTTTATGATATCTAGTTGGTCCTAAATAAAATTGGTGCGACCTGGACATCCAATATGGCCAACACAGTGGCCATCTTTAAAATCTTGTTATCACTACAACTGAATGGATGGTCAGATCAAGATGGGGTTTTTACTAGAATTCTTATGATGTCTGGTTCTTCCTAAATGAAAATGGTACTGATCAGACATACAGTATGGCTACCACAGCAGCCATCTTGAAAATCTTATTATTGTTACTTCTTCTGAACAAAAAGTCATATCAGCATGGGTTTTCACTGGAAGACTTATGGTGTCTAATTAGTCTTAAATAAAAATTGTCCTGTTCTGTTATCCAATATGGCCATCACAATGGCCATCTTGAAAATCTTATTGCTATTCCTAGATGGAAAGTCATAGTAACATTGGATTTTGACCAGAGGACTTCTCTTAATGTATAGTTGGTACTAAATGAAAATGGTGCTGATCTGATCAGCCATCTTGAAAACCTAGTTATCGCTACTCCTTGTAAATGGTAAGTCATATCAACATGGAGTTTTCACCAGAAGATTAATTATGATACCAAGTTGGTCCTGAATGAAAATGGTGCCTATCTGACCTCAAATATGGCTGCCACAATGAACATATTCAAAATCTTGTCACTAATTTTCCTGATTGGATGGTCATATCAACATGGAGTTTTCACCAGAAGTCTTCTAAGTGGTGTCTAGTTTGTCCTAAATAAAAATGGTGCTGCTTACTGCCGCAGTGACTAATTTGAAAATCTTATTGCTCAAGAATATCAGAGATGGTTTAAACACTCAGCAGTTAAAGAGAAGAAATGGTCGTATCTCAAATTCCTGGAAATTCTTTTTGGACAGCAGAACATCAGTCCATCTGAGTAACTGTTGTTATCAACTTGTTATAGTGTATAGTGTTATAATTTGAGTAACTGTTGTTATCAACTTGTTATAGTGTATAGTGTTATAATTTGAGTAACTGTTGTTATCAACTTGTTATAGTGTATAGTGTTATAATTTGAGTAACTATTGTTATCAACTTGTTATAGTGTATAGTGTTATAATTTGAGTAACTGTTGTTATCAACTTGATATTGTGCCTCTACTTTGATAGGATAGAAAAGAATGTTCTTTTTGGTTCTTTTATGCATTTTATGCCCTGTCACAGGAACCAGCAGTTTGTTGTTGAGATGACTTTAGTCGGAATTTATTTTCTGCATGATAATTAAGTTTTGCAATTATTACAAGAGAGTACCAAAAGGTTTGTAGAGGTGAGCTATGTAATTTTTATTACACTCTTGTTGAGGTGAGCTATATAATTTTTATTACACTCTTGTTGTGGTTTTGCAGAAAGTGACATCTTTGGTTCTACTAAATTCATGGATTGAAAAAGGATGTCTTGTTCTTTCCACAGAAGGGTCATTGTTTTTTTGATTTTTGTATTCCTGGTTTGTAAGAAAGATGAAATTCACTAAATTTGGTACCCCATGAATAATAGTGAATTCACCAAATGGAATATATTACACTGTAATCTGAATTAGCATCTTTTTATTTTAGGTCTGTGTCCACAAAATGCTAGAACATGAGAACATCATCAAATTCTATGGCTACAGGAAAGATGGCAAGATTCAATACATCTTCTTAGAATATGCCTGTGGAGGAGAACTGTTTGATAGAATAGGTTTGTGCAAATGTTTCCTGTCTGATATACATGGATTTTCTCATTCTTCAGGTCTTTTGCTGTGAATTTTACTTAGTAGGAATGCATACAATTTCAGGGTTCGACATTAACTGTTGCTTGATAGCCTGAGACAAGTTAAACTAAGGTCAGGGCAAGTGAAAACTGAAAGAACTTGTCCAAGTGGTCAAGTGATATTTGGGTGTTGCTGATGAAAATAGTAAGAAGAAATATTCATAGAAATTGTAACTCGAATGATGTGACAAAGTAAATTTTTATTCCATACCATTTTCACAATTGTATTCTGCATAATAATTACAAGACTTTTGCTGAAATATTCAGTGATTTCTTCAAAATGGAGACCTACTCTAAATGTGATCTATGCTTCCAGTAAATCAGCTATCTTGATCCATCTGAATCCAGCAGATGCATGATATAATAATATACTTATGATGTTTCACTGTTTTAAGTAGATATAATCCAAATTTGCAGATTTCGCTGTACACGTGTGGAAATAGCTCATTTATATTTCTGTCTTTCAGACCTCATGTAACCTTATTTTATGGCACTAAGTAAGACTAATGTACGACTGTTTACATATGTCGAATGCATAAGGGAAATGTCGATTGTTTTTGTTTTGAATTTTTGTCATTGAAAGATAGAAAATGGAGGGTAGGGGGAAAACAAAAAAAAAACGTGGAGAAGTTGCAAATAGAGAAGAAAAAAGGCGCAAGAGCAGAAGAGAGTTTCTGCTACAATGGAAAGAGGATTACAGGTGGTTTGATTTAAAACGATGAGGATTACTAACTGTTCTGTTCAGGGATTTATGCTAATTGATTATTAATAATTTTATGATTTAATCTTTTGATCGCATTTTATTGCATTTTTGTTTATATTTATATAATTATACAATTTTTGTTCTGGTTTGAAGTTTATGTTGATTTAGATACCTTTTTCCTGATGTGTGAGCTTTTTGTGTTCTAGTTGTGTGAAGTTTTCAATTATATAAATGTTTTCTATTATTAATTCAGTCATGTATCACTAATTTAGCTACAAAATTTTTATTTCATTCCTTTACATTCTGACCAAAACAGATCTCAGCAAGTCATTAATTTGTGAGGGCTTGTAGATTCTGTGAGGATTTGCCTGACTGGGCAAGTGGTCTCAAAAGTTAATGTCGGGCCTTAAATGTGAAGGTGCTATCTGCCTGTTCTGTCTGCAGACTTATGTAAACACCATATAACCTTTGAATTATAAGAGAAATTGTAATGAAACCTGACTTACAAGAATCTGAATAAACTCAGATTGTTCAACTCTGCTTTTTTTTGTATACTGTAAGCAAGACCTGTCAGCATCCAGTTGCAGGCTATATTCCAGTTATCTTTTGAACTCTGACCAACCAAAGAAATACAGGATTTAAAGAGTATATAAACCAATCCATGATTGACTGATTGATATTGAATGGTACATCAGTGCAGTATGGGCTATAATCATACTACCGTACTTCGATTAAATTTAAATATACATAAATTAAGCAGTCAGATACATTTCAGTGAATCTATGCTTGAGGCCTGTGTTTAGTTCTTTTTCAGACATGGCTATCTTTATAAAAATAAAAAGTCTAGAACACAGTACTGAAAGTGTTGCCGACATTTGGCGTTAGTAAGTTGAAAAGGGAACAGTGAACTATTTTGGTTTGATTGAGAAGAGAGATAGTATTGTAACATACAGTACATATACTGTGATTTCACACTTTTTTGTGGGGTACCCATTTTTGTAGATTTAGTTGTTGCTAAAACCCATGAATTTAAAGACCAGGCAAACAGGAATTCTTTCATGTAAAAAATAGGACTACTTCCCAAATTTAAGTACAGACAAAAATGTAAGTTTTTGTAAAACCACAAAAATTGATTCCCACAAAAATAAATGAATTTGTGAGTCTGGTTTGCTAACTCCTGAGCCAGCATGGCTCCCAGCATACTTTCTGGAATGAAATTGCCCTACTTGACTTGCAGCCATTTTGCACAGTGATTTTTGAGAATCTTTGATATTTTGAGAAGCTTCTATAGTTTTTTTTGGTACAACTCTCAATAACTTGAAAATGATGGGGTCAAAGTTTGGTTAATGTTTTAATCATGGGTGCTAGCAGTTTTCATTAATACATGAGAATTATGATCTCCATTGTCTTACACAAATGTTCATCAAATGGATTTTAATAATAATGGATACTAGATCTTAGGAAATTAATTAAAGCAAATAGATTGATGACAGACTTTGCCTAGTAATCAGGTTGACATGCAGTATTCACAAATTCGTTCATCAGTAAAGTTTGAGTTGCTTCCCTTTCAAGATCAGAGCACGTGTGTTTATTGGAAGCAAACACACACCAACTAAAGATTAATTGCTAGAATTACATTCATAAACTGTCATAACCAAACCCATCAATACATTTGCATTGGTTAGTTCCTCAAGTTAGTGATGTTAGATGCCAGCAGATACTTATTTTAATATGCGCAGCATGTGGCAGTCACACGGTCCTGAAACTGTTCATCTGAATTGAGGAAATAATAATCGACTAAGAGAAAAGAAAAAAGACAAAAATGTGTGTCTTTTATTAGAACCTACTATTTAATTTTAGAATATGTCACTAGGTTCTGAAGAATAATAGCTTGCGTCATGCTGTCATAGGACTAATAAGTCTGCAACAGTTGTCAAAATAAAGTCAGCTGTTAAGTAGAGCTATTACAACTGCATGTTTATCCTTTTTATTTCACAATGTTATCAATGCCCTAGTATTTAGACACAAAACTAAGCAGTCTTGTGTCAGTATAAATGTCCAAATGCTGATTTGTTCATATATTTATCTTGTATTCAGGGGTCAAGCTAGACTTGAATTTTAGGGAGAAGTGACTTCTCCTTTTGGACAGAATAGGGAGAAGTGAGAGCAGAACAGGGAGAAGTGGCAGCATAGCAAGAAATGCAATATATATATATATATATATATATATATATATATATATGTGTGTGTGTGTGTGTGTGTGTTTGCTTTGGTTTTCTTATTTGAATTGTGCATTGTATTTGTCATTATGCATATTTGCCTTTAACATTATCTTAAAGTAGAAAATTCTCCTATATTGTATGTATATTATAAACACATTTTGTAAGTATATGAATGTATCATACTCATATGCAGTGTTTTCATACTTGAAAGAGTACATGTTTAGATGGAGGGAAATATGCAATGTATTTTGGCCATATGACTTCAAAAAAGCAAAGCTGAAACAATACATTGTAATTAATTTTAACTGACAGGAGTACACAGATTACAGTATTGTTATTAAAAATAGGTAAAATACTTAAGCAACTACCACTTAAAGAACAAATTTTGTTTTTTGTTAGTTTCTTCACTAGCAAATAGCAGTTGAAAACATTTCTAAACTAGTTTGAAACAACCCCTATATTAGGCTATAACACTCACTTGAGAGCACATGTATATGTGTGTCTTCAACGTCATAGTGTTCAGCCATTCAAACCACAGTGGTCACTGATGAGTAATCTCAACTTTACAACTGCATGTTGAGGGAGCTGATTCTAAATTAAATGTGAATCATTTGACTTATTATTTGGTGAAGTTTTAAAAAGTAGATGCATCTATTTTTAGAAACAGGGATTTTCTTCATATGACCACTCACTTTCTAGCTTCGTTACAACAATCTCCTGATAGGATTGAAAATGTATGGTTTTAATATTTGTCTACGTACTCACAATAACGTTGTGTATTGGTTGCAGGGCAGTTTAAATCTTCAAAATATAAATTAGAAAGTGCTTTCACCAATTCTATTATAAAAACAAATTGTTATTTACACATAGGTGATTTAGTTTCGAAACACAAGTTAAGTTTTCATCATCATAATGATAACTTGTGGAAATCGGGCAGCGGTATCTTGCGGGGGAAAAGAGTTAATTGGTCAATCAGCTATTAAAACACTTCCCTGTGAATGTGCAAGAGTTTGTTTTGCTAACGCAATTGATATGAACACCTGCCAAAGTATAATGCAATCCATTTTGCCTAGGGCTTAATTCAATACTAACTTCTTGGCTGGGTTGAGGGAGCATCTCAAAAGTCCTAAACTACTGTCACTCCATGTAGATTTAAAAAAAAAAAATAGAGAGGGCGAAGTCGTTTTTGCTTTCTTAACAGAAGAAGGCAAAGTTTACATTTTTTCGGCGACTTAGTCGCCCACTTCGCCTGGTAGCATGACCCCTGGTATTTCCCATTAAAATCAAAAGATATTAAGACATTTTCACATGTAAAATATATCAGTATTTGATGTTCAATACGATTGAAATTTTGCAAAACAGTCTTACTTTATCATCATTAATGTCTTCATTTTTGTTGCCATCTTATAAAAAAAGAAAACAAAAAGGGATTAATGGATCTTTTTGTGTTATAATTAGGGTCATGAGTTATCTGTAGATTAACAAGAGTGGTGTTTTGCTGTCCTCTGAATCTGTCACAATCCTGCAAACTGCAGTTTAATTGGCCGATTGAAAGGTCACTAGAACATTGCCTGCATTTAATTTTGTCAGATCTTGCTATTAAGCAGCAGATTTAGTCTGAGGATCTAATTGTAATCACTGTTTTTACATCATTACCGAAATAGGCCTTGTGTACCATATTCATTTTGCCGGCTCACAGGTTAGGATTGCATCATTCTGAAAGGTGAAACATGCTTTTACTTCTTTGTTCCAGTTTGCAGCTTGATATTTATGAGACCGTTTAATTAAACTTTATGTAGGTATACATCATATGTGAAGAAAAAAAAACTTGTCATATTTCACATTCTGCGCATATAAGTGATAGATTTTTTTTCTAGATCCACTTATTGAAAGATTAGAAGTATCAAAATTCAAATATTTTGGGGATATCTTACTTCAAAAAGCAATGACCAGGGTGGAAATTTCAGCCAAGAATTGTGAATTTTTTTTATAACAAGTTAAATATTATAAATACATACCAAAATTGAGCTACATCACAAAACCTAAACCCATGCATCACGAACCCCAGTGACACTCATGCTTAGTAGTTAATGTCTCGTATGGTTCATGTGGTAAAGATTCACCTATTTAATGCCATAGATACCTCCATTAATCAACACTTAGTGGAAAGAGATACAGTTCTCTCTACATCCACTATCTGGGCAATCATATAGCCATTTTTAGATTGCAACAGGTCATCAAAGAGGCAAACCTCATGGGCCTAGTGACCCAGATCCTTGCCCTCATTTTTATGGAGAGATCAAAGAAACGGGAAGGATTCCCCAAGGCGTGCAAAAAAGGGAACATCTCTTCTACACCCTTTCTCTCGATCCCATTAGCAAAAATGCCATGATTACTATTCCTTTATAACATCGCAGTTAGAGGAATGCAACTTCTCCGTGGAATGGGAGACACTGCCCCTCTGACCCTTGGATGATACAGATTGTTTTGTGACCCTCACTTTATTTTGGATCCTGTTATTATAGGCATCACAAACGACACATACAAAGTGGACGTCTTTCATTAAGAATCACCACTCTCCTAACAAAAAGTATGGCTTGTTAAAACGTAAATTCACCAGAATTTTACTCTGGACTATTCTTGGTACCAAAGGCCAATGGCATGGTTTTGCTTGACAGTGAGATCTGATCTCTCAACCTTTTCATTTGGTCACCATGGTTCAGAATGGAGGGAGATTTTGTATTCAGGGATAAGGTCTACCAATTCAGGGCACTCCCTTTTAGTCTCGGAGAATTATGGACATAGTTGTGTTGTACTTCAGAGCCATCTCCACTTCCATGACTTCCAAATACCTGCATGACATTCTGCAAAAGAACCAGTTGAGTTATATTCTAGATAAAGACATGAAATTCCTAGTTTCACTTCTGCTCCACCTTGAATTCCTTGTCAACAAGGAAAAATCAGGCATCATCCTACTCAACATTTTACTCGCTTGAATATGGAGTTCAAAATGCATGTGAACAGGGTATGTCTCCCTCAAGAGCATGCCCTGAAAATCATCTCAACTGAGTCTGCTGTTCTCTCAAAGAATCACATATGAGCCTGGAAATTTCTTCCTCAGTTGAGGCTCTTCAGTTTGGCAGCGGATCTCATCATCTTGTGCTGCATGTTTATGAGACCATTGCAGATGATTCTCTTGCCTTCTTGGCAACCGAAGCTTTGCCCACTGGATCAAGTGATTCCAGTTTTGGGATACATGTGGCCCCATGTCATCTAATGGGTGAACCTCATCTGACTTAAGGTGGGTATTTCCTTGCAGATTCATCCTCCAGGAATTATAATCTGCACTGATGCCAGCACAGCAGGCTGGGTGCCCAGCTCTTGTCCTTGTTTTGGGAAATCAGCGGGGTGTGGCCCCTTCCGAAGCATTCGTTACACATTAATCTCCTGCAGATCAAGGCCATGGTAAATGCATTTCAGTTGTGGCAGGAAATGCTGTCTGGAAAGGGCATTCTCATGACAATTTTACTATTTCTGATTACATCAGAAGACAAGGGATAGCCAAAACCGCAGATCTCTGCCTTCTGGTTTGGAATTTTCTCAGGTGGTGTCATCATCAACAAATCCACATCCAAGTCTGCCACATCCAGGGCAGACTTAATGTGCTAGTGGACCCAGTTCCCCGATAGAATCAGTTAATTCAAACTAAATTGTCTGTTCACCCCTCAGTATTCAGACAAATCTGTGCCCTCTGGGGTCAACAACTTGTGGATCTATTTGCAATAAGGTGGAAGACAAAAGCTACCTACCTTTGTCTCTCCAATACCAGATCCAAGAGCCAGGGCAGTCGATGCTCTTCCATGTATTGGGATGGTCTAGATGCATATGCCTTCCCGCCAACCCCTCTGATCTCCAAAGTCTTGTGCATAGCTAGGGAATCAGAGTGCCATCTGGTCCTGATTGCTCTCTCAAGTGGAAATTCCCAAGAAAATCTTAGTGTTTCCTCACCTGTTTATGCAACGATAAAGGCAGGTGTTTCATCCAAACCCAGATTTGTTGAACCTGCATTCCTGGCTCCTAGCAATCTAGCCCTCAGGGGAAAACAATTCTCAGAACAAGTGGTGGACAGAATCACTTTGGCAAAGGTGCACCACTTGGAAATCATACGACGGGAAGTTCAGAGTTTTATCATGGTGGTGTGAGCGAAAACACATTACTCCATTAAAAGCCTCTATACCACAAATAGCTTACTTTCTCCTTGGACACTTTGATAAGAAGAAGTTAGTCCCTATAAGTAGAAAAGGCCACTGTTCCATGATCTGGGGCATGTTTCATCATTATGGAAGGGGGATATAGGCCAAAACAAAGACCTATCCAACCTTATGGTGAACTTTGATTTGTCTCAACAGAAGGTTTTGGCCCAGTGTTAGAAGTGGAATCTGCCATGGGTTCTGCCATGGCTGAATAAATCACCTTTCAAACCTATGTCTAGAACCTCCTTGACTTGCCTCTTGTACAAAACCAGCTTCCTTGTCATTCTAGCAGCAGCAGGCAGAATCAATGGGATACATGCCTTGGCAGTTTATCTGAACAATCTGCAGTTTGGTCGCAGTGGTTTGATTTCACTTTTGATGGCTTCTGCTTTCATTGCTAAGAACGGCTCCTGTTCATGGGGAATCGGCCCTTTGTTGTGAAATTTTATTACTCATTGCACCCTTCACCACAAGGACATCTTCAGGACCCCATATGGGCTTTTAAGTGATTGATACCTAATGCAATTTGAGCTGGTGAGATGAGGGAGAATTCGTTTATTTCTGCCATCACAAGAAGATAAGGGCGATATCTCAGCTCAAGCTCTCTCATCATGGATATGATGGGTTATTCGCCTTGTGTATAAAGAACTAACTCGAGGCCAAATAATTTCTTACGTTACTGTATTGGAGGGCCCCAGGTGGCTGAGTGGTCTAAGGTGCTCGCCTTTACAGATCACTTACATTGTATCTCTGCATGGGTTCGAGTCTTGGCTTGGCCAACATGGGTATGTGAAAAAGCTTGCCAGTAGCTTTCCATGGGTTGGTGGTTCTTCCCAGGATTTTCCTGGGTTCTTAATCCATCAGACATACTGGCCACCATGTATAGCCTATCATCCTTAAAAATTGGCGTTAAACCCACAAAACCAATCTTTCATGAGGTTAAAGCAGTTGCTGCTAGCATTTCATTTGCACGTAACTGTTCCCTAACTGACATTATCCAAGCTGTGAGATGGAAGTCAGAAACAACTTTCTTGAGCTTTTACCTCAGAAACTTTTCATCCCAGAGGGCTTAGTTTGAACTGATGGGACCTGTAGTAGCAGAAATACAGGCTACCTTCCGGCCATTCAGCAGCTTCACGATGATGCAGCCACTTGACTTTTTGTTGGATTTGCAGCGGGTGGGGTTGGGAATTTTCTATACAATCTGTATCCAGGCATATCTATATGCTAACTCTAATTGATATCTCTTACGAAATTTGAAGCTGCTTCATGTACATAGGGGACTGGAGATTGGGTCTTCTGCAGGGCAAGGGGATGTAACTTCTTCCACTTCTTTCCTATCCTCGTAATGTATTATGATCAGGCAATGTATTTGAAGAAGTAACCAATTTTATTAGCAGTCCATTGCTTTCACTTTTGCTGCGCTAGTCACCAGTCCAAAGTGAATTACCTCCTCCTCCAATTAGTAATTGGCTAGAAACAAATAAATATAGTTTCAGTCTGATACCATAGTCACTTCTGTCATTCAGAATATCATCCTTTTTTCCATTGGACTAGGGGGGATATTACCCGTGCCTCTGCACGTTTGAAGTTTTTCCCTTTCTAATATCTTTTGGCATGTTTCTACACAAACATGCCCATTTCTTTTTTGTATGTGACATTTTCTCCCCAGATTTGGGAGCATTCCAGGTCAGGACATTGACTGGGACCTGGACCCGCATCAGGTTAAGTAGCTTGAAGCTATGGAGCTTAGGACTTGAACCCTTTTTATGATAGCTTCACTTGCCAATCTCTTTGTGGTGGCCTCCAACTTTTTTGAGGGAGGATTCTCTTTTGGTGGTCTCCTTGTAGAGACTTCAGGTGGCTGTCGCCAAGACATCATGGCACTTGCTTTCGATGATGATGGCTCTTTCATCTCAACATCCCCACCTCTGTAGAGATGCTGTGTTAGACACATCAAAGACTTTGCTGGAGGCAGCTCACCTGATACAGAGTTCTTATTCAGTGTCTTTTTTGAGATCATTGGGTCTTCTCATCATTCTCAGCCATGCCATACTAAGAGTCCTGTCACACTGTTGGCAGACAGTGACTCATCAGAGGTCAGGTCTGACTTTTTTAAAATTTCATTTACATGGTGACGAATTTCCTCACAAATCAAGGAACAGTTTGTGTTCCCCCCAACAGGATCACAGATGCTGTCCCTTACAACAAGAGTGTTCAAGAAGACTTCATTGACTGATCACATCTACCTCTCTCCTGAGAATCTAGTTCCCCTCGGAAGACTTCATATGATGCCTCTCCGATTTCTGCTGCTAGCAAACTGGAGAACTCACAAGGACCCCATTCAGCTCAGATTCTATTGGGATCCCACTTTCATCAGCACCTGAGTTGGTGGCTAAATCAGGACAGTTTTTTTGGTCAGAGTTTGGATACAAGACCTAGAACCAATCTCTTTCCTATATACTAATGCCTGAGACTAGGTCTGGGGTGCTCACCCAGATCCAGAGGAGGTAGTCCTTCAGGGTCTGTGGTCCCAGGAGGCATTTTGTTTTTATGTCAACAACCTTGAAATGTGGGCCATTTTCCTAGCACTGCAGGGGTACATTAACATCATATGGGATCGATTGTATACCTATACCTTCCCATCTTATGGAATAATCTCTCAAGTTCGTCGCTGAATCAGGACTTCTGCAGCATGGCTAATCCTGATAGCCCTCCTGTGCCCCACTGGTCGTGGTTCAACAATCTTGTCAATCTGTTTGTAGACACCCTCAGGGATTTACCACTGAGGAGGGTTCTGCTGTGGCGGTGCAGAGGGTCCCTCCTGCACAATACTGCACAGATTCTCGACCTTCACAGTTGATTCATAATAAATGATCTATCTGCCTAGATCAACTTTCAAGCAAGGTTGCAGAGTGCATCACCCTGTCTATAAGGCATTCAACCTCCAAGATTTATGATGCAAAGTGGAGAGTATTCTGTAATTGGTGCAGTAGGCAACACAGTGATCCAATCTTCCCTCCTTGATCGCAGTTGTGGATTTTCTTCTCTTTTAGAAGAAAACACTGTTCAGTCTCCACCAGCCCACTCCAGTACTCTGTGGGTTCCACCATAGGGTCAGACGTTCATCTTTCAGAACTGATCAAATATTTTGATCTTCAAAGACCAGTCTCTTGCTCTTTAATGCCTAGGTGGAATCTCTTGTGTGTTCTTTGGTCATTATCTGAGCAACCTTATGAACCCTTGAGTGAGGCTTCCTTTGAGAACCTTACCTTGAAGACAGGAGGCTTCCTTTGAGAACCTTACCTTGAAGACAGGAGGCTTCCTTTGAGAACCTTACCTTGAAGACAGGAGGTTTCCTTTGAGAACCTTACCTTGAAGACAGGAGGCTTCCTTTGAGAACCTTACCTTGAAGACAGGAGGCTTCCTTTGAGAACCTAAGCCTCCTTTGAGAACCTTACCTTGAAGACAGGAGGCTTCCTTTGAGAACCTTACCTTGAAGACAGGAGGCTTCCTTGGAGAACCTTACCTTGAAGACAGTCTTCTTTCTCTCTCTAGCACCAGTGAGGAAGGAGTGAAATTCATGCCTTATATGTGGAAAAGGGTTGCCTACAATTCAATGGCAACTATGATTCAGTCTCCCTTCTTTGCCACCCCAGCTTTCTGGCCAAGAATTGGGTACCTTCAGTAGCCCCTGAACCAGTTGAAATCCCTAATCTCAATTGCATCTGTGCTAGAGACAATCAAGATAGATTCCTTTGCCCTATTAGAGCCTTATGTTTCTGGTTAAATGAATAGGGAAAAGAAATGGTTGAAAATGTTTCTTTCGCTCTCTCAGAGGTACCTCTGATATTTTGGCAGTTACCATATTGAGGTAGATTGTTTTGACTATCAAAAGAACATATCAATCTCTCAGTGAGAGAGATCTTTCCTTCATGAGAATCAAAGGCCATGAGGTTAGATCTATTGCTGCATCTTGGGCCTTTCTTAATCATTTTGCTCAGTATAGTGTCATGAAAGTTGCATTCTGGTGGTCTCACTCCACCTTCTCTTCATTCTACCTTAGTTGGATGTTGCACCAGAGCGAATCATTCAACACATTAGGCATGATTGTTTCATCCTAGCATGTTGTCAAGGCATCCTCCAGTCTGCAGTAGAGCACCATACTGACAACAGATTGTATGTTCACTCTGTCAACTAGTCAAGGGGCCATCAGCCTTCTTTCAGGCATGAAAATCAGCAATGTAATAATAACAATGTATTACTGCTATTAAATGTAGTTTTTTTAGGGGTAAAACTAATTTTCATTATGTAATACTTACCTGTTATTATTACTAAATTCCCTCCTTTGCACCCACTCTTACGTTTTTTCAGTCTTGGTCCAAATCAAAAAAGCACAATGTTCCAAATGAGAATGTGACTCTGGTATTAGCCTGGGACTAAGTTTATTTTTGTTCTAGGCCTCCAGATACTAATTGGATGAGGGAATTCACCTTGGACTGGTGACTAGTGTTGGGAAAAGTGAAAGCAACATAATAGTAACAGGTATGTATTACATAATTAAAATCAGTTTTCCCCTAAAAATACATTTGTTGAGTAAAATGTTTCTTTGATAATATTTACCTGATAATACAGGCACACCCTGACAGCCTCCCAGCAGTTAGATTTTAAAACCTGACAGCGTGCATATCCCTTCCAGTGGTAACTGAAGTATGAGTGGGATTTGGTGCTAATCCATCTCTTCAAGAGGTGATCACTTGTCTGGCATCCACCTATATGGACAGATGACTTCTACCACTTATGTTGCTAAAAACAATCTTGGGAGGGCTGGATTTGCTAGGTAATGGATGTGCTTCTAATTTATTATGATTGGGTAAGTATTATATTTATAAAAAAAAAAACATTTTAGTATTATATTTTTAAAAAAAACATTGTACTCCAAAAACTGGTTTCCAGAAAATGCTGCATAACTTATGCTGATATTTTTTATGTTGTGTCCAAGTTAGTGCTTAACATAAATAAGATAGTCTTGGTGTATTTGAATTTATTAATAATGCACTAGATTTCATTACAAATGTAGAAGAATAAAGGAAATATATGGGGTACTTAATTAGTGTAGTGATTCATACATTGCACTACATTATTCTGTGCCACCTACACGATCCTACAGGAGCTTTACATCACATTTTTTTTCTTTAGGAATATTTTGTCATGATTTTGCATTCCTGGGTCATGGTATGGAAAGGGAATGAAGACAGGGACACACAGCAGATATTGGCCTAATCAGAACTGAATGGTATCCCCTGTACTTATTGGCTGAGAGTTTATATACTTACAAATCACTATTATAATGTACCGATTCTGCTGCCTGGCCTTCTCTTTTGCAGATAATATGACCAGGAATTGAAACATTTGTCATGAAATTTTTATGGGAAAGATGTTATAATGACCATCAAACATCTCGCTTCTGTGGTTGAAACCAAGCAAAAAATTGGTTTGAGTCGAATAGTAACAAGCAATTTTTGTCAGGATATTTGAGCCTGTCCATCCTTCCATCCATCTGTATGTCCTTTCTCTCGATCTCCTTTTCTTTCTGTACAATAACTTCCTTAATTGGTATTATATTCTAACCAAATTTGGTATGCAGCTTGATACTGATGATCCTTTGGCTGAGTTCAATTGTCAGAGTTCTACATCCTCAGTTAGCATAGTTGTAGACCTAATTGTCAAGCCCACTCTTGTTTCTGCCCAATAACTCCCTTAATAATTGTTAGATTTCAGCCAAATTTGATATACAGCTTGATATTGATGAGACCTTGGCTGAGTTCAGTTGTCAGCTTTCTGCATCTGGCGACAATCAGGTTAGAAATTATAAATTGATGAATGAAATGACTAAGTTTTGTACATTTTGTATATCCTTGATGCTTTTTGTTTTTAAAATTGGTAGGGTGTACAAACAAACAGGAGGGTGTGCGAATACTATAGTGGAGTTATAGCCATGATTGACAGTCCCGCCCACTTTTATTTCCACACAACAACTCCTTTATTCATGATTGAATTTCAACTAAATTTTATTGACAGCTTGATTTTGATATGACCTTGCCGCGGTTGATTATTAACATTCGACGTCATTATTTAGTGGAGTTATGATCCCTGGTTGTCAGCCCCATTCACTTTCATTCTGCACAATACCTCAATTAATTTTTGATTTATATTTCAGCCAGATTTGGTGTACAGCTTGATATTGATGAGACCTTGGCTGACTTCAGTTTTTGGCATTCTGTGTCATTTAGCAGAGTAACAGTGCCTGATTGCCAGGCCCATCCACTTTCATTTCTGAACATGAATGACTAACCTTATTGTATTTTAAACAAATTTAATAGGCAGCTTGATATGAATGAAACTTTGGCAGAGTTTGATTGTTAGTGTTGCTCAGGTACATATACAGCATGCAACATCATCTTTTAGAAGTGTTCTGGCCTCGTATGGTCAGACTCAATAACTTTCCTTTTTTGTGTAATAACTCTCTTGGTATGCAACATTATGTTGATGACACATGGCTTAGTTTGATTCTTCAGTGTTCCATCTGCATCATTATTTATTAGAGTTGTGGCCCCTGATTTCTGGACCAACCCATTTTTTGCTTCCATACAATAATTATTACTAAATTTGAAGAAACGTTTAAATGCAGCTCTGTATTGATATAACTTAAGTGGAATTTGATTATCAGCTTCCTATATCATCATCTAGCGGAGTTCAGGCAACAATTTTGGATTCAGCTTTATATTGATGAAACCTCACCTGGGTTCCAATGTCATTGTTATACATCATCAGTAATGTCTTCCTGTACACGTATACCTTAACCCATTTACAATATCACCATTGTTACCTAGCTCTTTACTTCACAAAAACTACACTTCCCTACTTCAAAACAAAAAGAGGGGAACATCGGTTCCTAGAATTTTCCAGTAATGACAATTATACATCATCTTAAAACATTGATTTTCTTACCTTTGTAATTGATAATGGTTTAATGGCTTTTATCACATACATTAATCAATTCACCCATTATTCAAACAGCCTTACTAGGCAGTTCATGTATTTTTAAAGTAAAAGGAGTCGGGCAACATTTGCATTTGAGTTTAATGGTATCTTCATTTTCCATATAAGGACTCTGGGCAAATGAAGTACACATTTTAATTAAAAAGACTCCCCACCCCACCCCACCCACCGACCCCCCAAAAAACAACACATGCACACATTTAGTATATGATAAATACATCATATATCATTGATGGTGGTTGTTTTTGAATCCTAATGAAATGTAAAAAATTGTTTAGTTTTTCTTGTGAATAGTTTTTTTTTTCTCGATCAGAACCTGATGTTGGGATGCCAGAAATAGAAGCTCACAGATATTTGAAAGATCTTCTCACAGGAGTGGTGTGTATTAACTGCCTACTATTTTCTATTGTCCGAGCATTTGTATAAAACAGTGCTTCAGGTAAAAGAAATTATTGATGGGAGGGCAAGAGGTGAACTTTTAGAAATAGGGGAACTTTTTTGTTTGAAGGAAGGGGCACTTTTTAATGAAAGGAGTATATTTTTGCAATAAAAGAGTTAATGCCAGTGTTGAAATTTAGAATTTCATCTTTTCAGAAATAGAAATAGAAACATGTTCATGTATTTATTCTATTTTAAATAAATAGAAAAATAACTTAGTTTTAAGGAGGTATTTTAATGTTGTGGAGGAGAGGAGGTGTTTTAATGTAGAGGTGGAGGGGAGGATTATACAGTGGCAGAGGGGAGGGGCTAGAAGGGGACTGGGGACAGAGTGGAGAGGAATACCCCTCTATTTCTGTCTAGCTGGAGCACTGATTATATATGTATATTATGTATATACATTCTTAATAATTTCAATTTCCTCTTTGTTGTTACAAACCTTGGAACTAAAATCAGCTTCTGTGAAAACAGAAAATATAAAATGTCATTTCTAATTTCATTGTGATAGTTAAAAAGCAGAATCTCGGTTGTAACTTTTACGTAATCAGTCACATGAATTGTGCAATTCATAATGTAGAGTATACATGTACCATATATCAAAAACAATTGTATTACTGATCCATACACAAATGTTTATTATGAAAGATCCAAAGAACACTTAAACAAAACTATTGAGAGAATACACTTTTGTCATATTTCAAAGAGATAATTATAAAAGTTACGAACATCCTATCAGAGGAGTTTAAGAAAGATGGAACAGGTTATTGAAGATAAACTTGTGATTTTCTTAGATGAAGTTGCAACAGTTTAATCATGGCATATAAAATTAAAGAAAGGTCCATGCAGTCCATGTGAAAAATCTTGCACTTAGTAAACAAAAATTAAAAAATTAAAGACCCAAAACTGTTCGAGCTCAAAATTTGAACTTGGACCCATAACTTAAAATTACAAACCACACTTTAAGCATTGTTGCAAAACTGAAATTGAGAAAATAGGTACCATGTATAGTGGCATAATGGGCCAGCAGGTCAGGGTCTGTGTTTGTTTGACTGATTATTCCTTACAAAATGCATAGACCCAGATCTGCCAGCATTGACAGATCTGGGTCTATACAGTTTACAGTAGGATCTGACTTACAAATGAGTATATATGGTAAATCAAACTCGGTTAAGCTAATACTGAAATATTTGTAATTATACATTTATTCATTGCAAAATTATTGAAAATGAATTTAGTTCGATTTTTTAGTCCGAGTTCTAATAATGTGCTCAAGATGTTCCATTATATAGACTCTAAAATAGTATAAAAAAGTCAGTCTAGATTACTTTTTCTTTTTTGAGAAAGGATTACTTGTTTTCTCTGAAAAATGTATTCTTACTAGTGCATTACGAGCTTTCCAACTTAGTTAATGGTTCATAGTTTATATATTTACAGGAATATTTACATGCCAAGGGAGTAACACACAGAGATTTGAAACCAGAAAATCTTCTTCTAGATGATAATGGTAAATGATTTGTTTAGATGTTCAGTATGTCTACAAATGTTATCCTTTAAAACATACATGCAACCCAGAGATTACAGTTTGAAAAGATTGAATGCCAGGTTAGTTTTGGTCCAAAATAACTTCTGTCCAAGGTTATTTATCATATAAAATCTCTTCTATGCATGGTTGAAATAACTGATTGGGGAGGTCTACCTAAACATACAAGCCAAATGCGTTCTAAAGGTCTTTCAGATATCTTGTCATTGAACTCCCATCATTAGTGCTGTATTGCAGTGAAGTGAACAGTCTGGGCACAGACAAGGGTATCTCCATGTCTGTCGCTATGACTGGATATATTAAAAAATCATTCTCATTGGTCAACAACAGATAGGTTTGGGAAAACCTAGAACATGATCTCACTATGGATGCCACATTATTCATAAACAAAGTCAAATTTAATATAATATTAAAAGTTTCTTTTCATAACAAAAAGGAAAATTGTATCAGATTTTGTCATAATCTATTTACAGAAAATAACTGTTGTCTGCATTGATTTAAGTCTCACTATAGTTGAGTTGCATCATTCAGATGTTCTCGAATACATGGAATATTTACAAAAATAACCAAAAATAGCAGGTTAGTTATAGCAATGGTGGAATCCATGCTCCTCACAGTTCATACTCTCTCAGAAAGATTCATAGATTTGTATAAGCTTGATACATAAGAATGAGAAATGTCTGTTTGACCAGATAGCCACTATGCTATCTGTATCATTATTTCATGTCACATCATGAAATGGTCCCACATGGTTTTTCAGCATAGCATTTTGCAGTGCATGCAAGTAATTGAAGGCTGTGTTTTCTAGTTAGACAGTGAAATAGTGTCAGTCATGTAACAAATTGACATATGCTGATGTGGAATGTTGCAGAGTGGTAAGCCTTGGTGTGGTAATTGGATTTGTTTCTTTTCTACATGATGTATGTTGTTGACACATTAAATAATATTTTCTTATTGTTTGTTTTGGTATTTGGTATTCCTAGTCACTAACAGGACCCTAAGAGACAGAAGAAAACCGTTGGGGAAGCATTCAGAAAATGAATGTTTTAAAAAGTGACTGACAAGAAGAAAATCTATGTTTAGCTGGGTCTAATCTGCTGAAAATATATCATATTTGTAAATATACTGATACAGTTTGAGAATGCACTAGACAAAATATCTTACATCAGTATGCCACCTGAAAAATATAAATCAGAAAGAGTTATTTCCCTTGCCACAGTCTGTGTCCTAGGCATAAAAAGTGGTTATTATTTTCTCCAGTGGCAGATTGTACATTCTCAAATCATATTAAATGTAAACAAAAAAATTGTTCAGTTTATTCCGGTATAGATTAGACCCTTCTGAACCTATATTTTCGTAGTGTTTGTCACATTTTGCGATATTTTTTGGGTGAAATGACTTCTCTCCCTAGCCAGAATAGGGTGAAGTGGTGCAAAATTAGGGAGATATGAATGTAGAGAGGTCAAAATTTTGAATGTTTAGTACAATCACTTAAAATGGACATTTTTTTACTAATCTTTGGAGTCATTTGTCATAAAATCAAAATAAATACACATTGAAATTTAGGAAAATTGTACATTTTTTTCTTTTTTGTTTGCTTCAGCCAATTTGTTCTATGACTGTTTTTGCCAAAAGACAGTAACCTTAAAAATACCTTACTATAAAATAATGTGTGACATATTTCAAGGTACAAGTTCTATTTACAGGATGAAATATGAAATAAATTAGTTTACATTTACAAGCAATCAGCCTATGACCTCCAAAGAGTAATATTTTGCTCTTAATTGGGCTACAATTGCATAGAATTTCACTCAGTTCTTCTTCAGGCTTTATGTGTGGATGTTTGGCAGGATCCTCATAGACTGAAATGTAATGTCAGACATAAATAAAATCAAACCTGTTTTAAGTGGCCACCTCTGGTATGTGAGAAAAGTGGCTCATGGAGACAAGTGTCTGCTTAATATAGGTTCATTTATTCAATAATAGGGTCTACAGGACTTTTCAAAGCTCTCTGTTTAAGACAAGTGATTCCTTAATATGGGTTTTCTTTAAGATAGGTTCAACTGTAATCCCTAAATTGACACAAAAGATAATCAAAAAGCATGAAAAATACTATATTGAAACTGTATTACAGTGCTCTTGAAGCAGAAAAAAGACCAGAGTTGATATTGTACTCAAAGTACGAAAGCTTTCAGTGATCAAAAAGGAAGTGCTGGTGATATCAGATCAAAGACAAGGTGAAGTTAGCTTTGCTTTCTCTGTGTATTTGGGTGAAATGACAGGCACTGCAGTGACTATTTCACCTGCCTCATCCCCTAGCATGTACCCAGTATAAGACCGTACACTTTTATGGCTATTATGAACAGCTATAGTGAGTAAGTCATGTCGTATTTAGGATAGAAGAGTGGCTGTAAATGCAGGTAGAAGTGCTAGATGTAAAGAAAGAATGGACAGAAAGAAAGTAGAATGCAGATTGAAACAATATTTGTAGGGATCCTTTTTGGATGTCATAGTGTTGCAATATGATATACATGCCTGCACCTTGGAAATACCTATTTCTTGTCAGTACTAATGACTTTAATAAACACAAGTCAACAACCACTCAAAATATGTCAGTTTTTGACTTAGTGCCAGTAATGCTTATGCTCCACTTCACACTTGACAAAGTTTAATGTTGCCATTGACATTCACAGTAGAATAGACAGGAGCAAGTTTTACTGTAGGCAAATACTTTTTCTCATATTCAATGAAAATTTGTGTTAACATGTTGACCAGAAATAGTCACTAGATTTGACTGCCAGCTGTAGATTGTTATTTTATTTTGGAGCACTTTGATATGTAAAGTGTGCATAAGCAAGACGAGGCAGACTGGTCTGTTTATTAGCTATCTTGTGCCAGGGCAATGTGGGTAAAGTGCCCTGCCCTCTTACACTGTGACTGACATAAACATGAAGACCCAACTGGAATTAGTCTACTAGAGTCGGCCATATAGAAATGCACATCGGATTTATAACTCTAATCTTAAAATCCATATTTACCAAAGAATAAATAAGTACAATTTGTAAAACTTTATTACTCTTGCACGTACATGTATAAAGTTTATTGAAGGTTGTACCCTGTATAATTTTTTTGAAACAAACCTATTGGTGGGTGATTTTCACCTAAAGTAAATTTGGTGAGTGGATCCTGTTACGACTCTATGGTCTAAGAAAAATGTAACAGAAAGAAAGTGAAACCAACAAATCATGTAAAAAATCAACAAGCAATTTATTACTAGATAATTAAAATGAAAAATCAAAAAGTCACTTACAGTAATGTGTTTTGAAATCCTAATAATCCAATAAGAATGATTGTTCTAATCTCAAGTCCTAAATATAGAATGTTCCAAATTCACGGCTGTGTCCTTGAATGTTAGGATGTGCTAATGGTCTCCAAAGTCCTGATGTACTAGAAATCTTGATGTGCTGATGTCAAAATGAAGTATTCCAAAATATCTGAATAAGTTCACTTAAATTCCAAAATCATCAATTAAAAATCCAAAATCCAAAAGTTTATGAGCACTGTTATAATCCAATGAATATTTAAAATAATTCCTCTCTTAGAATTTGGAATGAATTTTCACAACTGTAATAGCTCTTTACAAGACTGATGGTAATGTCAAAACTGAAAAAATGTCCACCAAACATGGTATATATAAAGATTGGTCACATGACAGAATGTTCTAGAATATGAGTCATCTTAATGGAATTCTAACTGTAAACAAAATTCAACCTTGACCTTCAAATTGAGAAAACATATTGATCAAAGCAACCTAATTCAAGGACACTAGTTAAACATGTTTTTCATGATAAACATTAAGATTTAAGCAAATATTAAAGTGAAGAAACATTTATAATTTCCTAAAATATTTATAATATTATATAAACATCATACATAACACCTCCCCTCATAAAGAAAAAGAAAGATTTATATAATAAAGCTTTCTTTTGAATATACATCTAATACTATAATAACCAAAATTACATAAGAACATGTTTTATGATACTGGACTTAATTACATCAAGCAATATTACATTTCTAGGCACGTGAGAGTGCATCTGCAATCACATTGTCTTTTCCCCTAATGTGTTTGATGTCAATGTTATATTCCTGCAATATCAAACTCCATCTCAACAATCTCCGATTTTTATCTTTCATTTTGTTGATGAAAGTAAGGGGATTGTGATCACTGTACACAATAATTGGAGAAAGAGCTGAGGTAACATACACTTCAAAATGCTGTAAAGCCAATATCAAAGCCAAACATTCCTTCTCAATTGTGGAATAATTTTTCTGGTGCTTGTTTAGTTTTTCAGAAAAATAACACACAGGGTGATCCACACCACTTTTGTCTTTTTGAATCAATACTCCACCAACCCCTACATCACTTGCATCAACAGATAATTTAAATGATTGGCTAAAATTTGGTGCAGAAAGAACTGGTGCATTCTTAAGCATGGCCTTTAACTTGTCAAAAGATTCCTGACACTTGTCAGACCAATGAAATTTGGTTTTCTTACTCAATAAACTTGTCAAAGGTTCAGCAATTTTGGAAAAATTGGAACAAAATTTCCGATAATATCTAGCCATACCTAGAAATTGCATCAGTTGCTTTCTACAAATTGGAACTTGAAATTCAGAGATAGCTTTGACCTTAGCTTCTATAGGTTTAACTTGACCTTGTCCCACAATATGTCCTAAAAATGTGACACAAGCATGGCAAAACTCACTTTTGCTCAAATTAATTGTCAGATTCGCATCGCTGAGTCGATCAAAGAATTTTCGAATGGTTTCCAAATGATCTTCCCAGGTGTTGTTGTAGATAATGACGTCATCGATATAAGCGTCACAATTATCAAGACCAAATGTTATCATGTTCATCAGACGTTGAAACGTTGCAGGCGAATTTTTCATTCCAAACGGCATGACTTTATATTGATAAAGTCCATCTGGAGTTACAAATGCTGAAATTTCTTTTGCCCTTTCCGTCAGTGGAATTTGCCAGAATCCTTTTAAAAGGTCAAACTTGGTGACATATTCCGCATTTCCAATTTTATCAATGCAATCGTCCATTCTTGGGATTGGAAATGAATCAGTTTTGGTGACACTGTTGACTTTTCTATAGTCAGTACACATACGGAATGTATTATCAGGCTTGGGAACAAGAATACATGGTGAACTCCAGTTACTTTTACTTGGTTCTATGAAATCATTCTCCAGTAAATACTGAATTTCTTTCTTCAGATAGTTCTGTTTGAGAGGATTCATCCTATAAGGATGCTGTTTCACAGGCGCAGAATCTACAATGTCAACGTCATGATAAATTTTACTTGTTCGTGTTGGAACATCAGGAAACAAGTGCTCATAGTCATGTAATAGCTGTTTTAGTTCATTTCTTTCCTGTTGTTGTAGATGTGAAAGTTTCTGGTCTAGGTTGTTCAATATTTCTGAATTCCGAAGATTGGTTATACCAGAGTCACTATAGTCTGATTGTACTCCATTGTTGATATCTTCACTGTGTGGAACAGGTACAACTAAATTAACTAAATAATTAGCTGAGCTATCTCTGTCAAAATATTCCTTTAACATATTTATATGACAAAGTTGTTTCTGTTTCCGTCTCCCAGGAGTGTAAATGATATAATTTAAGTCATTTACTTTCTTTTCAACGGTATAAGGACCATAAAATTTAGCCTGGAGAGGATTCTGAGTTATGGGCAAGAGAGCCAGAACTTTGTCACCAGGTTTAAAACTCCTTTCCTGTGAATTTCTGTCATACCTTAATTTCATTTTTGACTGGGTAGTGTGAAGATTAGTTCTTGCTACTTCACAGGCCTTTGACAACTTGTATTTGAAATCAGAGATATAATCAAGAAGATTAATCTTTGAATCTTCATTTGAAAGAAGTTTCTCTTTCAATAATTTCAATGGTCCATGGACAGTATGACCAAAAAATAGTTCAAAGGGACTAAAACCCAACGACTCTTGAACTGATTCCCTAACAGCAAACAACAACAAATGAACACCCTCATCCCAATCCTTTTCTGTATCAAAGCAATATGATCGAATCATATTCTTCAAAGTTTGATGAAATCTTTCCAAAGCACCTTGACTTTCAGGGTGATAGGCAGAAGATTTAAACTGTTGGATGCCTAATTCATGCATAACTTGTTGGAAAATTCCAGACATAAAATTTGACCCTTGATCCGACTGGACAGATTTGGGAAGGCCAACAAGTGTAAAAAACTTCACCAAAGCTTTCACAATAGTTTTATTTTTTATATTTCTCAGAGGAATTGCCTCTGGAAATCTTGTAGATGCACTCATGATGGTCAACAAGTATTGGTTGCCTGACTTGGTTTTAGGTAAAGGACCAACACAGTCTACCATTATTCTACTAAATGATTCATCAAATGCAGGAATAGGTTGCAGATGAGCCTTAGGTATCTTCTGATTGGGTTTTCCTACCATTTGACAAGTGTGACAAGATCTGCAGTATTTAGAAACATCACTTTTGAGTTTCGGACAATAAAAATGATTCAAGATCTTGTGATAAGTCTTATGGACTCCTAAATGACCAGCCAAAGGAGTTTCATGGGCTAAATTAAGAATTTCCTGTCGATATGACTTAGGAACAACAATTTGATAGCTCACTGACCACTCGTCACCAGCGGGTACCTCAGGTGGTCTCCATTTCCTCATAAGGACCCCATTTTTCACAAAGTAACACACTGGAACTTGTGTGGCTTCAGTTTCACTAATAGCCCTCTGAAACAAACAAGATATCTCGGGATCTTGCTCCTGTTCAACGACAAGGGATTGTCGTTTGTCATCCTGATTAGAACAAAGAGAATGAGTTGCCAAAAGAGGATCACTGTGATCAATACCATTTGATTGATCAATACCTGAGGAAAAAGTGACCTCATCAAAAGACTGACCAATACATGTGTCAGCTAAAGGAATAATATCCTGATCAACATCACTCTCAAGAGCTCTTTTTGCCATAGCTCTAGTAACTGCACAAGCAGGGTACAAATCAGGGATTTCAGTTTCGACAGGATCAACTTTCTGATCCAAACTAGGCTTGTCAGTTACAAGTGGATTAACCACAACCTTATCTCCAGCTAGGTCATTGCCTAGTAATAAATGAACACCCTCTGTGGGTAAAGAAGTCACTGCCCCAACAGTCACAGGTCCAGAAACTAAGTCTGATGCCAAATTTACACAATGGAGAGGAACATTTACAAAGCCGCACTCTACTCCCTGAACAAGAACACTTTCACTTGAAGAAGACTCCTCAGACAAAGGTAAAGTACCTGATAATAAAAGACTCTGAGAAGCTCCAGTGTCCCTTAATATTTTAATTGGGATAGGTTTGGCAGAATCACCAATAAGTGATATAGAACCTTCTGACATGAATGGTTCATAAGCCTCCAAAATAGAATCAGACGGGGGTTTGTTTGACCCAACAAATGTATTGTTTTCAATACAAGACCGTGACCTTGACCTCGTAGAAATAAGAGCATTTGGAAAAGCTCTGTCTTTTCTCTGTTGCTTATTTTTCAACTTGAAGCAATCATAAATAACGTGCCCTTTCGTTTTACAATAAGTGCACGTAGGAAGAGATAAGGATTTCTGATCAGTCTTATCAGATGTTTGATTCCTAACAGTTGTGCTGTTGTGAAATTTGGAAGTACTCGAATGAGATTGAAATGGTTTTTTACCAGAAAACTGCTGAGAGGACGACTTATTGCCAAATGAAATTTTGTGAGTCAAGGAATAATCATCAGCCATACGAGCAGCATTTTCCAAAGTTTCCACATTCTGCTCGTCAAGATAGGTTTTAACATCACTATGGATGCACCTCTTGAACTCTTCAATTAATACGAGCTGTCTGAGGTTATCATAAGCTTGATCAACTTTCTTGGCTGAGCACCACCTATCAAATAGTTGTTCTTTATCCCTTGCAAATTCGACATGAGTTTGTCGAGTTTCTTTTCTACAATTCCTAAACCTTTGTCGATATGCCTCTGGTACCAACTCATAAGATTTCAAGATGTACTCCTTAACCACATCATAATCAGTGCTTTGTTGTACTGACAGTGAAGTGTAGACTTCACGAGCTTTGGCAATAAGTACACTTTGTAATAACAAAGTCCAATGCTCTCTGGGCCATTTCAAGTTTTCAGCTATTTTCTCGAAATGAAGAAAGTATTTATCTACTTCTTTTTCCTGAAAAGGGGGTACTAACCTAATATATCTAGTAACATCAAAACCTGGACTTGTGTTTAAAGGAGTGGAGTGTGCTCTGTTTGCCAGTTCTAATTCTCTTAACTTAAATTGCATTTCCCTTTCTTCTCTTTGCATCTGCATTTGTATTTGTCTCTCTTCTTTCTGCATTTGTATCTGCCTCTCTTCCTTCTCTCTCTCCATCTGTATTTGCCTCTCTTCTTTCTCTCTCTCCATCTGCCTCTCTTCTTTCTGCATTTGTATCTGCCTCTCTTCCTTCTCTCTCTCCATCTGTATTTGCCTCTCTTCTTTCTCTCTCTCCATCTGCCTCTCTTCTTTTTCTCTCTCTCTCTGAATCTGAAGCTTTGCCAATTCTAAATCCATCTGGTTCTTTAACTTTAATTCTCTTAATTTCCTGTCAGAACCAGATACAGGCTTTCTCTTCAAACTTAAAGCACTATTTTCAAAAATTCCCTTTCCTACTAAATACTGAATCAAAATAATCTTTATCTCCTGTTTTGTCAATGTTACTTTTGCCTCAGATAGACTGTATTTTCTGGCAAGCTCGAGCAACTCGTCCTTTCTCATGTACTCTAACCCCTCCTGGGTAGGTTTTGAAATGAAATTCTGAACATTAGATGCCATTGTAAATGCTTGTTGGTTTCACACAAAAAAATTTCTCTATTTAAAAATCTTTGCCAAAGACAAAAAAAAGTCAGAGACAAAATCAATATGAATTTCAAGGATAAATTTAATATCTCTAATATGCTTTAAAGAAATTCAGATCCCGGAACGACGAGCCCCCAATTTCTGTTACGACTCTATGGTCTAAGAAAAATGTAACAGAAAGAAAGTGAAACCAACAAATCATGTAAAAAATCAACAAGCAATTTATTACTAGATAATTAAAATGAAAAATCAAAAAGTCACTTACAGTAATGTGTTTTGAAATCCTAATAATCCAATAAGAATGATTGTTCTAATCTCAAGTCCTAAATATAGAATGTTCCAAATTCACGGCTGTGTCCTTGAATGTTAGGATGTGCTAATGGTCTCCAAAGTCCTGATGTACTAGAAATCTTGATGTGCTGATGTCAAAATGAAGTATTCCAAAATATCTGAATAAGTTCACTTAAATTCCAAAATCATCAATTAAAAATCCAAAATCCAAAAGTTTATGAGCAATGTTATAATCCAATGAATATTTAAAATAATTCCTCTCTTAGAATTTGGAATGAATTTTCACAACTGTAATAGCTCTTTACAAGACTGATGGTAATGTCAAAACTGAAAAAATGTCCACCAAACATGGTATATATAAAGATTGGTCACATGACAGAATGTTCTAGAATATGAGTCATCTTAATGGAATTCTAACTGTAAACAAAATTCAACCTTGACCTTCAAATTGAGAAAACATATTGATCAAAGCAACCTAATTCAAGGACACTAGTTAAACATGTTTTTCATGATAAACATTAAGATTTAAGCAAATATTAAAGTGAAGAAACATTTATAATTTCCTAAAATATTTATAATATTATCATACATAACAATCCTGAAAGGCCTTAATTGCATCGTACGGTGGATGCCTAAATTCAAAGCTGCCTTACCCATGTTCCATGTATATTTTAATGGAAAAGCCCTTATGCTTCATCATGCAAGTTAAAAAAACGTGTCCAACAATTTGGAAGAAAACAAGGTGATTTTGTCTTACAACCTATTAGTGCATCATGGGATTGTCTGGTAGCCCAAGACAAATTCCTAAGTTTGCTGGGCAACTAAATTTTGAATCGCTTGTAGATTTTTCTGTACTTGTTAGCTCTCTTCATCATAGACCAGAAGAGCTCATGGGATGGTCTGTTGCCATCTTCCAATGTCCTTATGTCTGTTAACACAAGTTTGTTATCACTATCCACCTAAACTACTTCGAGGATTGCCATGAAACTTAACACACTTATTCATCTGGTCCTAAATGAAAATGGCCCTGTTCAGACATGTATTATGGCCACCACAGTAGCCATCTTGAAAATCTTGTTATCAGTACTCATTTTGAATGGAAGGTCATAACGACATGGGGTTTGTATAATGTCTAGTTGGTGTTAAATAAAAATGATGCCAGTCTGATGGCCATCATGGCAACCATGTTGAAAATCTTCTTATAGCTTCGCTTCCTTAAAGGAAAGCCATATCGATATGGGGTTTTTATGAGAAGACTTCTTATGATGTTTAGTTGATCCTAAATGAAAATGGTAAGAGCTGGTGGAGGATTAAATAACAGAAAAAGAAACTTTCTTGCAGCTATGGTAGTCTAAACTGTGTAAAATATATTTGTTGAAAATATTTAAGTTCTTCTAGAAGTTCTTGATTATATGTCTTTATGATAATTTTTCTTCAGATTTGTGTTTGCCGTTTCATAAGCTCTGTATAGTTCATTTGATATTTCTAGAATTGTCCACCTGAACTTGTTTAACCTCAGTAAAAATATATTATTATCAATTTGTTATAAATCCAACAAAAGCCGTAATTAAATGCCATAAACGAGAACGATTTATTGAAGTCCATTAAAAATAAATCAATTTATCCAACATCTGTAAACTTCCTAATGGTGGTGGGATTAGTTTTCATTGGATTAATTAGAGTAGACTTTACTTACAAGTTTTATGTATTTCAGATAATTTGAAGATCTCAGATTTTGGCCTTGCCACAGTATTTCGATACCAGGGCCGTGAGCGATTGCTGGAGAAGTGCTGTGGGACTGTGCCATATGTAGCGCCAGAAGTCATGTTGCGTAAACCATATCATGCAGAGCCTTCTGATATCTGGTCTTGTGCCATAATTCTTGTAGCTCTTCTAGCTGGAGGTGAGAAATGTGGAAAGGAGCTCGATAAAAATTTTAAAAATCAATTCAACAACTAGGATTGTTTTTTTAAAGGTCACAAAAAAATGTGCATAGATTTCATATTGATAGTTTGGCGTTTTACTGACATATTTTTTTCTTATTATGGAAGTGTTTGATTTTATAAATGAAATAAATTTTATTTCATGGCCACTAACTTTGAAGCCTTTGCCTTGTAAGCAGGAATCATACAGTTTTCAGGTTTTGTGTATTTGTGTATTCACAAGATTAAACTACAAGACAATTTTAAGTTCGGATAGTTCCACTACTGGTCATGTCAAAGTTGTTAAACTTAATTAGGAGATGCACATGTCAATTACTTTAAGACTATTACCCCAAAACAAGTCCCAGGCCTATATTTCATGCTTCCATGACTTTGATGAGACTACATCACTGTTCATTTCACATTAAAGAAATTTAGTGTTGCGTTTCTATGTGTACTTTACCCTTAGTTCCCAACTAGGTCACTGTTACCTACTATTTATGCTTCAATGGCTAAGGGTAACTTTTTGATGCCCCAGTAAGAATTTAATACAGTGTTCCCATGACTGTCTTTCCATCTGTCTGTGTGGATAAGTTTTGTGTTTAATTCAATTTTCAGGCACTGTGATAAGGGGCATTACTGTTTCATGAACACATTTTTAGTTTAAAGTTCAATTTTCAGACCCTTTGTATGGATGAGCTGAAAAAGCTTGATGAATAGAAAAATCTGAAAGAGTTTTACACTGCCATTTCGAAAGTTGGTCACAGTGGTCTACACTAGATTCCATCAATAATTGACACATGGGGACATATGTGCCCTTTGGATACATTTTTGGCTTGCAGTGTCTTTACACCAGGCTAGGTTGTACTTAGCTGTCAGATTTCATAAATTTAATTTTGTTAGTATCTATAACAGGTATTTTCACATGCTGTTAATTTTTATCCACCTGCCATAATGTGAAGTATATTATGTTATGCTGTCCATCCATCCATCTGTCTGTTACCAATTTTTGGGTTGCTGCTTAGTAACTTGTGTTGTCCACCATCTGCAGTTACCAAACTTATGGATGTCTTGCACTTGGGTACGGAAGAATCCTGTCGATTTCAGGGTCAAAAGTTCAAAGGTCATAGTCACTGAGACTGAAAGAAGAAAAATGGTTTCAGCACCATAACTCAAGTTCTTCACCATCTACAGTTACCAAACTGTGTGGCTGGCTTGCACTTGGGGGTAAGGGAGAGTTTAATTGATTTCAGGGTCAAAGATCAAGATCATTGTGACTGAAAAAAGAAAAATGGTTTCTGCACAATAACTTGAATTCTCCAATATCAACAATTACCAAACCTTGTGGATGACTTGCACTTGGGGTAAGGAAGAACCCTATTGATTTCAGGGTCAAGAGGTTAAATGTCAAGGTCACTGACAGAAGAAAAAAAATATTTTTAGCATAATAACTTTAGTTCTGCATCACACACCTAGACCAAACTTTGGGGTAAGGAAAAGGCCTCATGATTTTGGGTAAAAAGGTCAAAGGTCAAGGTCTCTGACTGAAAAAAAAAATGGTTTCTGCATGCAAATATCAGTTATCTACATAAAAGATTATTATATTTGGGGCGAATGTATATATATCATTTATGGTACTCTTGTTACTTATTTTTAGTTCTTTCTTTAAAAAAATAAACATGTAAACATTTACATTTGTTAATGTATATCTTATAAAAAAAAGCCTCAAAAATTTAGTGATGAGTTTTTACTGCAATTTCACATAAATTTGCAGCAGTAGAAATAAACTGTGTATGGTTTTATGATTTGATTAGGGTGTATTTTCCATTTAATATCAGACCTGTTTTATTGTGTAGATGCTTGCCTCTAATAAACATGACAAAAAGCAAATAGAATTTGAGAAATGGAAGTTGACACTTTTATTAATGTTTTTCCTTGCATCATTCCACCAACATGTTTTTCTTCTGTGTTTTTCCTACCATGATGTCTTGTTCGTAGAACTTCCTTGGGATGAACCAACATACAGCTGTCAAGAATACTGCGACTGGAAGGACTGCAAGATTACTCAGAGTCCCTGGAATAAAATTGATAATCTAGCTCTGTGTAAGTCACTTTCTTGCATGCCTTTCATATTTGTAGATAAGGGGGGGGGGGGCGGGGTGTAAAAGTTTAACCAAAACGCAGTGCAATATAACATTGGTGGTATAAAATGCTTGTTTAACTCTTTCAGTGACATTTTTTTTTAGAATTTATGATCCATATTTTATCCTAGATTTTTTATTGTATCAAACTGAGAAATCAATACATGTCAATTTTAGAAGGTTTTTGATGAGGCCTTAAGATACATTGATACATTATAGAGACTTTTTTTAAAACAATCATTAACTCTGTACAATATTTTCAGATTTACAGTAATAGGACTATATATTCATAAAAAAAAAAGATTTTTTAAATTTGTAAAAAAAAAAATTATATAAAATTCCACACAGAAATAGTGGTCACATAAGTTTGTCAAGTTAAAGAAATGCAAACTTTTTCAGCTTTGTTAAGGAAGTTGCTAGTAGAGAACCCATCAAAACGATATACTCTTGAACTGATACGAAAACACCAGTGGTTTAATAAGAACTTCAGCAAGCAGAAAGGTAAGTACCAGTATCATGTTGCCTTTCTGAATTTTTCAAGTGAATTTAAACAAATATTAAAACTATAATGGACAGAAGTGAGAATCAGCCTTCTCACTATCAGCTGGTTGCTGGCTAAATTACAATCGACTTTTCCAGCTGAGCTGTCTGCTTTTACTACAATGCAACATTTCTTCTTCAAATACATTAGCCAATCATAATACCTTGGAAGTACTACCATTACCTTGCAAATCCCTCCCTCCCAACCTAACTTTTTTAGCTATGGAAGCTAAAAGTTGTCTGCCCGGATAGATGGTAGTCAGACAGAGTAACAGATATGCCTACTCTCCCGCATTTTGTGTATTCGTCTCGCAAAATGCCTAAATTTGCCTTAGCATCCCGCAAATACACATTTAGCATTGAAAATCCACAAAAGTGGGAATAAACAATCCGCATGTCATAAAATATGCTATGACCGACTGGTGAACAGGAATTTATCAACTCTGCGCATGTGCGCTGGTTTAAATAGCCATTGCAATCATGTGTGTTCCAAAGCGGTTCTAATCTACTAGTCTACATTCACAGATTCTTCTTTAAAATTCTCTGTGTTTCATGCTTTGTTTTTGATTCTGGACAAAAAAAATCATAAAATCATGGCTTCTAAAAGACAATTGGATATTGATGAAAGTGATTCAAAATCCGCGTTGAAAAATGCTCACAATGTTTTTGTAAAGAATACACCGATGAGTATGAATTCATAAAGCCAGGAAAAGATGCAGACACAAATGCTTTCTGTAACATCTGCAATTGTGAATTTTCAATAAAGTCTGGAGGAATATTTGATATATGCAGACATATTTCAGGAAAAAGACATGCCGACCTTGAAAAAGAAGTTAAATGCTCAAAGAAAATTGTTGGATTTTTTTCATCACGGCTGGATCTAGTGCAACTGTGTCTACTATGTCCAATTCTGATGTAATTAGAGCCGAAGTTATGTTAGTAGATAATATAAACTCAATCGGCCTTTGAGTGCACTGGATACATTTTCAAAGGCTTTTAAAGTTATGTTTAGTGACTCAGACATTGCGAAACATTTTCAGTGTGGCAGATCAAAAGGAACTGCTATCGTTAAACCAGGGACAGCTACAGACAGGATCTACACTGAAAAGGAGCTGCAGGAACCCAAAAAGTGTTATTTACAGGTCCCTTAGTACGAATTGAATGGACTTGAATTTTTTATATATGTATATATTGTAAATAGGTGGATTTTATATATAAATATATATTGTAAACATGCATTACTGATATTTAATGATGTTTTTAGCAAATTAATTTTTTGTTGATTCGTGCTAACATACTTATGTCCCTCATTTTCAAGCTCTGTCCCTCATTTTTGGTGGTGGTGTCGCTCAAACAAGTTTTTTGGGGTAGGCATGTCTGAGAGTAATCTCCCCTTGATATAGGGATTGGCACCAAATCCCATGTAAACTTCAGTTACTACTTCCGCTCATGCTGAGTAGCTGGCTCTCTCCTGATGAGAGACCTCTCAAACCAATTTGAAGATTTTGAAGAGTTATTCAACATTAGAGCAAGTTGGAGGAGTTTTTCTTCACAGGGAAGTATACTTCATCTATATTTTCAACTTTTTCTTGCTCTTTTCTTTTGCAGAGTAAGTCTTTCTATCTATTTTATTATTTCAACTTTGTTGTAAACATAGCTGCCCTTCTGTACTTAACTGCATGGGTTGCTAGTGCAGCCTCTTGGCTTGGAACATTGATAATATTATAGGTAGTGTTTGTGTTATAGAAAACTCAGGGTTGCAGTGATTATTTTACTTGACGCTGCATTTCTGCGTTGGTCAGATACATACAGGTAAGTTTTATATAGTTAACAGATAGTCACAGCATCCACTTTGTGGTTTTTAAAAGTGACGCTTCAAAGAAAAGCCAGTCTCGGGGGGCTTTTCTTACAGTTCAGTTTACACCAAATAATTTATATATTGGCATCCACTTCATAGTTATTGAAGGTGACACTTCACTGTCATTGCCTGTATAGGCTGTCAAGTGGGCCATTCTTACAGGTAACGTTCCACAATACAGTGTAGTAGCCCAAGAACGTCCACTCCTTGAGTGGAACCAATAGGCCTGATACTGCATGGGTTTGATGGCCAGTTGTCTTTACCGGCTACATATGAGCAAGATAGAGATCAAATCAAGTCAATTCATATACTGTCTTCATGGTTCTGTGGATCAGATATCCCATTACCCATCCCAACATAAAGAACTGACAATGTCATGGAAGACAAAAATGGCACTGTTCCGCCATGTTTGGACTCTGCCATACGTATCAGATCACAACAGGTCAACACCACATTTGATCTTACCCTTAAAGGAGGGAATATCTTTGTCCAGTATGCATACCCAATGCCAGAACACTGGCACTCTCATGGATCAGCATACCCACTATAGTGTTATAAGACACTCAGGGCACCCTATGCCCAGTTCATTGCCCTAGTACCCACGTGATATTGAATCATGCCACTCTAGGGGATGATTTGCTTAGTGATCATTTGGAAATCACCATATCCCAATCAGGATGATCTGCTAGTAAAATTAGCCGCCACTTTAGACAATTTTTACCAGCTACATCTCAGATTGTACAAGAGGCATCGGCATCGCCACATTCTTCTAGAGACAATGAAGAACTTTCACAAGCTCCATCATCTTTGCTAGACCTAATGATGACAAGAGAAGACTCTGCCTTCTTGACATCAATCAAAGAAGTCTTTCTCTTGTTACCACCAGAGTTTTGTACTCTTCCTCCTTCTCCATCAATAGTCTACTCCAGATTTCCAGCATCAGTTGACTTGCTAATCAAGAAAGACAAACTGTCATTCAAACTGCTACCACAATCTGGTCGATTGGCTGATCTATTGGGTTGTTTACACAGACAATTGCAGGACCCTAGTGTCAGTAGACTTATCTTTTCGCAGCAACACCTGTGATCAAATTTTAGTAGGAAATTTTATTAAACACACACCATTGTTTCATATAGATACCCCAACAGTAGACAGAGACATTTCAGGCCTGGGAATGTCTAAACCCTACTCAGTACAGATGGACAGGAAATCCTTTAATGACACACATCAGTTGGTCCAAATTGTTATGGCTGTAGGCTCCATGTTGGACTTAGTCTTGATGGTAATCTTTCAATATGAAGAAAACATTTTATCCTCTCCTACCACGACTCCCACTGGATATGTGTGGGTGACTATATCTCAAATGGCGTGTGTACTAAACAGAGCTGCACAGCACACACTGGCCAATGCCTTAACAGCAGTGACAAATCTACAACTGGCAGAAAGAGATGAAGTGCACCGTGCTTCCACCTTTTTAAATGACCACCACAAAGCCAAGCTAAGATCGCAGCCATTCTCTTCTAACCTCCTTTTCAATGACCAGGTGGAGGAAATATGTGAGCAAGTCACCAAAGAAACAAATCTCATACAGACACAGCCTCAGAAACAGAGGAGATATTTTCAAGGCTGTAATCAAAAGGATAGAAAGGACACTCCTAGGACACAGCAGACAGAGATGCAATCCTACCAATCTTAGACACATAGAAGACCACAGTTCTCAAGAACAAATGTGGACAAGAAATGGAGTGAAGAGGATCGTTCTCGTCCCAGTTTCTCTCAATGACAGTCTCCTTACAACAAGAAATGATGACATTCTCATGCTGCCCTTATCAGATATCCTAGTGGGGGAAGACTCCTATTCTTCACTGCCGAATGGGAAAGAATTTGCCACAACAATCAATGGACCTGGCAAGTGGTTTTGAAGGGCCTCAGTATCATGTTCAACACCCCTCCTCCATTGTCCAGGGTCCCTTCAGCTACGGATATCCCCAGAGACCAATTCAAGGCAGATGACCTGCAGTGAGAAATCAACAATCTTCTCCAGAAAAGAGTTGTTGAGATTGTTCACAGCATAAAATCACTGGGCTTTTATTCAAGACTGTTCAAAGGCCAATGCCACTCTTTGACTAGTCATAGACCCAAGCGCTCTCAATCATTTCATATGTGCATCATGGTTTAAAATGGTAACACCAAGGCGGGTTTTAAATGATGCATTAGAGGGAGACTTCACCACAGTGAAGATCTGCAAGATGCATATCTACATGTCCCAATTCACAAATCTTCCAGGAAGTTCCTGCAGTTCACCTTCAGGGAGACAGTTTACCAGTTCAGAGCACTCCCTTTCGGACTCAACATCAGTCTATGGGTTTTCAGACCTATTATGGACAGAGTAATGGCTCACTTCCATGACATCCAATTACCTAGACAGCATTCTTCAAAAAATACCAGGTGAGTGATATTTTGAATCGAGACATGATATCCCTTGTCACACTTCTCCGCCTTGGATTCCTTGTCAACAAGGAAAAATCTGATGTCATACCAACTCAACATTTTACCCACTTGGGTATGGAGTTCAAAACACATCTGAACACAGTATATCTCCCTCAGTAATGCATATTGAAAATCAGTTAAACAGTGGCTTCACTTCAGACAGAACAGTCTCTAAGTTAGAGAATTACTTCACCTACTGGGTTTACTCAATGTGGCAGCAACCCTCATTGCCCTAGGTCATCTATTTATGAGTCCATTACAAATTATACTATTGTCACAATGAAGGCTGAAACTTTGTCCATTGGAACAAACAATACCAGTCTCCAGGCGTGTGAGGTTCCATCTCAGAAAATTGGAGAACCTCACTTGGCTTTACATCGGATATTCCCTTCTTGCAGGTACAAAATCCCAAATTGATGGTTAGATGCGAAAAGAAAAGGGCTGAGGTGCACATCTCCTTCCATCATTTCAGGATTCCAGTGGAGAATGGCCTACTCAGAATCGTCTATTGCATATCGATATTCCAGAGATGAAAGCATTTCGTGGTGGCATTAGAAGCTACATAGAAAGGGTGTTCTCTTCTTTTCTGACAACTCCACTGTGTTGAATTATCTCAGAAGGCAAGGTGGAACCATCCCCAGACCTCTGCATTCTTGTTTGGGATTTTCTAAGGTAGTGTCATCAATGACAAATCCATGTAATAGTTCGTAATATTCCAGGCAGACTAAATGTATTAGTGGACTTGATTCCCAAAAGAATAACTAATACAAACAGAATGGTCACTTCATCCCTTGGTCTTCAGTCACATATGTCTTCTTTAATTGTTATTGTGTTTTTCAAGGTGTTTTAAGAGGAATATTTAAGGGAAGCTCTTATATATTTATGGTCAATGGATGTCAAAATACCGAAACGTGCGCTTTCTCACAGCACTAAAAAAAACATTGGCTAAAAAATATTACAGCAAACTCAACAATGCTTGGAAATCTGAGTTTAAGTCAGTGCAAGTGAGCAGCTAAGGTCCTGAGTTTGCATTGTGTATTTCATGCAAAGTGGATTTTAAGATTCTATTTGAGGGAAGAAATTATATCACCAGGCATGCAGACATCACGGCAGAGGGGAAATCTGGACCACAAAAGTACTGAGAGTCTGTTAAGTGAGAAACTTAATAAACACAAGGAATGTCGTCAGTGTACACCAGGCAGGACAATTCTGAAGGAAACTAAAAATGCTTGTGGATTTTCTAAAATATCTTGGCAGTGAACTATGAGATATACAACTCTACCTTTTTCATTTAATTGACAGTACCCTTACTCATATTATTGTAACATTGCCATCAGAATCTGATTCATGTTCAGAACTTGCTGTTTTATGGTGAAGCTTAGAGTTATATCCTTTTCAAAGCATGATTATTTTACCAATTTTGATAGTTCCCACTATACTGCAGTTTGGTATATTTCGCTATTCTCAATATATCACTGTTCCATACATGACGTGGTTGCCACTATAATGCTGTCGGTGGTTATGGACCCCGACTCATTATAAAGAGTGAGAGCTGTATCAACTCTTTTACTTTTTCAGTTCCTTCTTAGTGTAGATTGTTGTATTTGTGTGGCTAGATAAAAAAAGTGCAAGATTTTTTTTTACATACCTTGGGCTGTTATTCAGTGATAATTTCCATGGTTGAAATATAAAGTAGAAAAGGAAGCAATATAAATCAGACTTTTGCCTGGACTTGGATTTGCAGGAGGTGCTACCAGTACCACATCAGTTTGCATAAAATTATTTTTTGCCTTGGCATCCTTGACCCCCATTATTTCAGTTTTTTTCTTTATTGACCATTCTCATCCCCAATGGAGCAATTTTTGTGCAGATCAACACAATTTTTCAGAAGTTAGCTGAATATTTAGCTGCCTTATCACTGAACATTATTACGATTGCATATTCAGAATGCTTGTGTTTATCTTTGTGTACACTTACATCTACATAGCAGATCTGATAGCATTTTTCAAACACTGCATAGTAGTTATTTTGTTGAGAGATTTCAAAAATAGGTCAGAATATTAAATTCACAATGTTCATGACATGTATTTAATTTGTAATGAGTCATTTTGTGCATTTGTTTGCACCTGCATGAATTATTGTTTATATTTGTCTTTGAACATTTTATATTATGTCATATGGACAGTATGATACATTAAGATTTTGTCATGTGTACAGTATGATACATTATGATCTTGTCATGTGTACAGTATGATACATTATGATCTTGTCATGTGTACAGTATGATACATATAGACAATGTCATGTGTTCAGTATGATACATTAAGATCATGACATGTGTTCAGTATGATACATTATGATCATGACATGTGTATAGTATGATACATTACAATAATGTCATGTGTACAGTATGATACATTGCAATCATGGCATGTGTACAGTATGACACATTATGATCATGTCATGTGTACAGTATGATCATGTCATGCACAGTATGATACATTATGATCATGTTATGTGTTCAGTATGATACATTATGATCATATCATGTGTACAGTATGATACATTATGATCATGTCATGTGTACAGTATGATACATTATGATCATGTCATGCACAGTATGATATATTACGATCATGTTATGTGCACAGTATGATACATTAAGATCATGTTGGGGCAACTGCCAAATTTCCTAAAAAAAATACACTTACCAATTTAAAACTAATAATATCTGACCTGAACAAAACAGCAGCAATTCAACTTTTGGCCTGCAAGTATGAAATACAGAAGAGTTAATGGTACCCACCCCCTCCTTATTACAGTAATATTGGCATTGTCCAAAGTCATATTAAATATAATTCATGGAACTTAGTCTGAGTGTTTATTGCTTCATTCTGAACCACCCCTGAAAAAGTAGGCCACAATTGACCTGCTTTTCTCATACTAATCACTTTCTTGTTTACAAATTAATTCCTTTTGTAAAATGCTAGTTTTCTGGCATAATTTCAGTTGTAGACGTGGTATCTGCATGTAAATTGGTCATGACATTGCTTTGTTGTTAACCACCACAGCGGAGATAAGAAGTTTGTGATTTACAGTGGAATCTCCATAAGTGAGCCACCTTTGGGACTGGCTAAAACTGGATGTAATATTGAGGTGACTGTTGTATGGAGAAACATTTTATATGGAATGTATTATGCTGGGCCATTAAAAATGTGGGTGTTCTAATAAGTTGGCTGTCTTACAGAGTTGGATGTTGGAGCAGTGTTTAATGCACTTTTTAGCATGAATTAGTTGCAGTGTATTTATAGGTCAAACCCCAGCATTAAAGTTTTATCTTCTTGGCAAATCTCCAGCATATGTTTATAAAACTTTGTCATGGTCTTTCTAAAATAATTGGAATCTATCCTGGGAAAGTAGGTTAATTGTAAATGGCTAAACATGTCTTGTAGATATTGTGGTACAGTTCCATTTGGAGCTTTACACATTAAAACAGCTTTACTATAATCAGTTCTTTTGTCAGTTTGCATCCAACTTAATTTTGTAACAGGGTTTCGAAGGTGCATCAAAAGGTTTTTGAAGGTGCATCAAAAGGTTTATTTAGAAGTATATGTGCTGCTCTTTTTTGTAATTTTAAAATTCTGGCAAGGTCTTGTCTGGAGCAGTTTCCCCATATATTAAGGTAATAATCTAGCATTGGTTGAATATATGCATTAAAATATAGGATTCTGACATCAGGAGGGATGTATTTCTCAATTTTGACGATCAGTGCTATCTCAGAAGAAAGCAATTTACATATTAACCTGTACACCCCACTGAAGGAAACTGTCAACATGAATGCCAAGAAGTTTATGATTTTAAACATTTTCAATTGTTGCATTCTTAAGATTTAAGTCCAGATGCTTCAGGTCCATGTCAGCCAATATCTGACCTATTATTAAGATGCACTCAACTATCATTTTGATTTAGAAGCATTTTGTTATTCTTACATCATTGTTCAATAATCTCCAGATCTTTGTTTAACTTGGTTTAGATGGTATTTAAGGATGGAGCAGAAGCATGTAATGTTGTGTCATCTGCAGGCAGGTCTGTATTGGAGTTTTTAGCAGCATATGGGAGGTCATTACCATATTTTCATGTATATACCCCACCCATGCGTATAACCCGCCCACACATATACCCTGCAGAAATTCACTAATCGTGTAAAAAATATTTAATATACCCCGCCTATGCTTATACCCCCACACAAGCCCTAACATAATGTCATATGAACGACCACATGCCAGCTGGCATTGTCATCCACTGCAACAAAAAGGGATGGATGAATACTGATGTGATGAAGATCTGGATAGATAAATGCTACAGAACAAATCCAAGTATTTTTTTTCCACCAGAGTCAATATTGGTTTTTGATGCCGTGGCTGCACACAAAGAGCCAACAGTGCAAGCAATGGTTAGTGCTGCTGGCGGCTATATTGCTGTTATTCCGCATGGAATGGGATGAATGGATGATGAGTGGCAAGCACACTTTCATGCCATCAATTCTTTTCGTTTTGTATTTTAGTTTTACTTTTAATTATGTGAAAAAACAGCGCTATAAAAGCTTGCGCATTGATCTATTCCTTAAAAGACTATTGCAATTTGTTTGTATTTCGATAGGTGTAGCTAGAATTAAGTTCCTAGCATCCATTTTTTCGTGCTAGTCTTCCTTCTGTTATTGTTCTGTTTAACATAAACTTTTAAAAATCATGAACACACAATTATTAAAAATTATATCTCTATAAATTTTAAAATAAGCTGATGACTACCGGCTTTGTGAAAAAGAACTGAGATAGCCTGCCCACCAAGATAACCTACATAGGGGTATGTAAAATCCTGTATAACCTGTGGGAAAATATGGTAATTAGGATAACAAATAACAATGGACCCAATACTGACCCTTTTCAGTGGAACAGAAACCTTAACAACTACAGAAGATTTAGTGCTACCTTTACATACATGCCACCTTCTATGTTGAAGATAAGAAGTGAACCATTTTATGGCATTTTCATCAAAATTATAGCATTGTAATTTTGAGATGAGGATATGGTGATCTACTAAATCAAATGCCTTTTTAAAGTCAAGGTATACAACACCTGTCATATTTCCCTTATTCATTTCATCTAACCAGGTGTAATTGATTTGTTTGAGTGCTGTTTGACAGGAATGGGAATGTTCTATGCTAGAAACATTTGGCAGATGCATTTTAATTCAGAGCATAATCTCTTTTTGAATGTGAGACTGCCAGTTCCTACCTTAAATCGCGATCTTTACATGTGACTGGTCTGTCAGTGGCCAGTCTAAAACATGAAACCTCAGTTAATGGTGCATATCTAGAAAAAATGTTGACATGGAGACAAATACATAAAATTTAGTCACCAGTGGAAGTACCATAAATGCAGATATGCCTGAGGCTTTATTAATATAAACTATTATCAGAAGAACATGAAGATTAAGGCTCTTGATCAGTAAATCTGATGCCAGTCAACATGTAGTGAGATGGTTCTGAGGACTCTGCATAGTGAATTTCAATGAGTGGCCTGAATTTGAAGCAGATGATGAATGTTGACAGTTTTGTGAGATCTTGGTATACTATTAAAAATAACTTTATGCTTTTTTATAATAACACTTTAATTTGCTTTAACTAAAACCTTCAGTTTTTGTTATCTTCTACCATTAATTCCCCACTCAGTTGATGTCTGCTTTCAGTGTCAAAGGTAACTAAATTATTGCGGCTTGGCGACCTAAAATTTTCTATGGCCACACAAATATTTAAGTAAGTTGCCCTATGGCTACTAAAGTTTGATAGGTACTTGGAGCATTGCTAATGTCATTGTTGTTTACAGGTTCACCCCAGTGTAAAAGGTTAACTTTCCTAGCATGACTTTTCTTGCATAATTATGAACCTGCCTAAGAAAAACAAGTCAAAACATTTCATAGATGAATCAGTAACTTTATTATTGACATCATTTGGAACATCCTTGTCTCTTTCTGATGTGAGACCCTGAGGTAATCGTAATGATACTTCTCAGATTGGTAAGATTTTGGCAGACAAACATCCAGCTAGATGTGCAAAGAACAGATTTGTGTAAAATGATAGTGTTGAAAATAACACTCAGCACAGTTTCAGCAATCAAAGAAATACCTGCACTTTTAATTTTTAATGTTATTCCTGCAACTTTGTAATGAAAACTTTAAGAAATCATTCAGTTTAAATAACCTGAATATATTGCTTACATTGCATTTAGTAATGACACAGCATCTAGTCATTGTGACATCTGTAAAGTTATTATGATATAATAACACCCATGGGCTTGAGGATAGTTCAAAATGGCCATTCTTTACATTCAGGGTTTTTTCTTGCATACTATGGAAAAGGCTGAAGATTTACCAATTGTTACTGGCATATTACCCTAGGAGTGTGACATCACACACATATGCACATGCATGCACACTGGATGTGCTGTATCACATGATCCTGGTCTTTTCTTTGGAAAGAGGATGACAGTTGCAACATCAGACAAACACTTTGGTGTACCGATGTTGGTCTCTCTGAGAACTCATTATTTTAGCCAGGTAGTCAAATAAATTCCAATTTTTATTAGAATAACTTTGGTCAAATGATAGCAAAATGTTAAGGATATTGCCTTATAAATTGGTGCATTTTCCACAAGTTATTGAAGGTAAAGTAACACCTGTTTATTCATTAAAGAATTCTTGATTTATATTTTGATGACCTGGTAAACTAGTAAAATAAACAGAGTGTACCAATGGTACCCACTTAAGATTTGCCTTAGAATTTACTGTTGACTACAAAGGCTTTCTTTCCAAAATCTTGATGTGTTCACCTTTTTAAAAAATGTAATGCTACTGTTATTATGGTCAGTAATTATCAATTTTGTCAAGTATATTTTTAGAAAAATTTAAAGCATGCTTTAGTCTGTCCTTTATGATTTGTACTAAAATTATATTTCAGCTGGGCTGTCCCGGACCCTTTCTAGTTCCCCAAGTGATTCGCCCAGTGGAACAGGACCCTTCAAAAGAATCTGCTCAGGTCTTTACTCATCTTCACCAGCACATGACTCAGACAGGTAAGGCAGGACTACACGACAACCTTTGTTTAGCTCATATTGTTAAAGTTTTGGATTTGTTGTGTTTTATCTTTATTCAGGAACAGTGTTCCTTTATTACACATGTATACTGAAAATGTTATTCCCCAATACCAATGTGCAGTGCTTCAGCCAGGACGCGCCCTTGTGGGAATCATGCAAAATAGACACCATGTCCTGCAAAAAAAGAAATTCATTGCACCAAAAGTGGAGCAAATAAAATGGAGAGGGCGCGTTGTTTATCGTTAATTTGATACGGCTACTCAGACCAATCGTTAAATATCCTAATTTCTCAATGATTGTTTAATGAAAATGAATAAATTCCATTTAGCGATGTTTTCCGATTGCACCTATGCTCGGCCTGCCTATTTTCCCCATTCTCCTAATCCTATATACATGTATATATATATAACTATGGATCGTCTGAAAATAATCATGTACCTGATATATCCCATAATATTTCCAGGCTTAGAATTAGACCGGTACATTATGCCTACATATTTTTGTTACGACAGGGAACCAGTCTAGGCTTAGAATTGTAATAGCCTCGATTAAAATATGAAACAATTTTTTCAAATAACGTATTAAGGTAAGTTCGACCTCTGTTTGATTAACATTTGTTATCAAAGAAAATCAGTGGTTTCGGCGATTTTTGTAAGTCACGTGCTGCCAGCCACATGATGCGACCTTGACATAATTCCTTTTGCATTTGTATGGGTGGCAAAGTTTTGCAAAGAGGCAGATATGAAGTGGCGGATAACAGATTTCTTTTCCCCAGTATCACGCTTAGATCATGACAACAATCAGAATGACCATAGAGATGATGACTGCATTGAACAAGATGGAGAAATCTACAAAAGTCGAGATGAAAGACGAATCAACAATGAAACTTCCGACGAAGATTTGGATTACAAAATGGCGGAACCAAAGAAGAAAAAATTCATGCATGTGTTCCAAGAAGGCTGGAAAAGTGAGTATAGCTGGCTAGAATATGATTCAGATGAAAATAAAATGTATTGCAACTTATGCAGAAGTTCCAAGAAAAGTAACTCGATGACGACTGGATGTCAGAACTTTAGGATCTTGACGTTATCGCGCTATATCAAGTGCAGTGACCATCAGCAAGCCCTTAGAGACGATGCTTTGCGCAGTAATTTTGCATTGCAGCAAACAATGCAGTCACTCAGAAGACTGAAGCAGTGATAGGTGCCATGTGTTGTGTATACTGGTTAGCGAAGGAAGGAATAGCAACCATGAAGTATGGATCTTTGATTGGTTTCTGTCGTTTACAGGGCTGTGAGGCTTTAATGAATTTGGAACAGGGTAAAAATGCAACATACATGTCTTGGCTAAGTGCTGAGGAAATTCAGCAGGCCATTGCAAATGTAATATCATCAGATATCAATCAACAGCTGCAGAGGTGATCAATGTTAGCCATTTTGATAGATGAAAGCACTGATATTAATGTTACAAAGAAGCTAGTTGTGTATGCACGTATGATAGATGAAGAAACTTTTGATCAGAAAACATTTTTCTTGGGAAATCTACCAGTTGTGGAGCTTCATGTAAGCGCACAAGTCATATTTGATAAATTGCAATCCTACATGGAATCTAGAGGTGTAAATGTTGAAAATGTTCATTTGGAAGTGATGGAGCTTCTGTTATGGTTGGTAGGAAAAATGGAGTCTCTGCTAAAATCAAAGAAGTGAACCCATTTGCAATTAACGTTCACTGTTTTGCCCATCGTTTGGCATTGTGCACCTGTAGAGCAGCTGATGGTGTATCATACATACAAAAGACTTTCCAGAAGACATTAATGGATATGTTCTACTATTTCAAAAGATCCACAGATAGAACAGCACAGTTAAGGGAAGTTCAGAGACTTTTAGAACATGAAGAGGTCAAACTAAAGGAAGTCCATGAGATTCGTTGGTTTGCTTTTTATGAGGCATTAAATGCTGTTTAGTTGTCATGGAAACCGCTTGTTGCATATTTCCAGCAGCTACATAGACCAAATGAGAAGGAAAAGAGAATTCTAAAAACACCTACTGATCTTAGATTTATTTCCACCATGCATATGCTAATGGATGTTATACCAGCATTTACTCAATTGAACCATGTGTTTCAAAAGCAGAACCTAGATATAGCTGTTGTTCCTGCTGCTTTGGAAAGAGTTCTTAATGCTACAAAGAAAGCTAAAAGTGGTAAATAGCACTATCAGGCAGAACTACAGGAGAAACTGTTGAAAAAGGGTAGTGACTTTATGTACAAGGATGTAAAGCTGTCAAACAATGACATCAAGGCTGCTTCAGAGGAAAGTACCAAAATAAGAACAGAATTTACTGAAAATCTTGCAGCAAATGTGAACAAGAGATTCCCTAAGGATTCCACTGAGCTAGTCTTTGCTTTCAAATCTATTGGAATGCATCCACTGACTCTCCTTCCTGAGGAAGAAAAAGAATCATGTGGAAATTGTGACTTAGTTCTTCTTGTGAAATTCTATGGGGAGGATAAGAAGGCAGCAGATGGAACTATAAAAAAATCCCTTGTAGATGCTGAAGCATGTAGAAGAGAATGGTCACTTGTGAAGAAGATGGTCTTAGACCAAATGTACCCTAGGGATAGCTTTTCAGACCTGTGGAAAATGATAAAGAAGTACCATAATGACACTTTCCCTAACTTGATAATGTTAGCAAGGCTTGCCCTTCTGACACCTTTGCAGTCAGCTGATTGTGAACGAGGGTTTAGCTGCCAAAACAACATTCACATACCCTCAAGAAATTGCTTGAAAGCTGACACATTGCAAAGACTGTTGACCATAATGTTGGAGGGGCAGAAAATAGAAGAATTTGACTTTTCCCGCGCAGTTAGTTTATGGTCAGAGGCATCAAAGAGGAGAATCGTAAAGTAAAGAAGGTAATTTCTTATGGTTTTTCAAGCAAATAACAGGTAAAATAGACCATGTAAATGATCTCACATTATCATGAGGTTGGCCCATTATGATCACACCATTGGCACACTTTTATAAATGAAGGGGGCCAATTGGCCCCATTTTTCTCAAACCTGGCTGAAGCACTGAATGTGATAGGGCCATATAGTGTCACCCTTGTTTGTTTGTCCATCTGGTTAAGTTTTGCATTTAGGTAAGTTTTCAGGCACTGTATTGGGGTTTTTTTTGTTGTGTTTTTTTGTTGATTTTAATAGCACTTTTAACCATTATTGGCCACTGTAGTATAATTTATTTTCGTGGGTCTCAATTTTTGTGGTTTTGTAAAAAAGGACATTTTCATGGGTACTTAATTCATGGTTTTACCTGTCAAGGTTTGCATATTTGTAGGTATTTAATTTCGTGGATTAATGTACAAATACCCCAAATAAAAATACAAATGAACACAACTATGATGACAACAAATGACGACCGCTTGAATTTATGAGCACAAATCAAATACCTTTCAAGATAAATCACATTCAGCTTACATTCAATGTCAAAAGGGAGCCAATGCAGCCAACAACACTAAGCTAATCGGTTATTAAATTATATGTGTATGATCTCTTTTTTTAAACACTGTCCATAAAGTTGCACCATCAATTATTTTATGATGACACTGGCATCAACACAGTGGTTGAAGAGTGGTAAAACTTAACTTAGATTCCTGTCCTTCTCGATAATGTCATCATTCCAAATGTGAACCAAACACCTGACCAGCTCCCCACTGCTCAATGCAGTTAGCAAGCAGTGTCGACATTTGATGTGTTCAGAGCCCATCATAGTGTGAAGATGCTAACTCAATTGAAAAATAATGGAATCAATCCTTTGTTTGAGCCTGCCTTATGATCGAACCAACTTAAAACACCAGACTTTACTTAAACCTTCATCAACAAAACTGATTCATGCTGAATGGATAATTGCAGCTCACACAAAAATGCATGCAAAATTGGACTTAATTATCCATGGCTTTGAGAATACTGGACTTGTTTAGTTCAACAATTTCAGGATTATTTACCCGACAAACATTTGTGTGTACCAGCCGACTTGGTTGACGCAATGTTGATTGAGTGGTTTTGTCCGAAAATCAGTGAAGTGTGAGCTTCAATAATATGCAGTAATTAGTAATTGTGCTTCAAGCAATAGTTTTAGTATTTTAGGGTCATGTTGTTCATTGGGATTAAGCATGCATGGATAAAATGAGTCGTGCCTTCACGAGGATTGAAATGTTTCAACAACAGTTTGACTTGAATGAAGAATCGATTTGAGTAAGTATTAAATCTAATTATCAATTATAGTATCATTTCTTAATCTTTCTTTCATTTTCAGTAATAACAGTGTTTGAATACCTTATTCTTTTTCTTGTTTCTCTCTATCCTTACTTATCTCACAACATATCGATTTAAGGCAGTGAGTGGAAACTACAGCTACCAGATACCGTGTGCATTGAAACAATATACAATACTATATATTCTTTCTTTATGCAGTTAAAATTAAACAAGCATGTGTAAAAGCTAGTATTTGTTACCAGATTATAGAAATGACGTTGATTTATCAAATAGCTTTGTTGATCTTTAGGAATGAAATGCAGTAAAAAAAAAAATGGGGGGTGAGGGGGGCTTCTTTATTATATGTGGCTAATTTTTCGTTGGGTCTTCAAATTTGTTGTTCAGGGCAACAACAAAATCCACGAAAATTGGTATCCATGAAAATTAGTGATACTACAGTATATTATGTAGAGGAAATGTGAGCTGAATGCTTTTCCCAAGGACACGCAGAGGCAACCAACCAAGACTTGCCTAAGCAGGTATCGAACCAGGGAGCCTTGGATTACGAGTCCCACACTCTACCAATTAAGCTACCATGGCTCCACACTGTGGTGGGGCATTCATGTTCCAGAAGCACATTTCTAGTTTCTCTTTTGAACTTCTTATTTGAATGCTCTCTTGTCTAGTCTGACAGAAACCATTCCCATAAAATTTTTTTTGGATTAACCAGATTGGATAATAATGGATAAACAGATATTTTAAATAAACCTCCGATAAATTATTACACCCCTTGTCATCTTTTTGGATTCCCTTTTCACACTGAAAGCCTTGCAAAACCTTAAATTTAACAACTTAATATCCCAAATCTTACAGAAACTTGATTTGCTCATACAATCTGGATAGAGTATTCTGTGCTGTTGGCTGTCTAGTTACTTTGGTATCAAGGGGTGAAGAAAGGGCAGATAAAGTTCCCTTGCAGTCACCTGTTTTAAAGTGGAAGATTCCATGTACTGACTTCAAATATTATATAAATCAGCATATTCTTTATGCTTGGTAAAATATGTGGAATGAAAACTCCACAAATAATCTTTGGAACATTAAACCGATCATTGGAGAGTGACATCCCACATATAGAACAAATCGCAGAGATGAAGTGGTATTGTTCCAATCGTGTATGGGACACACATGCCAGATGCATGCATACCTTTTGAAGGGTAAAGCTTGATAAGAGTGCATCTAGCCAGTGTCCATTGACAGTGGAATACATTCTTGTAGAGTGTATTGACTTTCTTCCTGTGAGACAGAAGATTTTTGTATGTGAATTCCAATAAGGAGCTTTATGATGATGTACCACCCAAGAAAATATTTCACTATTTGAGTGAATGTGGTATATATGTATATGTATAAAAAATTATGACTATATATTAACTCTTTAACTACGAGTCACATTTATATCCACTGCATAAATGTGCCTTGCCTCCACAGTGACTGATAAATCCGCTTGCAAACAAAGCACTACTACCCCCATTGATGGATGTATCCACTAGCTGGTTATGCTTCCTATTGCTCAGTGACTGATAGATCAGCTCTATATGTTCATGTTACAGTCGGTCTTATTGGTCTATAATTGGAAGTAAAAGGACATTCAACGAATCAAAATAGAGTTAACAAATGATTGTTCTTACTAAATACGGGGATTTTTTGCAATTTTGTACCATGTATTAGTTAATACATGCATTTGTAGTTGACAGTGGAAATAATGGCTTTTGCTTACGCTAGCGATTCAAAATCTGAATTTTCAGGTTTTTCTGAGGACAAATTTGACAATGTTGAATTAAGAAGTGTTGGCAGTGACATTGAACTATCTTTGTCAAGTCTGTCTGAAATTGAGACAGAATCTGATGATGAAGACAGTGAAGTGTGGACAAGAGAGCCACATGTTTCAAAAGTCACAGTGTTTACTGAAAGGGTCGGCCAAACTTTCATTTCAGATGAGAGGAAGAAAGAAATTGGCCAACAGTGAAATGTCCGTCTGTGTATAAAGCATAACTGCTTAAATATATACCATGAAGAGCAACTTAAGAAGTAGTAGAACATAGTGACTAGTTAAACATTTTTAAGTAATTACATGTATATATATGACAAATAACTTTGTATAAAAGAGTGACATAAATTTTAGTGTTTAAAAATAGTGTTTTGTGTTCTATTCATGGATTTTTATGCCAATCTTGTGGATGTCAGCAGGATAAAAGAATCAAACAGACAAAAGGTAGTTATAGCTTGTATATATGCATGGATTTAGTCTATAAATCAGTCTATTATACAGAAAATAACTAACACAATTAGCCTATATCCCCAAATCATCATCAGCTAAAACGTTATCATTTGGCTGCAGAAGCACCAGGCTCTGGTAGTCAGCCCCTAAATCAGCTGCAGTAGTGAACCCAGCAGCTAGGCAGGGCAGTGAGCCACTACAGTAGCACTAGTAGTTAAAGAGTTAAGGATTTTATATTTATTACCTTTATTTTAACATTTATTTTATATACATTTTACTGAATTTTAACATCTTTACTTTTTATCTTCTGTCCTGTACATTAATCTGATTTCCTGGCATACCAAGTCCAGGATCCAAGACACAGTGTCCAGCATGCGGCCACCCCAGTTTTATCCCCAGCTTTATTGCAGATACCCAGCTTAATTGGCACCTGATTTGGTGAACCATTCTCCCACATGAGCTAGTACTGGACCCATGGAAAAATCGTGAACCAGCTCTGAACAGGTCCATCACTGCTTCCAACTATGTCTTGACTCAGTACCCTGCTTCCAATTCTGTCTTGACCCAGTACCAGCAGTGGTGACTCCCCAATCTTGGACAACCAGTATGTGTCTCCAAAGCTTGTTCACCATCCCAACAACCTGCTTTGCCAGCTCAGTCGTTGCTACCTTTGCAGAAGACTTCTCTATCACCCCATTCTTCCACATTCAAAGACACTTGCTCAGAAGTGCCATCTTCCATTCTTGAGCTGATGATACCCAGATAATTCTCAGCCATCCGTGCACTGATTGAAGAAGTCTTCTAGCTTCTGCCACCCAAGTTCTACCCTCCTCCTCCAGCACATGTCAGTTTCTTACCTAGAAAGACAGTCTTCTTTCAATGTGGTCAAGTGCTGACATTTGACATTGTTTCAAAAAACAACTCCAAGACCCAAGGGTTAAAAGTCCTTTATTTTCGCAATGACAACTCGGATCAAACTTAAGCCACACTTCCTACAAGACATACTCAGTGGGTTTTTTCACAGAAGTTTCAGCAGTAGACGGAGACATTGCAGGCCTGGGAATGTTGAAACCTTCCTCTGCATATGGACAGAAAAGCCTTTCTGGACATGCAACAACTGGTGTGCAGAGCCCTAGCAATAGACTTCATACTTAATTTATTCTCAGTGGCTATATTTTAGCTAAGTCTGAACATAGCCTAGACCCATCCATTGAAAATCCCACAGACAGACATACCTGTGAATCAAGTCTCATGTATGGCTCATGTAGTCAACAGGGCAGCTCAGCACTCACTCTCCATTGTCACAGCTGCATCCGTTAATCTCCAGCTCACTGAAAGAGATGCATTTCTATCCACATCCATGCTGCTACAAGACCATCACAAGGCCATTCTCAGATTGCATCCTCTGTCCTCTCACCTTTAATTCCATGGCCAGATAGAGAAGGTCAGAAAACAGGCTGCCAAAGAGGTAAACCTCACAGCAGCCCAGCAGCCCAGGAGACAGCCTTGGTTCCCCAAGAGAGACCAGAGAAGTGAGAAGGACCTCTCTAAAATGTGCCAGACAGGAAGACCCTCCTCTAAACCATTGTTCTCATTGAGAGCTCAGTTTCCATGAGCAAGTGATGACAAGACATGAGGAGAGTAAGTTTAGATTTTACCAAGTTTCTCTCCCATTCTGTCTTCCCATAGAAAATGATGCAGTATCCATGCCACCCTTTTCCATTAACCCATTTGAATGCCAGGCTCCCAACTCTTGTCTTGCCATGGCTAGATCTGAAAGCCAGAGCAGTCAATTTCCTTAATTTAAACTGGAACATACTCAGTGTTCTCCCCAAGGCCATTTACCATAGCAGTCTTGATACACTATCATTTCAGTCCGCAACACTTTAGAACCCACTGGTACACAATGCGCTAGTGCTGATATGCTTTAATGTTTCCCAATATCCTTTAAAAATTATTCTGTTAAATAAACATTCTGTCGCCTAATTCAAAGATCTATCACTCAGATGACACCTGTTCTTACCTGTTCTTGGGTATCTAATTAAGATAATCCAGGATAATTACTCACTCACATAGCCATTATCTTTTGTACCTGCCCAACTGCTGGTGTGAGACATTTGACGCTTGTTTTGTCTTTGCATTCACATAGTTACAGAGCTCGAAATTAGTGGTAGTCCGCTAGCCCAAGGCTAGTAAATTTCCTAGTGGAATAGTAGTTTTCATAATTTGAATAGTCCGCTGGCTAGTTCATAGGAGAGCAGCCATTGTAGTGAGTCCCTGCTTCTAGTACCTCCAATTTCTGGTCCTGGACTCTTTAGTTTTCAAAATCGGATGTACAGTTTTCTATATACTAGATTCCAAGTTTTTGGAGAAATGTGGCCCAGGACAACAATTTGTAAAATCCTACAGAGAGCTACTTAAAGGGAAATGCGGCCCAGGACAACAATTTGTAAATCCTACAGAGAGCTACTTAAAGGGAAATGCGGCCCAGGACAACAATTTGTAAAATCCTACAGAGAGCTACTTAAAGGGAAATGCGGCCCAGGACAACAATTTGTAAAATCCTACAGAGAGCTACTTAAAGGGAAATGCGGCCTTCAGACTTGATATCAATATAATAACCCACATTAAGCCATTTTATCAGGTTTCAAAGTTGTGGCTATTCATATCACCAAGATACAGGCCAAAAATGTAATTGTCACAGGGCCATGCCATGTTGATTTTATCCAGTTACTTCCAGACAGACTGAATTGACACCATTTCTCCTCCGGTGATGTTGCATAAGCACATCTTCTGGTAATAATGGTGGGATTTGCATGTTTTTATTTGAATTTACATCCACATGGTAATAATGGTGGGATTTGCATGTTTTTATTTGAATTTATATCCACATGGTAATAATGGTGGGATTTGCATGTTTTTATTTGAGTTTACATCCACATGGTAATAATGGTGGGATTTGCATGTTTTTATTTGAGTTTACATCCACATGGTAATAATGGTGGGATTTGCATGTTTTTATTTGAATTTACATCGACATGATAATAATGGTGGGATTTGCATGTTTTTATTTGAGTTTACATCCACATGGTAATAATGGTGGGATTTGCATGTTTTTATTTGAGTTTACATCCACATGGTAATAATGGTGGGATTTGCATGTTTTTATTTGAGTTTACATCCACATGGTAATAATGGTGGGATTTGCATGTTTTTATTTGAATTTACATCCACATGGTAATAATGGTGGGATTTGCATGTTTTTATTTTAATTTACATCCACAGATTGCTTCTTTATTTTTGGATTTACTAAATTTTTGCACATTGTTTATTAAAATGGATATTAATACATGTATGCACAAGAATTCTTCATTGTTATAACTGGTAAATCAGTTTTTCTTCATACATAATTTATACAAAATCCATACAAGATCATCTTTTCTCAATCAGAATCCTGCAAATGTTGGCAACTTGATTAAAAAAGAACAGAAATTTGTAAATATATAAGTTTATTTATACATGAAAAATATACAAATACTATTATTGCTTTGTTTCTTTTCTTTGTTTTTGTAGTTAATGTGAGTTGGGCTATGCTATGTGATGTTGACTCACATTTGAAACACCTGTTGAACAGATTTATCGAGGATAGAACTTGTAATTTCACACATGGTTACATTGTCTCACCATGCATCATTCACAGCACGTGGCAGACTTCATTTTTTATGAACATACGCATCATGAATTCGATGAAATTTGTGGATAACACTTGCTCATTCTTTGTATTATGTTATTTTATAAAACCATGTATTCAGTAATTTTTTACTGTAAATGCAGCAAGCTCACTTAATCTCACTTGTAATACTAGTATACACGCATGCACACACACACACTTTCTCTCTCTCTACTGCACACACACACACTTTCTCTCTCTCTACTGCACACACACACACACACTTTCTCTCTCTCTACTGCACACACACACACACTTTCTCTCTCTCTACTCCACACACACACATAGAGTGGGTAAAGTTCAATAGACCTGACATTGCTAACACAGTAGTAAGAGGAACTGCTTTTATTGCACAGAACAGGGTCCTGCTAATGGGAAATCAGTCATTTGGCTTAAAACAGCTTTCTCCTTCGAACCCTTCTTCCTTGGGGCATCTATATAGGGCCCAGTCAGGGCACTGAAGTAATTAAAGTGGACTAAGCTGATCAGAAGAGGGAGATCTTGCTTGCTTGCTTTTACCACACAAAGAATGCTCAACCTACAACGAAGTAACCAAGACCAGATTAATTTCTTATGAATATCAGCTCTTAAGGTTAGAGCACTCACCACTAGTATAGCATTCAAGTGCAACTGTTCCCTGACATCATTTCATGCTTTGGGATGGAGGTCAGAGACAACTTTCTCAGGCTTTAAGATCAGAGATGTTTCCTCCCAAAGAGCTTAGCTTGACCTGGTGTGACCTATATCAGCAACGCAGCAGGCTACATAGCCAGGTTGTTTAGCTGCTTTATAATGACCCAGATTACTCTGCTTTTTTGGGATATGCAGGAGCAAAATATTTTCCTCTACATTCCTCTGATGGCTATTTTTAACTCTACTGGTTATTGACCAAAAGAGCTTATGGGATGGCCTGTTGTCTGTTGTTCATTTTCCATCCGTCTTTTAGCACAGGTTATCACTATTTCTTTTAAACTACTTGGAGGATTGGTATGAAACTTTACACACACATTTATCTCAAAGTTTTGTCGGTCCTAAATGAGTTTAATTTCAAGTGTTCCACATTGTCATTTAGATGAGTTATGACCCCTGACTGCTGTCAGTTAGATGAGTTATGACCCCTGACTGCTGTCATTTAGACGAGTTATGACCCTGACTGCTGTCATTTAGATGAATTATGACCCCTGACTGCTCATCCTCCTAACTTTGTTTTCCACAGCATAACTTTACTAAGAATATTACATTTGAGTCAAAGTTATTATGCACCTTGATATTGATGAGTCTTTTAATGAGTTGGATTTCCAGCACTCCACATCATCATTTAGAAGGGTTATGACCCCTGATTGCCTGTCTTCTTCAAACTTTGGTATTCCAAAAGAACTTTGGTATTTGAACAGAAGTTCTTCTGTTTAAAGCCCAGCTGAGTAAATTGTAGAGAGTGGGGCACCTTGTGATGCACCCATTGCTACTAGCTCCTGTTTTCTACCTAATTTCTTATCAACAAGACTGGCATTAAAATCAAGTTGCCATAAAAAGTTTCAACCATGGGTACATATACTATACCTGAGGTGTCCTTATTAAACTTGTCATTTTGTAAAAGGTTTTATATCCAAGCACATCTTAATTAGGCACTATATCTTCATGATAATTTTCTTCTGATTGGTAAAAAATGTTATAGTAACTATTGCTTGCATTAGTTAATTAGTTGCCCATTAGTTTAGATCTGAGTAAAGGGCTTACCTTCATGGTAAATCTCCAAAGCAATATCAGGATTTTTTATTATGCACTTTAATTTTGTAGGAAATAAAGATCTTTCTTATTCTTGCAGACAAATTGATTTTATTAAGGGTGTTTATATAAAAAAAACTTAATATATGTTTATGAATTCACCAGTATATTAATGTTTGATGTTTTCTAATTACAGGATTGCATGTTCTCAGCCTGAGTTGAACCATCAGCGGAGGGGTTCCCAGGGGGATTCTAATACATCAGCGGGTATTGATCTGGGTCCTGTGTTCAGCTTCTCACAGCCTGTCCACCCCGATCACATGCTGCTTTCTAGTCAAATCCAGGGGACACCAGGAGCATCTCAGGTATAGATTTTTACCAATCTGCCACATCATGATTATGAAAGGGGCATATAGCATTACTATTGTCAATATATCCATCAATCACACCTCAATTAAGTTTTGTGTCAAGGTTTGACATTCTGCAGGCTAGTAGATGTAGAATTGGCCTGATGCACTCTCTTGCAAGTGGCAAGAGGCAACTGATAGATGCAGGAGCTGTAGTGGACTCGGGACCAAGAGGATGTGGGTTCGAATCCTACTATTGAATCAGCCAGGATTGGCTCCTGTGGTGTGTCCTTTGGCCAGATACTTTACTCCAGTCGCCTCAGCTCTAAATAACCTGCTTGTGTTGCTTTGCCATAAAACACCAAACCCAACAGAACCAAACTGTTTTCTCATATACTTGTGGCAGCAGGGTCATATAACATAATTTGCAGATTCCTCTTTGTGAGTGAAACCCCTATCCATCAAAATTAGGTTTGTGTGACCTATATTTCATCAGTCAGTAACTTTGGTAAGTCTTATGTTCATGTCTTTTTTATTGGCTGCAGAATGATGCAGCTTTGTGCTTGAATATATCTTGGTGAGTACAACACTCTTCCAAAACAATTGTGTCACCGTAACCTATATTTTGTGCTTCATTTACATTGGATTAGTTTGGATACAGTGCATTGTAAAACTTCATGTGTCACTGTGTTTCAGTAAGTACAGCACTTATATTTCAAAACAAGAGGATGTCAGGACAATCTTTTTCTATGAATACATTCCCATTGTTGTACAACTGTCTTCTTCTAACCATGAATAACTGTGGCCTGGATAGGATAGCAGTAACATGCTTGCTTTGCACTTCTGCAGGCTTAAGTTTGATCCCTGGTTTTAGCCTATGCCAGGGTATATGCTGGCAGAAAGCTAAAAAATAGTCTGCTTTTACAAATGTTGACATTGTAGCTGTCTACTTTTACTACAATGTAAAAAATTTGAATTAATGTTGCACTGACTTAGCCTTGTACTTTTAATCTGGTTTATTTTAATTTTTTTTCTTCTCAAGGTTCTTTAGTTTCTTCCACCTTAAAGAATATATTGTAGCTTGATCATCTAAAGCCTATTGTATATGTCTTTGAATTTGTTTTTTATTGATGAGAAATAAGTCAAGTTTAAACAAAAAACATAAGTTACTTTTTGACAACATAATTTTTGTAGAAAATGAAAATATCAGACTTACATAATGTAGGTTTTCTTGTTAATTCCATGATACTGTAATTATGAATAGGTGCTAAGAATCATAAGCACTAATTTTAATACAGTAATAGATGATTAATATGAACATAGTCAGATTCTAAGAATTTTTGGTCAGGACAAAGTGAATACACACAGTTGATAAAGCATGATGCATGTATTATATTACGAATAAAAGATGTTATGGATACAATTAAGTAGTTAGTTATAAGAGTGTTTTGCTGTATTTACTTTTTTTTATGCCCCACTACAACAGTTGTAAGGACAAATAGTCTTACCCATATCCATCCATCCATACATCTGTCCACCACACCTTGGTTAAGTTTTGCATTTGGCCAATTCAGACACTGGTCAGGCATCAATGTTCCATGAACACATTTCTCATTTTCCACTTTAATTGTATTTGGATGGACAGACACAAAATCTGGCTTCCTTGGACAAGTGTCATACTGTTACTTGTGTTTGCATGGATGGACACAAAATCTGGGTTCCTTGGACAAGTGTTATACTATTGTATTTGGATGAACAGACACAAAATCTGGCTTCATTGGACAAATGTCTTACTATTAATTGTGTTTGGATGGACAGGCACAAAATCTGGCTTCCTTGGACAAGTTTCATAATATTGTGTTTGGGTGGACAGACAGAAAATCTGGATTCCTTGGGCAAGTGTCATACAATTAATATTAGTTGAGTTTGCACAGACAGACACATAATCTGGCTTCCTCGGACAAGTGAAATAATAAAAATTCTATTTGAATGGATGGACCCAAAATCTGGCTTCCTTAGACAAGTGTCATACAATTAATTGTGTTTGGATGGACAAACACAAAATCTGGCTTCCTTGGACAAGTGTCATACTATTAATTGTATTTGGATGGACAGACACAAAATCTGGCTTACTTGGACAAGTTTCATACTATTCATTGTGTTTGAATGGACGGACCCAAAATCTGGCTTCCAGGGACAAGTGTCATACTATTAATTGTATTTGGATGGACAGACACAAAATCTGGCTTCCTTGGACAAGTGTCATACTATTAATTGTATTTGGATGGACAGACACAAAATCTGGCTTACTTGGACAAGTTTCATACTATTCATTGTGTTTGAATGGACGGACCCAAAATCTGGCTTCCAGGGACAAGTGTCATACTATTTTATTTGAATGGATGGACCCAAAATCTTGCTTCCTGTGACAAGTGTTATACTATTGTATTTGGATGGACAGACAAGATCTGGCTTCTTTGGGCAAGTATCATAAAGTTATTGTGTTTTTGATGGTCAGACACAAAATCTTACTTCCTTGAACAAGTGTTATATTATTGTATTTGGATGGACAGACACAAAATCTGGGTTCCTTGGACAAGTGACATACTACTTCTAACTGTGAAAAATCATTGTTTAATTTAGACAACTTCTTCCAAATAAGTGACTGAAAAGTCTTGTAAGCCATTTCTTTAAAAAAAAAAATGGAACTTTAATCTGTCCTAACAAATATCTGTCAGTAATAGTGATGTAAATTGCATGACTGCCTTCTACAAATTAATCATCATTATTCAAGGAAACAAAAGTTCATTCTAAGGTCAGTGTAGCATGTCCATCTGGTTAAAACCATTTCAAATTCATGTCCATTGTGGCTGCAAAATCTACTCCATCTAGGTTTCTCATAATGGTTTGACACTGAGTATTCAGTCTTACTGCTTTATACAGCCTAGAAGTTTGGATTATAAAGGTTGAGATTTTATCGACAGGCCTTTAGTCAAAATTTTAACTTTAAGTCAAGAATTTAGCAATCTGGCCTGTCTTGAGATCATAAAGCTCTGAGTCTGCAATTAAGTTTCCACTTTCAACCAACCAGAAATTACCTTTCATATGTAGCATTGTTTGTGATTGGTCAGAAGAAAATTTCTGCAATTGAGTTTCCACTATCAATCAACCAGAAATTACCTTTCAGATGTAGCATTGTTTGTGATTGGTCAGAAGAAAATCTCAAGCTCAAGCTTATGATTTACAGGTCTGATTTAGTAGAATTTAAGTGTGACTTAAGTTTGGCCATTCCAGTGTTTCAAGTCTAGACTAAAACTTCAAGACAGGTTGATGAAATTGGAGCCAAGTTCCACTATATAAAAAACAAATTTTTCCTGCTTTTTTTGGCTGCTAAAGTTTTTTACAGTATGAGCTGATAATAAAAGTTATTGTCATAAACATCTCACCGTGATTTGATTTTAGACACCCATGCAGCAGCTTGTTCGTAGAATGACCAGGTTCTTTGTAAAGACAGACAAGAGTGAGACCCTGAAAGCACTGGATGAAGCACTTGGTGGATATGGATATTCTTGTAAACACAATTCTCCTGGAGTGGTAAGTTTTCTATGCATTTCCTACTGCATTCTCATAAAAATTTGTGTACATTAACACATAGCTTTTTCTTAAAAATTGATTATTTCACTGAAATTACAGTGCTTTGTAAAATTTTACTCATGTATTTTGACTGGAAAATAGTATACAACATGTCAGTTTCTGTTCCACCTTCAAAAGTTACCCAAGCATAGTTATCACTTTTTTTGTTGAAACAGCAACGTTGGTGGTATATCTTTCACACCAGATTCTGTATTCTCTGATCTTTTTAAACTCAAGCTAAAAACCCTTAAATCACATATGATACTTGAAGCACATCTACATTGTTGCGATTTAACTTAACATTAGAGGAGTTAAAGCTAAAGAGATCCCGAGATTTGTATGATTGTAACTTGCTATTAGAGGAGCTAAAACTAAAGAGATTCTGAGATTTCTATAGTTCTAACTTGCTATTAGAGGAGCTAAAGCTAAAAGATCCTGAGATTTCTATGATTCTGACTTGTTATTAGAGGAGCTAAAGCTAAAAAGATCCTCCGATTTCTATAATTCTAACTTTATTAGAGTCAAAGTTATAAAATTGCCAGAGCTTGAGCTTGGGTTTCTTGCGTATAAAGTTTTCAAGAATATTGGGCCAGGTTAAGGTAAGTATTAACCTGTTCCACCAAAGTTGTTTTGAATTCACCCAAGTTTTTTTTAAGTCAGTATAATAAATATCCGTTAAAAAGTTGGCTCCACAATATTTGAGGCAAAAAAGATTTTATCACTTGAGCTGTAATGCAGTAGTTAGGCATCATAACAGCCAATCACATTATGTACTGAATCGCAGTATAGTGCGAATAGCATTATAAACTGAACTGCAGTATAGTGGGAAACACGTATGTACCAGACCACAATTTAGCGAGAATGATCAAAATTTGTCAAATAATAATGTTTTAAAAAAGGAAATAAAGATATAATACTATGCTTCATGTTGTTTTCTTTCAACCCATATTATCTTACATTTGATAAACCAATTCAAATACAATGCTTTAATTTTGGTCATGGGGTTCATAGCATTACTGCATTATATCCAAAATAATGTAATAAAATATCTATCTATATGTACGTTGATGCAGTCACACTTGACTATTAAACATCGGGTGGTGCTTGGTTAAGAACACAGAAATAAGGTAGTGGTTGGACGGACACTAGAGTAATAATAGGAAAGATAGAAATAAGCGAAAGAGTGTCAGTCTACGTTTTTATCCCTTCATACTCAGACCAATCCAGCTACCATGGCGGCGAAGAGATAAATGAACCTCAACCAGCACAGCTCTGAGAAACACTAGGCCTCGCTTGTAGCTGACGATTGCATTTGAAGGTGATGGTGCAAAGCTCCTGCTTGTGAGATGCCAAGTCAGGAGCTTCTGCAACTGTTGCTGGTAATTTCTTCCATGTTTCTCTGGTGCACGGAAAGAAGCTAAACCTGAAGGAGTTTGTCGCTGCTGACTTCTTTATGAACTTCTTGGTGTGATTTACCCTGTTTTGTCTAGATGCCAGGGTCAAATATTTGCCCATGGGTATATTCACTAGGTTGTTTGCTATCTTGTATAACATGGTCAGCTGGGCTTTGGTTTGCCTAGACTCAAGCGATTCCCACTGGAGATGATCCAGCATGGCACTGATGTGCAAGAATTTCTGTATGTTTGTGGTGTATTTAGCAGCCCTCCTCTGAACCATCTCTATCTTGTATATCAGGTCTTTGTTATGTGGATTCCACACGGTTGAGCAATACTCGAGGCCAGGTCACACAAGCAAGAAATATGCTGATCTTTTTACTTCCTTGTTGCCAATTTGGAGGTTGCGGCACAGAAAACCAAGGGTGCTGTTCCCTTTTTTCACCATATTGTCTGTGTGGCATTTCCAAGAGAGGTCTTTAGAGAATTCCACCCCAAGATATTTTGTTGCATATTCGGTGGCTAGCTTGTGCCCCTTAAGGGTGTAGTTGGACATGATTGGAGATTTCTTCCTGTAAACTCTAAGGATGCTACATTTTTCTGTGTGGATTGACATACCCCAAGTTCTTTCCCAGAGAACCAGTCAGTTCAGGTCTTGTAGGATCTTGCAATCCTTGGGGCATTGATTTCCCAGTACACTATACAATCGTCTGCAGATAGCCTTGTGTTGGATTTGAAGTTTGATGGTAGATCATTGAAGAACACCAGGAAGAGGAAGGGACCCAAAACACACCTTGTGGTACTCTGCTAACAACCGGTGCTGGGTCTGATGTTGCTCCATCTATGATAACCCTCTGAGATCTCTCTGCCAGAAAATCTCTGATCCATTTCAGAGCATTACCCATGATGCCACAGTGGTCCAACTTACAAAGGAGTCTTTCATGGTGGACACAATTGAAAGCCTTACTAAATTCAATGACCGCAAGATCATACTGCTTTTCTCTGTCTAAGGATTTGGCAAGCTCATCCACAAGGGCTAGGAGTTGTTTCACAGCTTCATCTGACATGGAAACTGTGTTGGCAGTCGGCTAGGATGCTGCAGTGATCTAGATGACGCATCATGTTGCTGATTATGATGTGTTCAAGCATTTTGCAGCAGATACATGTAAGGGAGACAGGTCGATATTTGTTGGCCTTGGATATTTTCATTTTTGAAGATACCCGTGTCATTTGCTGTTTTCCACACATCAGGGATTGAACCTGTTGAGAGGCAAATCTGGTAAATATGACTCATATATGGTGCACACACTTCTGCTAGATATCAAGTGCATTATAACAAGGTAGAACTGTACAGTGATGTTTGTAAGGAATATCTTCATTTTTGTGGGATATGATGGCATCTTTTTAATGTAGTATGAAAATGTTGAGTAATAATAATAATAAAAAATTATTTACTTTGAACATACTTTAATTGTCCAAAATGACAAAAGGGTTATGCCACAGGTTCTTTCACCTGAGTATTGGCCTTTCACTTACATATATGAAACACTAACTGCAAAACATGGCTGCAAATTTCATTGTATGAGAAAGAGAGAGAGATAGTTTGAAATATACATTATAATAGAGATATGTTGATTGGTTGTGGGTGATGTTGTTGGCTTTTGTTTGTCAGTTGTATTGTTTGAAATCTTTGATACATTTTTGAAATATCTTAAGTTGAAATTTTGATTAAATTGTATATTTACATTTGCTGGACAAAAGAGAATTTCAGTGATTATAGCATTTGAAATTTTTTTGTAACAGAATATTGATCAAATTTTTTCACCTTCTGGAACGGACTTTTATCCTGTAATCAAAAGTTGTGAATTTTCATCTTTGTTGGGATAGTGCATTAGACTTATGATTTCAGTAACTCTTCTCTCTATTTCAGATCACAGTGACCACACAGGATAAGAGAAAGATGCCTCTGGTTTTTAAAGCCATCCTTATAGAGATGGGAGAGAATCTTCTACTGGACTTTAGGCTGTCTAAGGTAAATCTTATGTTGTGGGTCATCATGAGGTAAATTAGCTTTTACTGTTAAAGTTGAGATTTTGACTTCTAAGGGAGAAGTTTGTTTCAGTTTTTGTGGCATGAAGCAAATGAGAGTACATGACTCTACCTGGATGATATGCCAGTCCTTTACAGGGCTGCATGTGAGTAGTGCTAGAGGATAAAAGCTAACAGCCAGCTGTGGTAGCTTGCTGTGGGTAATGCATGCAAATTTGGTTTCACTCAAAACAGAGCTTGCCAATGGTGACTTGTAAGGAGAGACTAAAAATACTTATATACAGGGTTATGTTACCTTGAATGTTGTTCACCTGACTGTAGATCTGGGTCTATGTTGTTTGTTCTACTGATTAGTCGTTACAAACTGCATAGACCCAGATCTGCCACTGCATTATGCAGTTTGTAAGGACTAATCAGTAGAACAAACAACATAGACCCAGATCTGCCGCTGCATTATGCAACGGCAGATCTGGGTCTATGCAGTTGGTATGAGCTTATAAGTGAGTATAAACGGTATTTACTCAAAGATGTCAACTGAATATACATATTCTAAAGGCAAGTGTTGTTAATATCTTTGTCTATGAATGCTTTGTTTGAAAATCGGAAAAATTAAATGCAATGCCAACACAGTGCAAGCATTTGTTCACCATGTTGAATTTTCCAACTGGAGAATATGCAGTTCAGTAGAGCCAAACTATCTGCTGCATTAACAGGAAATAATGCTGTTCTTATCAAATACATCTCAGGTCAACCTTATACTAGATGCTGGTAAAGCAGAGTCAGCTTGACTGATTGAAGTTAAATGCCATACTCAAGGGTACAAGTGCTGTGACCACAGCTGGGATTGAACTTGCAATCTTCCAATCCCAAGTCTGCTGTGCCAATCACTTGGCTTTGCTGCCTTTCAATTCATGCTGTAACAGCCCATAATTCATTTTCTCATCTGTCCATTATTATAAAAGAGATAATAACATACTGCTTGCATGTCAATTTGAAGCAAAGTAAATGTCCCAGAATATTAGATACATTAAAAATGCACAGGTTTACAATTTGAATAGTGCTCCAAAAGTTAAGAAGGATGGGAAATCAAAATAGGGAGGTCTGAAAAATTTGTGACATTTTATGGCCATCTGAGCCTTGCATTTTTCTGTCTTAAGTGTTGTACCCACCATAGCTTTGCAAGAATTTGACATACTTTGATGTTTTGTTAGAATGTAAACTATGATAAGGGTCCAGGTTTCTCCTCCGATTTTGTCCCTTGCTAAGCGCTTACTGTAAGTCAAGTCCAACTGCAAACAATATATACCCTTATCTCCCATTGCATAATGTACCAGCAGATCAGGGCCTGTGTTGTTTGTTCTACTGATTACTTCTAACAAACTGCATAGATCTAGATCTGCTGACTCATTATGCGAAGGCAGATCTGGGTCTGTGCAGTTTGCAGTTGGACTGAACTTATAAGCAGGTATATATGGTATATATTTCCATTTACTGCTTAATGGTCAGTATCTTCTAGCCCATAAAGAGAAGTTCCAGCACACTCACTTTGCACTTCTGTAGCCCTAGGTTTGATCTCAGGAGCTGGTTATGTTTAAGGGTCCATATTCACCTTTTAAGGTTAATGGTAATTCTCCAGGTCCCAGTCTCATTAAACATCTCAAATTTTCTTTTCTATTGCTTGGTTGGTAACAATTATTTTTTTTTTTTTTTTGTTTCACTAAACTTTCAACATTCACAAAGGATTAAATATACAGACTGTAATATCATGAATTATCCAGAAAAGTGTCTTATTATACTGTATCTCTAAGGAAAATGTGTGAACTTCCATACATTTTAGGAATTTCTCAGGTATTTTGCCAATAATAAAAAGATATTCTGATGTACAATTTTAAAACTAGAGATAATTTTAATTCCTTTTTCTTTTGTATTATCCTCTGACCAAAACCCCAATACTGTCAAAGTACATTATAATAAGCAAGATAATGTAAAATATCAATATGAGGAGAAGTTCTGTGAAATGTTGAGAAACCCATGCCAGTTTCTATATATGTATGTAACGGGTTTAACGGCACAATACTGGCTATACAGTGCCAATTAAAAGGTAAGTTCTAAACATGTTGAGATAAAGAATCGACAGAAGAAAAAAAACTTTATGAAGATAAACCCTTCCAAATAAATATAAACATAAATACAAGATTCTCCAATATCAATAACCTCAAAAACTACCTCATGAAAGAGTATTTGAGTCATTTGAACATTTTAATTAACATATATAATGTCTAACTGAAGAACAATGGCATTGTTGACTCTAATGTTTTTCAGTTTTCATTGAGTCATCTTTGACCCTGAGCTAGATTATGAATATAAACTCATGTTTGTTTTATAGACACAGGTTGTTTCTTATTTCAAAGATGACCCCTCCCCCCCCCTCCCCGCCCTTCATCATTTGATAAGAAAGATGATAGGTAAAACCAACATCATAATCATATTCATATTTGTCATAGTGTGAAGTGGAGTGAAGGGATGGACTCCCCAAGTGTTTAGGGCTCCTGTAGGTTCCGGACAGTATGGCCCCTAGCCCCTAATACATCCTTTGACCTAAAAAAATAGGCAAAATGCAGTACTTATCAAATCCAATGTTCGTTTGTCTGTTTGGACTTGTTTGCCTGCATGCTTTTTGTATGATTTTATAATCTTAGTTGTATTGCAAGCATGGAGTCTCTAACATCCAGACCCTCCTCCCCCTCCCCACCCAAAAAAGCCAGTAGATAATACTTAATAAAAGGAATTGTTATGTTTTTTGCTAGAGGTCAAAGACAATTGTAATGGTCAAGTTATCAAAACTTACGTGTCATAAAAATGTACACATTTTTAAACTTTACTTTTTATTCTTCTCTGAGCATAATCAAAACAGATCATAACAAGAGTGAGAGAGAGTGAGAGAGAAGAGAGATATGTGAGTCAGTTTGATAGAAAATTAGACAAGAGACAAATTGACAGATGATAAATAAATACCTATTAAAGAACAAAATACATACTATTGCAAGGCTTTCATATTTAGCTCTACTGGTCATTGACCAGAAGAGCTTATGGGATGGTCTGTTATCCATCGTCTGATGTCCTTCATCCTTCTGTCAGTACAAGTTTGATAACGCTACTACTTCTAAACTACTTGGAGGATTGCCATGAAACTTGACACACACATTCATACCATGGTCTGGTTGGTCCTAATTGAAAATTGTGCAGCTCAGACATCCAATATGGCCACCACAGCAGCCATCTTGAAAATCTTGTTATCACTACTCCTCCTGAATTGATGGTCATAGGGTTTTCACTGAAAGACTTATGATGTCTAGTTGGTCTTAAATGAAAATGGTGCCAATCTGACATCCAATATGGCTGCCACAGGAGCCATCTTGAAAATCTTGTTATTGCTCCACATCTTGAATGGAAAGACATATTGACATGAGGTTTTGACCAGAAGATTTCTTATATGTAGTTGGTCCTGAATGAAAATGGTACTGACCTGATGTTCAATATGGCTGCCACAGTGGCCATCTTGAAATCTTGTTATCACTACTCCTGAATGTATGGTCATATCAACATGGGGTTTCCATTAAAAGACTTATGATAGTGGCACTCAACAGTTTTGTAATTTGCATAGGGTTAGATTTTTAAAGATAAAGAATTTCCCAGGCTTTTCTCACTGGTTATCCTGGCTATTTAAAAAAGAACTTGTATACCTTAGGCATTGTTAAAATACCTTTTAATGATTTATTGGTGTAATTTGGGTTATAGAATATATAGCTTGGCCTTACTTCAGATGTGCACCTATCAAAAAACTGCTAGCTCTGCTTGGTCATTTTTCACTTCCTGGACTTTAAAGGTAAATTGTAAAAGAAAGCTGATAACTTTTATTGCTATTCATATATTTTGTAATTCATTCATTGCACTTTCAGAACCTGCTATTGCCTACTCTGGCAGAATTTGTTTTCCCTATTTTTATAACTGCTAAAGTTAGTGTACTTTGGACTAATTCAGGCTGATTTTTCAAGCACATTGGAGCAGCCATTTTGGTCAGCTATGTGCTTAGATCATGTACAATTTCCACAAGTACAATATGTAAAGAAATTTCAGCCACAGTACATGAGTGTAACATACAGCTATGCCAACATTCTCTCCACTGTGCATGTTGCAAATGCAAACAACTTCACCTTACACCTGTCACTCTCTCAGAAGTACTAAATATCTGGAGAGCGCCACTGATGTCTAGTTTGCCCTAAATGAAAATGGTGCCAATCTGATGACCATGGTAGCCATCTTTAAAATCTTTTTATCATTACTCCTCCAAAACAGAAAGTCATATCAACATAGTGTTTCCACCAGAAGATGTATTATGACGTCTTGTTGGTCCTAAATGATGTCTCATTGATCCTAAATGAAAAAGGTGTCATTCTGACATCCAATTTGTCTGCCGCAGCAGCTAATTTGAGAATCTTGTTAGTGTTGAAGAATATCAGAGATTGTTTCAACATCAGCAGTTTAAAGGATGAAATGGTATTATTTTGAATTCCTGGGAATTTTTTTCAGCCAGTAGAGTGTCAGTCCCTTCGGGAGACTCTTGTTATTATTACAGAGGATTATATTACTTCTGCAAGAACACACGCTATTATACACAGGAATCAGATTTTAAAAATGTTCCAGTAATTTATGTACAAGAATCGTAATCTTGTTCATAGTAATCTTATTTCAAGATATCAACCAGATGAGCAAACCGTAAAAATCTCTTGTTGTCACTGTGGTTTATTTAATGAACTCAATAAAAAAATAGTATTGCTGGAATGATATCATTTACTGAACAGATTTCTTCAAAAATAATTAAATTACTGGAGAGCAGTTGTTACTACTAATTCCATTTTACTATTGCAGCTTTATGCTTTATATAATGTAGTCAGATGTTAGTGTGAACTAACATAATAATACCCTAGTATCATTTTATGACTATCATATTGTATAAATTCATCATTTCTTTTAATTCTGTCTCTGTTGAAAGTTAATTCCCTGTGAGTAAAATTTATAACAGTAAAAGCTAAGGTGTGTCTGAGCCCCATATATTGCTTTATGCCCATTTCTTGAGCCTCACACCCTTCAAACCAGTTAGAAGTGAGCTTCCTAGGTGTCAAGACTTCTCAGGTTGAGGTGAGCTTCCTAGTGTCAGGACTTCTCAGAGTCTGTTTTAGGATGCATGATTGTGGGATTCTTGCTAATTTGTCCAAAAAATAGTGGTAAAAATAAACTGAATGCATGAACATCATGAATCATATTTGCAAGCCCTACTTTTATTTTCTTTGCTTAATCCCTCTTTTATTTTGAAAATTACCCACATTTTTGCATATGGAGTGGCAAATCACCCCCTAAATTTTCAATTTTAGTGACTCTATCTTGACTATGACACCTCTTATCAGTGGCCATTACTGGGTTCCACATTTACCTATGTCTTTAACAGGGAGACGGTTTGGAGTTTAAGCGGCACTTCATTAAAATCAAGGGTAAGATGAAACCATTGATCAGCAAGGTCCCACCAGCATTGCCACTCATCCCTTCACAAGCTGTCTGAGTATAACCATTGATCAGCAAGGTCCCACCTGCATTCCCACTCATCCCTTCACAAGCTGTCTGAATATAACCGTTGATCAGCAAGGTCCCACCAGCATTGCCACTCATCCCATGACAAGCCGTCTGAGTATAGCCTTTGATCAACAAGGTCCCACCAGCATTGCCACTCATCCCTTCACAAGTCATCTGAGTATAGCCTTTGATCAGCAAGATCCCACCCGCATTGCCACTCATCCCTTCACAAGTCGTCTAAGTACAGAGTAATCCAGTATTGATCTACAGCTGCGTGACAGCTCATATCTTCATTTGCTAATTATTTTTGCCAGCAATTCAGCAGTTACATTATGTCTGGTGATAGGTGGTTTGAGTATGTAATACTTGATCTTTCAAAGACGTGTTAAGTTAATACTTGATCTTTAACAGACATGTAAGTCCATACTTGATCTTTCACAGACTTGTGTATGTTAATTCTTGATGTTTCACAGACGTGTAATTTAATACTTGATGTTTCACAGACTTGTGTATGTTAATTCTTGATCTTTCAGACTTGTATATGTTAATACTTGATCTTTCACAGACTTGTATATGTTAATACTTGATCTTTCAGACTTGAGTATTTTAATACTTGATCTTTCACAGACTTGTGTTCATTGTACAGTGAAACCTGTCTATGATGAACATTGAAAGCACCACTAAAATATGTCCCTTATGGGCAGGTCTCCTTTATACAGAGGTACAAATTATATGAAAATTTATAGAGATACCAATAAACCATGTTCTTTATTAGCAGGTGTCCTTTATATAGATGTATATGCTAAGACAGGTTTCATTGTATTTACTTGTGTAAAGCATGCATCCTACTGCACACATAACATACCCAGATCTGCAGTCCAATTATCATGGATCTTGCTAACTAAACAATAGGCCTTCATGTAGTAATGCAAAATTAAGAAAAACAATGGGACATTTACATATTTTAAGGGGCAGTCAAGCAAATTTTATTGGCCAGTATCTCTTATTGTTGCTATTAGAGCTAAACAAATGCCATATTTGATTTTGGTCACATAGGGAGCCCATTAAAAAAATGAATTTAGTTTAACTGTTTCTGTTATTCTTTCTTACAAATTGACACTGGCCCATCCCTTTTTAACATGCCAACAGATCCAGGTCAATGCCTTTTACATGAAATCATACACAGGATGAATAGAGTAGTCTCATTACACAGTGATTTTTCCATGATTTTCACACAGAGAGGGGATTCCCACTCTGACATTGAAAGGATGCATTTTCAGACTTTTTGAGGGGGAGGGGGGGACAGTTTCATATGAGAACAGTATCTATGAATAGACTACTTACAGTATCATACAACAAATACATGTCTGATAAATATCTTTTAATAAATAAAGATAACGCTTACAGTTCTTTATCTTCATTATCAGAACAGCAGCAGTGATCATGTGTTATGTCAATGGCTCTAGATTGTATGCATTAGATCTGCATGTAATAGAAGAGACAATACCACCAAATATCGAAAACTACATGTCCATCATTGCACATCCTCGCCAAGTGCAGTTACTTATATGCTTTTAATAAGTAGATAATCAGTCAAAGTGTCTCATTGCTCAGTTACAAAATGTCACTTAGTAAACACTTTGATTTGTCACAAATCAAGCACTTGATAAGATTGAGCCATTTAATATTAATGACAGTTACAGGTTTCATTAAACTCAAGGCAAAATGTCCATGATTTTCATGTAATCTTTTACTTAATGGGGGTGGGGTAGGGTGAGTAATTAAATTTACTGGGGATTTGAAGAGTCACGTGTCCTGAAGAAGACTACTACATTATGGCAGATTCTGATCCACACTGCATCAAAAAATATGGTCATGACAGACTCATAAACCTGTACCAACACAGTTAAGTGTGCAAGTCAATTAAAATCTGATGGAATGAAAAAAAAGTGTGAAATTTGAAATTAATTGTGGCATTATAAAATTTTAATAAAGCAAAATTCTTGCAGGAAATTTCAAAAACATGTGCAGTATCATACTGGTGTGCAATAATGTGGAAGCCAAAAGGTGCAGCAAAATGTGGTCCATCTGTGTAGAATCATTTGTGCAACAGATGGATTTCAAACATCTGATCACATGATATAGCATAAGACATTACCTAGTGAAGTAATTATTAATTCTTGAAAAGACTTTGTCAGCTATAGATTAAGGAGGTCAGAAGTTTCACATTAAAATGTCCACCTTTTAATTGTATTCTGCCTGGTTTCCTATTATATATTTTTTTTATTCCCTGTTGATTTTCTTTCGGGTTTAGTTTAGTAAAAAGATTGAGAATGGTTGAAATTATAATGGCAGAATTCTGGATTCTTTGTTTTTTTTATCTTTTATATATAATCATTCATATTCAGAATTATATGCTGTTGAATATTATTCAGATAGTGTTTTCAAGTTGTAATTTTTTATTTCTTTAATACAGTGGATACAATTTTATAGAAATTATTAACCATTCAAATAATCTTTGCACTTACTTTTATGTGATCATTTGATAGGTACCATATTTGATTTCAGTAGATACAGATGATGTTTATGAATAGTAGAATATACCCTTATCTGATGTGAGAGGGTTATTTGTTTGAGAATCATACATAAGTTAATATTCAGCTGGTACATGTGTTATTTATGAATAGTAGAATATACCCTTATCTGATGTGAGAGGGTTATTTGTTTGAGAATCGTACACAAGTTAATAATCAGTAGGTACAGGTGATGTTAATGAATATTAAAATATACCCTTATTTAATGTGAGAGGGTTATCTCTGGGTATCATACTTGTTTGAGAATAGTACATAAGTTAATATTCAGCTGGTAGAGGTGCTATTTATGAATAGTAGAATATACCCTTATCTGATGTGAGAGGGTTAACTCTGAGTGTCATACTTGTTTTGAGAAAAGAATATAAGTTAATATTCAGTACGTACAGATGATGTGTATGAATAGTAGAATATACCATTATCTGATGTGGGAGGGTTATTTCTGAGTGTCATACTTGTTTGAGAAAAGAATATAAGTTAATATTCAGTACGTACATACGAAGCATATACATATGACTGTAGGTTTAGCATACTTTCCATTTACAAAAAGAGCTTTAAAAAAGTATTGCTCTTTTGATTTTTTGCCCCTCAATTTTTTCAACACTTTTTCTTACTGCCAATAAAGTCCCAATTGATCTATAAACATTATCATCAAACATAAATTTTCTGCCACCTTTGATTTTCAAGCAGGGTCTTCATGTGCAAAAGTAGGTAACATTCAAAAGAGCACTGCACATTATGATTTGTAATGAAAGTTTTAGTTAATACAATATTAATCACGAAAAATGTATTTAACTATAATGGCACCAGTGGTATATTTAAGTGCATTTTAAACAATGCAAATGTTCTACCTCCAAATATGTCTTTACAGAATAATTCCAGAAAACCCTCAAACCCTGCTTTCTTGAAAGAGTCTGCCAAAAGTCTGTTACATTCTTCCAAGAAGCATTATGTAGTTATGTTTCAGTGCTTTTGTTTTGGTATCTACTGGTTGACTTTTGCTTGCCTTGAAATTTTAAGTGTAATTCAAATTCGCCTCATGTCATAATTGTGAACTAATTTTGACCAGATAAATTTTAGGAATTGCTGTAAGAAAGGAAGTCTGGCATATTTTTCATTACAGCATTTATTTTTGTAATTGAAAAATTATATAGCCTTTTCAGACATGACAAGTTAAGACTTGAGATAATTTTCAACATTTTATTTTTGAATTATATATTTTTGATGTTGTGTATGTAAGTAATTGCATAGGTGTCCTAGTGTCAAGAAGTGGTATATTCAATTTGCAGATCATGTGTTCGAAATTTTGTGCACTTGTTATTATCATTTCACATGATAGACATCATATACAATTTATATGTTTAAATTTCATTGGAGTCAATGTATATCCAGTTATATTAAATTGACATGCAGATACTGTAAAATGTGTTATAGAAAATTATTTTTGCATTAAAGGACATATGAAGAAATCAGAAATAAATCAATGTTGTGTAATGTACATGTAAATGTTTTTATTCCTCTTCCATCTATCAGCTTTTACCAACTTTATAAATAAGAGAACTAAATTCTGAGATGTTTATTTTTCCAACTTGTATCCTTTACACGAGTCAGACATCTTTGACATATGAAATAAATGTCACAGAGCAAAGATTACATAAGAATTCCAATTGATTTGAGTTAAATGCTTTTGAAGCAGAATTTTTGACGGTGAAACTATCTCAAAAAAATAATTTTTTTTTTTTAATCCATCAAAGGCATCAAAAAAGCAAAGTAAACTTATTAGTGTAGTTTTTCAAACAAATGCAAAGAATGTGCTGATGAATACACTTCCCACAAAATTCTGACTAATTGGATTGGTTGATATGAAAAAGCTTAAGACTAGCATCTCAACTCTGTTCTAATACAAAACCTGTGCTTAATACAGTGAACATTCATTGATGTCACTTAAAGGTATTTGGGAATATTGGCATAATTTGATGATCTTTGTATTTTGTTCTTAAGTACTGTGTATGATCAGGGAAGGCAGTTTTTTAAAAAATATGTGCTAGGATACTCTAATCACCCAAAGAATTCATATGAAAATGATAACATTTTAAATTGCATGCGTGGGTGTCTACTCCACATTGAAGGTGCCTTCCCTGGGTCCCAAGTATGTTTACTGGAACAGCCTTTACCAAGTTTACTTTCACTGCTCATTCACGAACTAAACACCATTCAGCCCTTATGATCTTATCACCAGGTGTTCAACTTTTGAGTCCCAGGATTCATACCTGAGCAATGGGCATTAATACAAGAAATTTAAAGAATAGATATATTGCCGAAATCATGGACCTGGTGTGACTATACTCTTTGGTGTTAAAAATGTGCTACTGTTAACCACTTATTATGTTCTTGTCATACGTTAGAAAATGTATAACTGGAGAATGTATGATGCATGAACATAAAGAATGGTAGGGGGAGTGGTCATTATCAGAAAGTATGGTGTGCCTTTTTATGGGTCAAATTGTCTCTGGTTCTTTTGCAGTTGCTTCCCTTCCCATGACTTTTGCAACTCTGTGCTGGGCCTGAGACTAAAATATGGACATGACGGTTCACCTAAGTTACTGTAACATAGGTTTTATGTCACTGTAATCTAATTCTGGATTGTCAGATACTTAGAGCAATTTATCGATTTCCAGCATTTTAAATTAGACTATAGGCATGACCCGTGAAATGAAGTTAGATGAAGCACATACTAAACTGATATATGGTAAAACCTTGAAAAATTTTAGTAGTAGAAAATGATTATTTGTTGGGGGTTGTTCAGATTTGTATAAATTGCTCTTTTAACATAAGTAATATGATACCTGTCACTAGTGGGTAGCTTAGGGGCTGTCCATAAAGGACGTCCGCAGATAATACCTGTTTTCCTACCCCCCACCCTCCCCTTGTCCGCATGTGGCTTACCCCTCCCCCCCCCCCCCCCCCCCCCCCCGCCCCGCCCCCCCCCCCCGGCTGCTGATGTTCCCATCTAGCATTATACACTGCTCTATGGTCTGGCAGTGTAATAGCTGGTGCTCTCAAAATACAACGCTCACTGATCTCTGTAGCTCAAAACAAAGAAAAAAATAAACAGAAAGTTCTTTCTTTAAAAAAGTTTTTATTCAGGCACTAGCTGTGCAGTTGCATGGTCAGCCAACACATTCATATATATTCTGTGGCACGAATCGTACAAATTGAAATTAACAAATAATTTATACTTGGGGATCACCCATAAAGGACTTCCGCAAAACATACTGGAATACATTCAGTAGGCCTAAAGCAGCTGTTCAACACAGAATATCATAACAAAAAATACTAGCTTGCGGACGTCCGCAAGGTCCTTTACACCCCCTCCCCCCTTGTCCGCATTTGAACAATCCCCCCCTCCCCCCATCTTTGCGGACGTCCTTTATGGATGATCTCTTACCTTTTTCCTATAATTCTGGTGTTTTATTATTTTAATTTACAGGAAGTGAATGCATCAAGATTGCCAAAATGCTCAAAAATCCAAGAAAAGAAGAAATGGGAGATGTATGTTTTTATCTGCCATGGTAGTAAATAAATAAGTAAATAAATAAATTGTTCGTAAGAGCATGAGTGATGAATTACTAACCATTTGTGACTTTTGTTTATGTCAACTTACTACTCCTTATTCATTATGCTCTCAAGCATACCAATTTCATTAACTTTAGCACAACCAAAGCAATGGATTATCAAAACTTTACTTGAAATCTAAATAATATCCTTTTTTTCTTAACTGTAGTGTCAAGTCTGTCATTAACATCGCTTGATGGCATTTACTTTTTATATATAAAATACCAGATATAAAGCACATGTACTATGTTCTCTGATCAGATTAGATAATGGGAAGGACTGACAAACCAAACCTACCTGATGCCATCCAGTACTGAAAATGACACCCATCAAATCACTGATATTCTTGTTTCAATACCTTTAAGTTTAAGACAATATAACATTAAATATAGAATCAGAGCTTTGTAAATTAAAGAAATTAAATTATCATTCAGGATAGACCAGTTTCATTTTGTCTGTGACCATCTCTCAACAAGGTAGGATTTACAATAAAGGTTAGACATCAGCATGGGAGCTTAACACAATTTCGAGCAGTTTTCTAACGAATAAATGATAAATAAAATGTTATTCATAAATAATTTTTGTTTTGAAAAAAGTTGTTAAAAGGTTTTGCTATTTTAAGTTAAGGCAGTCATATTTAATCGTGGATCATCATCATTTGTACAGTTTGGAAAGTGCTCAAGCCTGGATGCTTTCTGTCAAGTTTGGTCAAATTCTGTTGAGTATTTCCACGATGAAGTCCCTTCAAAATTTTTCTATTTTTAGTAATGTTCGTCATAATAGATGCTGGATTAGCATAGTTTGGTGGCCATCTTGAAAATCTTGTTATGGCTACTTCTCTTAAAGGGATGTCCATAGCAACATGAGGTTGTCACTGTAAGTCTTTTTTTGATGTTTATCTGGTCCTAAATGAAAAAGGTGCTGATCTGACATCCAATAGACTTCTTATGATATCAAGTTGTTCCTTGATGAAAATGCTGCTGATCAGAATTCTAGTTTGATGGCCATGGTGGCCACCTTGAACATTTTGTTACAACTACATCTCCTGAATGGATAGTGATAGCAGCATAGGTTTTTCACTAAATGACTTTTATGGTATGTAATTTGTCCTAAAAAAAATGGTGCCACTCAGAACTCCACTATGGCTGCAATAGTAGCCCTCTTCAAACTATTGTTATAGCTGTTTATTCTGAACAGATGATTATATAGGCATGGGATTTTAATTAAAAGAATTTCTGTTGCTATTTACTGGCAGCTGGTCCTACATAAAGATGGTGCTGATCAGACCTCCAACATAATGCCATGGTGGTCATCTTAAAAATCTTATAATTTTATCCTCTTTAAGGGATGGATGGTGCTTGCTTTTAATGGCACTTTAAACACATTATTGGCTATATCATAATTGCTTTTCCTAAGGACACACTGAGCAGCTGACCCATTCTGGCCTGGACAGGTATGTATGGTTATATTGACCTGTGGTTTTAACTAAAACACTTCTCATTGTAGTTGCTCCTAAATGAAAATTATGCCATTGTGAATCGTGACCTCCCAACACTTGACAAATCTTGCAACAGCTACTTCTCCAGAATGGATGGCCTTACCACAGAGTTTTTTAAAAACTACCGTCTATACTCGCATATAAATCCGGGTCCAAACGCAAACAACATAGACCCTGATCTGCCGTCGCATAATATGCTGGCAGATGAGGGTCTATGTTGCTTGTTCTACTGATTAGTCCTTACAAACTGCATAGACCCAGATCTGCCGGCGCATTATGCAATGGCAGATCTGCATCTATGCAGTTTGCAGTTGGTATGAACCTTTACGCGAATATATACGGTACTTCTTTCCTGCAATATAAAGTTTTTCCTGTATTAAAATGATGCTGATACAATCTCCAATATAGCTGCCTTGATAACAATCCTGAAAATCTTTATCTGGCTGCTTCTCTTGAACAGTCAGTTATATCGACATGATTTACACTGAACACGATAGCAATATCTGGCTAATGAAAATGGTGCTCATCCAACCTCCAACCATAGCAATCTTGAAAAGCTGATCATTTCTTCTCTTACATGAATGTTGGCATTACCTGACATAAAGTTTTCACCAAAACACTTCTTGCAATATTTAATTGGTTTTCAATGAAAAAGATGCAGATCAGACAACCAACATATTTGCACTTTTGTGAAGGCATTTTGAAAACCAGACCGAAGTGAAATTTGGGGTCAATTCAAAGGTCATTGCTTGCATTTTTTTACTTCGTTGAGCAATAGAACATAGTTACTTGTACATGTACCAGTGAATTTTGATCAGACTTTGTATTGCATTCAAATGAACAAGTTGATAGTCTTGACCAGTGGTGTACTAAGTTTAAATGGTGCCTGGCACGACAATGATGGCCCAAAGGGTCAGAATATGAGGCCCAAATTTGTATCAGCTGTTTTGGCACCCCAAGACCTCCGACGCCCCCTGTCCACCCCCACTCCTGTTAGTTCGCTACTGGTCTCGATGATTCTGCTGCAACATCTTGAAAATCTTATCATTTCTCCACCTGATTGGATGGTCATATCAACCAGCAGTTATTAATTTTTATTTTCAAAATTGCTAAATGAAGCGTGTATTCTTTCTGTCCAGGCTGAACTCTTACAACCATAACTACTGACATTAAAATTATACTCTATGTGCGTCATGTGATAAGCACGTGTCATGCACAAAACGGGGTCATTGTGACATACCTTCCAGGATTTATAAAAAATATTTACAAATCTTTTCTTAGCTCTAAATCCGATATCTTTTCACCTCTTGCCACCAAACTAATACCAGGTGTACATTTAATGATGGATGTATGGTGTGCTTCAAAACTGGGTAACTATGACCTAATTTCCTGGATTTATTTAAAATTGCTTAAAAATTGCATCCATCTTCACTGTCAAGGCTATCATTACTATATTATTACACTTACTGACATCCAACTTAAACTCTGTGCATGTTGTGATGAGTATGTCTTGTACCAAAATTAGGTTACCTACCATTCAGGATTGAATGAAAATTGGTTACTGTTGTGTACATGCACTGTATCCAATACCTTTTCACCAACTGCCACCAAACAGATGCCGAGGGTGCATCTTAGGATGATCACATTTCACACAAAAACTGAGCGTTTCCTGTTTTTAGAATTTGAATTTCACTTTTAGAAATGGAGTATATGCTTTAATGCCACACCTTTTAATTTATTGCCGTCAAAGGTGCATTGTACATGTATCTTGGGTTTAAATTGTGACACACACCAAGACGAGTCCCTCAAAAGGACTAGCACTCTATTGTCCAAAAACAATTTCCAGAAATTCGAGATAAGACCATTTCTTCTTTTCAACTGCTGAGTGTTGAAACCATCTCTGATATTCTTGAATGACAAGATTTTCAAATTAGCCACTGTGGCAGCTATATTAGATGTAAGATCGGCGCCATTTTCATTTAGGACAATGTAGACACTATTAGAAGACTTAGGGTGAAAGCCTCATGTTGATTTGACCATCCATTCTGGAGAATTAGTGACAAGATTTTCAATATGTTCATTGTGGCAGCCATATTTGAGAGCAGATTGGCACTAGTTTCAGTCAGGACCAACTAGGTATCTTAATTAGTGTCGTGGTGAAACCCATGTTGATATGACTTCCCATTTATGAGGAGTAGCAATAACAAGATTTTCAAGATGGCTGCTATGGTTGCCATACTGGATGTCAGATTGGCACTACTTTAATTTAATATCAACCAAACACCATAAGAAGTCTTTCAGTGAAAACCCCATGCTGATACGACTTTCCATTCTGGAGTAGCAATAACAGGATTTTCAAGATGGCTGCTGTAGTGGCCATATTGGTTTTCAAATTGGCAGTTTTCATTTAGGACCAAGCAGACATTATAAGAAGACTTCTGGTGAAAACCCCATGCCAATACGACGTTCCATTCAGGAGGAGTAGCAACAATGATTTTCAATATGGCTGCCATATTGGACATCAGATAAGCACCAATTTCATTTAGGACCAACTAGACATTATACAAAGTCTTTCAGTGAAAACCCCATGTTGATTTGACCATCCTTTTAGGAGTAGCGATGACATTTTCAAGATGGCTGCTGTGGTGGCCATATTGGATGTCTGAGCAGCACCATTTGTATTTACGACCAACTAGATCTTAGGATGAATGTGCCAAATTTAATGGCAATCTTCCAGGTAGTTTAGGAGAAGCAACGATAAACAAACTTTAGCTAACAGACAGATGGACAACAGACAAAAGGCCATCCAAAAGTCTTGTATTCAAAAAGTAAAAAAGATAAAGTGTAATTCAAATGCAATAAAAATATGGTAATAAATATAGTCAACAAGATTTACTGTAATATAGTTTAAGTTGGATGTAACAATTTTAAAAATAAGTTTACTTGAAGTTGTTGCCTTGAAATGAAAAATGGGTCTTAGGGATGGACAGACACAAGTGTTCCAACAAAAGCACAAGTACAGGCCCCTCTTCATAATCTAGTTTAGATAGCCTATGGATGTAACAAGTTTAACATAATTTGGCTAGAATATACACCAAAAGGTTCTACTCGTTCCAGTTTGAAACTTACATAAAAAACTGCAAAATGTCAGTATTCTTTTCTTTCCTGAACTTAAACAAGAGTACCTCAAAGGGATTGATGCTCTACTGGGCGAAAAGAATTTCCAGAAATTGAAGACAAGACCATTTCTTCCTTTTAACTAACAAGTGTTGAAACCATCTCAGTCTCGGATTCTTCAGCAATAACAAGATTTTCAAATAGCAATAACAAGATTTTACAGATGGCCATTGCGGCAGTTATGTCAGAGGTCAGATTGGCACCATTTTCATTTAGGACCAACTAGACATCATAAGAAGTCTTTCACTGAAAACTCCATGCTTATATGATCATTCATTCAGGAGTGGTGGTCATACTAGACATCTACATAGCACCATTTTCACAAGTTATTTAGTAAAAATCCCATGTTGATCTGACCAATCAGGAGTAGCAATAACAATATTTTCAAGATGGCAGCCATATTGGATGTGCGAGTGGCACCATTTTCATTTAGAACCAATCAGACATCATAAGAAGTCTTCTGGTGGAAACCCCATGTCAATATGACTTTCTGTTCAGGATGAGTACTCTATAAGATTTTTAAGATGGCTGCTGTGGCAGCCATACTAGACATCAGATTGGCACCATTTCTTTCAAGACCAATTAGACATCATAAAAAGTCTTTCAGTGAAAACCCCATATTGATATGGCCATCCATTCAGGAGGAGTAGTGACAAGATTTTCAAAATGATCACTGTAGTGGTCGTATTAGACATCAGATCGGCACCATTTTCATTTATAACCAACTAGACATCTCAATTCTGGTGACCCCCCCCCCGTGTTAATATGACTTTCTGTTCAGAAGGAGTAGCAATAGATTTTTAAGATTGCTGCCATACTGGATTTCAGATCGGCACCATTTTCATTTAGCACCAAAATGACATCACAAAAAGTCTTGTAGTAAAAACTCCCATGTTGATATGACCATCCATTCATGAGTAGCAACAAGATTTTCAAGATGGCCACTATGGTGGCCATATTAGATGCTTGATTAACACCATTTTAATTTGGTTCCGCTTTACAGTTGTTATGTACTTCTGAGAGAGGGACTGGTATAAGGTGAAGTTCTTTGCATTGGCAACATGCAAAGTGCAGAGAATGTGGGTTTACCTCTATGCAACTTTCATGTACTGTGACTGAAATTTCTTTACATGTGGTAATTATGGAAACTATGCACCATCTTAAGCAGGCAGGGATCAAAATGGCTGCTCCCATGTGCTTGAAAAATTAGCCTGAACTAGTCCAAAGTACGCTTACTTTCGCATTTATTAAGATAGATCAAACAAATTTTGCCCGAGTATGCAATACCAGCTTCTGAAAGTGCAATAAATGAATTATAAAATACATAAAAAGTAACAAAAAAGTTTTTGGATCATTTTTTTTCTCCAATTTACCTTTGAAGTCCTGGAAGTGAAAATGACCAAGTGGAGCTAGCTGTCTTTGACAGCCATTTTTCAATACAGCACTGGTAGTAACAGAAGAAATTTTATATGTAATCAGACTATAAAATATCAATAGCTATTGTTTTATAACAAGTCTTCAAGCAAGATTTTTAAAACATTTATTCATAAAAATTTATTTTTTTAAAACAGCTTAAATATAACAAAATTAAAACAAAACTTGTTATCAATGATCAGTGTCCTATGAATTCATTTTCTAGTTCAACAGTGAACAACTTTTGTACTGTACAGTATAAACCTTGTGAACATCATTACCAAAACATCATACAAATACACTTTCAGGTAGAACTTTGATATGTGCATACAGCGATCCCTCCCCTACATGGCCATCCCTTCTGCGTTGAAAAGCTGGCCTTATACAAGGAGTGGCCTCTGGCTAGAGGTTGCATCTGTTAAGGGCCTCTTGAGGACCACCACTCTACCGATTTTGCTTCATTCCCATCAAGACGATCTTCCGGTTCTCTGCATAAAGCTAATGTCCTATTACTGTACTGACTCTAACTTGCCATATACTTTTGTGGGTGGTGTGAAATATACTGACAATTTTCATCTGATCCTTCAATACAAATATTTACAAGTTCTTTACAAGAACACAAAGTATGCCATTAAAAAATAATGAAGAACAAAAAGAATTATGCTCGTTATGGAATGTATGAAAAATAAGACTGTTGGAAAATTACAGACCATACAGTCATCTTTTGAACAACCATACAATTGATACTTTTAGCATCATGCCATATTTACTACAAAACATTTCAAAATTGTGCACCTTTCCTACTTTAAATTGTTAACTTTTTTCCCTAAATAAATTATTAGATGTTCCACAATTCTAGATTCAGAAAATATAATAGCGATTTAATACAATCCTTTGTCATGGCCTACTGATGTAATTAGCAATATTATGTTCACAATTCTTAAAAATAACACAAAGGCTTGAAGATGGTTCTCAAATTATAACCTACTGTTGACAAAGGATTTCTCAATTTAGTACACATCATAGAATTAGAGGTGGCTTGATATCATTGACAAATCACAACATTTTGTTTGGTGAAAGTGCAGTATGATACGTATTATCGATACAGGACAAAACGAGAATTAAACAAAGTGATATAAACTGTCTGAAAACAACATTTTCTTCTCGTCTTTATATTCCTTTAAATGAAGTAAACAATGCCATTTAAACCGGAGATAAAATGTCTCTACATCTACCAAAGTAATTGCCACACTTTTAATATCTAAAAACATTTTAGACCATCTCAAGACAGCAGTTATGTATCGCCCAGAGGTTTGAAAGATTTACATTTTCAGATAATACCATATGTACATTTTGATTTGTTCCAGTAAATCATATTTGTTTCTACTCCAATATTGTTTACACTTGTACACTTACCCCATATATTTATTATTAATCCAACTCCGCTACAAGTGCAGAATAAAATAAAATTTTAGTGGATCTTAAATGTTTCCTGAATATTGTTCCAATATACCGGTACTAAAATGATTACAGAATATTGTTCAAAGATGGTTTGTTGCAGACATTCAGCCTATTGTAAAACAGATTTATACAATACAAGTGACGTTTCTTTTGCAAACATGGAATTTGTCTTGTTCAACCAGACTTCTCACATGGCTACCAAGGTCCGATAAAAAGTTTTCCTAGTAGTGCCAACATTTTTTTATTGCTTTGATTGACAAAATGAGGGGATGTAATGTCATTGTGACAAGATGATGTATGTTTCATGTTAACATGACCCGTTTTATTGGCTGGTCTGGTTGAACAAGACCAACATGGATTTGCTTGTATAATTTAGTTTGTGTATGCAATACCATCACGATATTGTATCATGTTACATGGCAGGCAATACCCAGCTCTACAAGTAATACACATTTGCAGCACAGTTAAAGTCCAAGCCAATGTTCTATTTAGCTTCCCATACATATAAAAGTTTCTTAGTACCAAAGACAAAATAAGCAAGTTGCTTCATGGGTCTGGTTTTTGGTAACTGTTTTGAAATGTAAAGCAAAAATTACTACTATAATGTGAAGTTCATGCAAGTAAAACGAATGTGAAGTTTATATTACAAAATTAACATTAAAAAATGTAAGCAATGTGGACCATGCTACAAAAGGGGTGGGCACCTCCATAGGAATCAACAAGGGTACATATACAGGTCTGCAAATTTCAAAACTGAAATTAACCAGGTAGTGAAGCTTAAATTTGAGTACCCCAAAAAGCTGAAGACACTTAATTTTGTGTTCCTTATTAACCAAGAGAATATCTCCTTTACGAATTTTTTAAAATCAAATTTCAGGGAACAACTTGACTGGACAGCACACATGGAAATCAACTGTTCAATAGCAACTTTGGAAAATTCAACTGGCCTTGTGTGCATGCAGCCATCTGTATTATTTGACTGTCCTCAAAATCCACTGGCCAGCAGTCAAGTCAACCCCCATATAAATAAATAAAAAAAAAAAAAAAAAAAGTTAAATCACAGGACAGCCCTGGGCCCAGGCACAAGGTTCGTCTTACCCTTGTGTCTCATGCTGAAGCCAATTCCATTCGTGTTTAAAATGCATTATTTTCTAAAAGGATATTGTACAGACTGTATTTGCTAAAATAACCAAATGTTGTCAACAGGGAATAGTGCTATTTCTATGATGAAGACAAATGAAATTATACCATAGGAGTGTTCAAGTTTCACAACACCTGGCATCTGCAGAGAGTAGTCCATAAAAAATTTAATATGCAAATGTAAAATTAACAAATTTCCCAACAGTTGACAGCCAAAATAAGAAAAGTGATACTTGTGTTTCACTAGGTATATTCAACATAAAACAAAACCAGGGACTGCACGTAGTGTCCAGTAAAATTACTAAAAACCTTTAACTATTGACATTACTTGAAAAGTTCATCTTGCTTTGCACCTGTAAAGGCAAAGCAAAAATAAAGGAATTGTTTCAACATGGAACAAAATTCCCCTTCTTGAACAAAAAGCACTTGCAACTAAACTTGTTCATGTCAACATTTTGAAACTAAATGTCTAGGATACCACCCCCCTCCCCACGATGGCACTTTTCATCTAAAATTGCTTTGATGCAGGACCCACAAGCATATAAATTGGGCTAAACTTAAGTTATGGACCAAAGGATTCTTTTCACATGCTCTTTAAAATCGCACCTTCCCTGCTCGACAGAGATGTAATTATTAAACATTACTATTGGAAGCAAAGTATGGCATTGGAATTAAAATCGACAACCTAATCAAACTATGAAAAAAAAAGTATTCATTTTAAACCCAAAGAGTTCAACACTACAGAATGGCAATATGATTATCACATCTTTTCTAGTAATTTGGTGGCCCTGAAAAGGGCCGTTGGGGTGCTGGATTAGCACGTCAGGTCCAGTCGGCAGCTTAGTATTCTTGAGATTGGGAGGACTTCTTTGCAGTCTGTCCGCCTCCTGCTTTCTTGGGTAGCAGAACGGCCTGTATGTTGGGCAGCACACCACCCTGGGCGATGGTTACACCAGACAGAAGTTTGTTCAGCTCTTCATCATTCCTGATAGCCAGCTGCAGGTGCCTGGGGATAATTCTGGACTTTTTGTTGTCTCGGGCAGCGTTTCCAGCCAATTCTAAAACTTCGGCCGCCAAATATTCTAGAACTGCAGCGAGGTAGACAGGCGCGCCAGCTCCAACTCTTTCAGCATAGTTTCCCTTTCTCAAAAGACGGTGAATTCGGCCAACTGGAAATTGTAGACCAGCCCTGGATGATCGACTCTTTGCCTTGGCTTTAGATTTCCCTCCTTTTCCCCTTCCAGACATTTTGCAGTTTCTTATCGGTAGCAACTCCTTCTAACTTTAAAGTCAACTGTAAGACTGTTGTGAACTTTCACAAATTGTGACGGCTTTTTATACCCCTGTCGCTTCCTGAGAGGATTGAGATCGATAACCAATCAGAAAATTGCGCCAAAATTGTAACAGCCAATAGGATTTCGCCAGTGCGCGAATAAAATTCTCGTAGAATCTCGATGTCGTCATTTCCGTCGAGATCCATTATGGTTGACAAAGTTGCGTGAGATTTCATTTCACACGTATAATTCTGAAAGCAAGGTCAAAATGGAGTTAAGCGATACACAATTTCATATTCTGATAAATTTAGTGATATCTTTCGTAGGTTTATTCACGTGTTTGAACATCATTCCTAAATTCAGCGATGTTTTTATGCGTGCTGATCTATCTGGTGTAGACTTGAGCAAGCGGATAAAGATGAAAATGTGAGTCCTTGAAGATGATTACGAATAGATATGTTATAAATAAGCTTTCTTGTCCTTTGAGAATAAACGAGTTTCACTGCTTTCAACTGCATTAATACAGCTGGGGACTTATACTGCAGCTGTCACCTCTTTCCCTTAACATAGTTTGCACAAGTCGTTTATAAAGGTTAAGGGCTATTGGTAATGCGAATAGGCTTCATACGGTGGGTGGGTGTGGTATAGCCAACAATAACGTATAACGCATGATAAGTGGAAACTTATAAATTAGTAACTTTAAAAAAGTGTTTTTTAAATGAGCAGGTACAATTTGTTTTGCGGAAAAGGTATTTATAAGAGCGAAAAATAGACCATTTGATATTGCATTTTACGTGCAATAGATCACATTACTGAGATAGAATTGAACTATTGCATTGTAATTATTGTGTTAAATGGAGACTAAGCAAGATGCAACGAGCGTTACATTTTTCATATACATTGAGCCTTGTGTACACTGCATGTAGCAAACATCATGATGCCATTTAATGGGGGCTGCGATATTGGTCTATTTCCAGTAGAGCCAGTCCCATGACTGACAGCCATATTACACGCATACCTTAGTCCTACAGTGTAAGATGTCCACCCTGATATTTATAATGTTTGGGTGCTATGTCTTACTACTTAAATGCCGTTGTGTAGCATGATCCATGGTCGACTGACAGGAACTAGAGGCCACATTTTCATGAATATCTCACACACTTGGCAGCCCATATTGACACTTTTCCACAAATTAAAGTCTAATTGCTTTAGTCAGACTATACTTACTCTAATGTCTTTATCCTAACTGAATCAAATTCTGACACAAGCAAGTGGACACCTTCAAGATACTTATCTCGTCTTTATCGACTTCGGCATTCTTCTGCTTCCATTGCATTTCAGCCAACTCAAATATATGTCAATGGAACTTGAAAAGGCGTCCACTTGATCAGGTTAGGAAAAAGACATCAGAGTAAGTATACTCCGACTAAAGCAATTAGACTTAAATTTTTGGAAACGTGTCAATATGGGCTACCAAGTGTGTGAGATATTCCTGAAAAAGGTTAGCCTGCCTTACTTGTAAAATGAAAAGGTGCAGGTTTAAAAACTACAATCGGATCAGTCCAGGCCGTCAACTATGGTGTGTTCTTGGATAAGGCAATCGACTCAGATTGCCTTGGCAATAAATAACCTACTTTTGTTGCTGTGCCATAAAACACCAAAACAAAAACCAAACTATTTAAAAACAATGTCACTATGGCAATATTTATGTTTATTGGGAAGTGTGTTAAAAAATGTTTCTAGTGTAATTTGCTGATTTAGGACTAAATGTTCAGTACATCATTCAATGCACTAAATCAAGGAGTAAAGAATGAAATGTCCTAAATTGTGAACGAATAAATTCATTGGGATAGTTAACATTTCTATTTTTTTCAGGCTTGATTTTAGTTTATCAGGCTCTCTGCATAATATAGTTAATTAGACATTTAAACTTCAACAACACTGACTCCCTACAGTCATTGCATACACCAGCCTTAGGTAAGGAAGTTACAGTAGTAATTGTGAACTACACAATCATGCCAAGATATCATACAATAAAATAAAAGTAACCAGGTTGGGTATATATACAGTTGGACAGTTAATTATACCAGAACTAGTAAATAGCACCATATGCCAGTTTGTTTATTTGTAACACAATTTCCTGTATGTCACTCTTATGCCATATCCTGTGCTCAGACTGCATAATTGCAGAGTAGGGATGTTATTTCAACCGAGTATTATACAGAAAGACACTTCTCACTCTTTACTGATTTTTATTACTTTTAGGCTGTCATATATAGAAATTGGTTTGCAAAATAGGAAGAAATACCTTTTATAATATGTTTTTTTTGAGTTGCACAAGAACAGCTGTGAAACTAAATGCATTTTTTATATCTTTTCTGACAGCAAAAAAATATAATGTAAATGAAAAAAAAAATCGTTTTAGAAAACGTTCATGCAGACTAAATACACCTTTTGTAACCATGGTAATACATGTAAATACAAGAACAAATATCAAATACAGTGATGCATATATTTTCAAACTTGTAAATCAAGCAGAGATATTCTTATGGGTTTTTACAGTATGTTGATAATGATACTAAATGATGGTAACCTGATCTCTCTTGAGACCCTTTTTGTTATTACAATTTATTATTTACAATAGGTAGCTACAGTAACTAAGAAAAACAATGAAATTAGGTGGAAATTTACAATATTTTATTCTCACTTGCTCCTGATATCTATAGTGCATCCTCACTATACTCCCTGAAAGACACATCAAATTGACAACTTGCCCATGTGACACCTTTTCCAATGAATAACTTGCTGACTGAAAATTTTTTGAAACTGCTAACAAATTAAAAATGAAACTTTAACACAAAATTCAGTCTGATCACATTCTTACATTTTTTTATATTGGAAATAAAATCCCTATCCCAGTTTTAAAATTGGAATTCAAATTGTAGAAATGAAACATAAATATAATTACAGTACTGTTAATCTGCTATCACCATTGCCACGAAAAAGTAATACATGTACTTATGTCTCACTATCAGGGCTCAAAATTAGCGGAATTCTGCTAGCCCAAGGCTAGTAAATTTTCTCAGACTGGTAGTTTTCATAATTTTAATAGTTCGATGGCTAGTAAAGTTTCAGTTGTCACCAGTAAGCATTTATTTGTGCTATCATAGGTTATTTTTCAAAATCTGAATGATCGGGCAATGTCCTTATTCTCATGGAGCCAATTGCGTAAATCCCTGATGTTCACTTGCTCCCCTAGAGGCTCGGAACAATTAGGATTTGACTTATTGTATTTCAAAATGAGACTCCATAAATCTTTTACCAGTTTTGTTAGATTTAAAAAGTAGAGTTGTATGTTAAAGACTGTAAACCAGACTTATGTGCTTGTCAAGCCGCCACTGTAGTGCCATCATCATCTGAATCGTTATTATGATTAATGATTCCATCTTTAAAGGATTAGTAATCATGGAGATGCATTTTCTGTTAAAAGGTTCATATTCTTTGCATATCTGTTGGGGAAACCTACACAATGCTGATACTGTCATAATGGGAGGTCTTCTCGCCCTGCTTTCACTGCAGCACAAGAGGTACGGCCTTAAATCGTCTGTCTGTGAAGTTATGATACACAATGACCATGGTGAATGAGATCTTTGTCTTTTTCTCTTAATAAGTTATGTTTTTTTTCTCCAGATGACAAGGCTCTAAAAATGTCTACTCATCTTTTTTTTACAGATAATTTCTGGAGAATTAGTCATTGTTTTTCTTGTGAACTTGTAATGAATATTTTTAAGTAACCATGGGGGTTTTCTGGCACAAGATTTTTGCTTCTAAATGATGAATGATGGTGATGTTTTAAGAAATAAAATTTTTTATTAATCTAGATATGTGTTCAATATTGTTTTATGGGACTAGTGAAAATTCAGCAGAACTAGTAAATTTCCTAATCTACTAGTCCTGGCTACAAGGAAATTTACGTTAAATTCTAGTCGTGACCATGCAATACGCAGAGAATGAGGTTTATTAATTATTTCAGTATCGTTTTGTTTAAAGCTTTCTGTTGTTGCTAATCTTGGCAACTAAATTGTATTGTGTGCACAATCGTCAAATTGACATTCTGAGAGTTTATCCATCTGTGACATGTCACATCGGCGAGTTGTCAGTTGGCGACTTGTCATGCACCTGTTTAAAACAAATACAGATTAGTGTTAGTTGATTACATATCTAATTTCTCCTCATTTAATGAAATTCAGATGTTTTCTTATGAACAAGTAACAAAAGTATCTTTGGACGTTACATTAATAGGAAGGGCATTCATTCTTTGCACACTGGAATTCTGCAGATCACCTAAAACTGTTCAGTATTTGGTTTTGGAAAATGCCAATTTTTTAGTAAGTGAATTTTATAACGGGCTGAGTTTGAGTGATAAAGAAATGTCTTTCAAACATGCTAATCATGGTTTGTTTTAAAAGGAAAAAAATACAAGTTGCAGAAAATTTTAAATAATCAAGACATTAGCAATTAATGGCAACATTGCAAACATACTAATGGAGTGTCTCCGAACAAAAAAATTGTTTTGTATAACATCATCCGATTTCATGACAAACAGTTATGCCGATCGTATTAAATCTCCCAGTGGACCTTGATAGTTGATATTTCAATAAGACTTGAATAATCACTTTGGGAAGACCACCTGTAATACTTTCAGGTACATAGCATATGTATTATATATGATGATATATTTTTGTTTTCATAGCAGATATAACAAATAATTTTGTAAAATGATAAATGCAAATAAGCACAAAAATAGTAACTTTCGCCAAAAAAAGTTTTAATGAGGCAGAGGGGAGGCATGCCCTCTATTTTTATTTTGAGCTCTGAAAAGTTCTTCGGAATCTTTTAAAAAATGGAGTAATAAAACCATAACATGCATGCTGTAAGGCATATATTGCATGCACATGTTGTTCCTTGCAGTTACTGTATTTAATTTCTGTTTCAGCCCAGAAGCACAGGGTGTAATATGTGGAGCAGTGTTCCTGATTATCATGTTTCTGTTTATTCCTGTTCCATTCTACAAACATCTATCTGACACAGTATCAAACAAATTCCCTTATAATGAGGTTTGCCTATTATTTTCTTTTTAAGAGATACAACCATTCATTGTCTTTTTTGTGTACATTGAATTCATTTATTTTCAAGGGTGTTGGATTGGGGTGAGGGAAGAAGGATAGGTCATAAAATTCATTGTTTGTAGCAATCAAGAAAATTCACACAAAATTGCTACTTCACAGCTTGGACTAGAATTATACAGGAAGTGGTATCTAAGCCCTCTCTTGACCAATGTCTGACTTTCTATTGGTATGTAAATAAGGCCCTAAGACACTGCTTTAGCTCTTGAGATCAAAGGAACAGCAGGTTACCTGTTCCTATGGGTAATTTACCTGGCTTTTTATTACCTATAGAAGAGATTTCCAAAAGGTGAAATTTAGTGTTGTGATAGAAGGGATATTTTTTTGTCATTCTTACTTTGAAATACAATTTTAAAAGTCACTTTAAATTGCATCTATATAAAGTCAATCCCTTCTGTACATCTTGGTATATTGGTATAATCTTGGTATATTGTTTAACAATTTGTGTTTGAAAATAAATCTACAATATGAAATCAAATTGTATCAAAATTATCCAGAATTCTGAGTTGTTACACCTTTTTAAAATAGGGAGAAAAAAAATCAATGAAGGGCAAAAGTATCACATGAAAGTAACATCATTACATTTTTAATATCTGTAAAATATAGCAGTATAAGTTTCATTTCTCAATTACAGATGCAAAAGGAGCAAACTGGTTTACAAAATGGTATATCTTTCATTAATGAGCAAAAATTTAAATCGACTCAAAGGTTCCACTTTTCATTGCAACTTTTCATATAACTAGGACAAATAGTCAAATACATTTCTTCTGTTCATTAAAATTTACCTCTGAAGTTCAGAAAGTGAAACTGTTTATGCAGATCTAGCAATCATCTAACACATCTGGTCCCAGCTGTGTACTCACAAATTCAAGCCAACCCCAATCATTCAGATATCTAACTAAGCAATATTTTAGGTTCTTTACACTCTTAAGATATACACATTGCTTTTTATATGCCCTCCATATGGCAGAGCATATTATGTTATGATGTATGTCCAGCCAGCCATTCATCGGTCAGTTCCCTAGTTCATTTATCACAATAACTTGAGTTTTCACCATCTACCATAACCAAATTTGTAAATAGCTTGCATTTATGGCAAGTAATACAGTCAGTGATCAAGGTCGCTGTGACTAAAAGAAGAAAAATGGTTTCTGCACAATGCCTCGAGTTGTCCACCATCTGCAGTTACCAAACATTGTTGATGGTTTGCACATGGGGTAAGGAAAAACCCTATCGATTTCAGGCTCAAAAGGTCAAATGTCAAGGTCACTGACAGAGAAGAAAAATGGTTTCCACACAATAACTTGAGTTTTCAATTATCTATGGTTGCCAAGCTTTGTGCATGGCTTGGGGTGTGGAAGGAACCTTTTGGAGTCAAAAGGTCAAAGGTCAAGGTCATTACTGAAAGAATACAAATGGTTTCTGCACAATAACATCATTTTAACAACTCATATCTCAACCAAGCTTAGTGAATGACTTGCACTTGGGGTAAGGAAGAAACCTATTGATTTTTGGATCAAAAGGTCATAATTTAAGGTCACCGTGACTGAACAAAGAAAAATGGTTTCCACACAGTAACATTACTTTTACATCACAGACGTGGACCAAACTTTGTGGATAGCTTGCACTTCAGGTAATGAAGAAGCCTATCTATTTGGGGTCAAAGGTCAAGGTCACTGTATGAAAGAAGGTTTCTGCTAAAAATATCAGTTATCTACATAGAGCACTGTTAAACATTGGGCGGACGTATAATGTGCCATTCACAATATTCTTGTTTACCATTAGTCCATTTTAAATAATAAACATTTTTGGTCTTGCTGAGTTGGAAGATAAACAGTGAAAACAACACCTACATGCATTTGATTAGTCTCAATTAAATGAATGTACTCCAGACCCCAAAAATGTCATTTAATTAAATTTTGATGACCAAGTTCAGTGTTTCCAATGCAACTTAGGGGCAGGATTTTAAAGCTTCATTACAATCAACAAATTTTAAATTCTGTCCAAATACATTAAACGAATATTTTGATGGATATATTTGGTATTCATTTTATCTCTGATTTTTACACTGGACCTATCATATTTATGTGAGGAAAGTTACCTTGAAATAAACAATTGCTTTAAGTGAAGTTCCTTAATTGTATTATTTATTAATGGACCTAAAAAAATTCTCAGTAATTTGGCACAATTATTTTTCTCATCTGGGAATGGTGGTGAGACATAGGTACCACTTTTCAGGCACTGATGATGTTGTCATGATAATGTAGGGTGTTGTGTTTACGATTTTGAAAGTCACATATATTGTATTTAAATACTTCATTCATCGGAAACTTTGTACAATGTTACAACCAATATATGCTATATAAGTTTGTACCAAGGTATGCTGTGAGTTTATGGTTTTCCAGCATAAGCAGAAACTATATGATAATAACTCTGTTCATAGGCAAGACACCATGTTCCACAGAATACCGTATATACTCATGAATAATCTGATACCAACTACAAACTGCATAGACCCACATCTGCCATCGCATAATGTGCTGGCAGATCCAGGTCTATGCAGTTTGTAATGACTAATCAGTAGAACAAACAACATGGACCCTGATCTGCTGGCGCATTATGCAACGGCAGATCAGGGTCTATGTTGTTTGCATTTGAACTAGGATTATATGCGAGTACTTATGGTACTTGTTTAAGATGCTACATTTTCTTGCAAACTTTACTTTCATTGATAGAAATATGTGCTTTTACTAGAAAAAGTAATTGACTTGTCTACTTGTGGCAACATTCATTGAAAGATATGTATTGTTACAGCCCGCAATTTTTAATTCGTTATTTCCAGAAACATTGCTGTAGGACAATAAATTTATAATTTGGGTGTGGTTTTTTGTGTGACAATACATGCTTATCTATTTGCAGTATATTGAATACATAGCCGCGCTGCTTTCCATCTGCTGTATGATTTTCCTGGGATTTGCGGATGACGTTCTGGATTTAAAATGGCGTCATAAACTGCTTCTTCCTACAATGGCTTCCTTACCACTGCTGATGGTGTACTTTGCAAACTTCAACTCCACAACCATCATAATACCAAAGCCATTTCGAAGTCTTTTTGGTTTTGATTTAGACTTAGGTTTGTGTTTTCAGCATTTTGTGTGTTGTTGTCCCTTGACTACTATTCAGGGCAAGATGCTGGTTGCCATTCAGGTCATTTTACATAAAAAATCTGTTTTGAGGGCACCTTTTTATGAGACGGGTCATTTTTATGCACTCAACTGCTGCATTTAAGATAATATTTGCAATGCAAAACAGGTTAAACATACTAAGTTGATGCCTAAAGTCCACATGTACAATGTTACCATAGGCAGTGTGTTTAACTTCTGTATATTAAAACAGGGCAGGCTCCAAGAACTACAGGGTGCAAGCTAGAGGGGACAGGATGCCTCCTAAGGAGGGCAGGGTGCTTCTCCTCCTAAAACAGGCCAGTGACAACACTGTTATGATCTTTAACTTTTGTAAATTGATAAAGTTCATTTTACTTTGACTGTATTTCTAACATCACGTACAAACATGCATTTTGATGACACAGATTTTGACTTGACTTGGTCTTATAGACTGGATCAACAAAACTGGAGAATCTTAAGTATATAGAGTTCTTGAAGGGCCTCAGACATTTGTTTCTAAAGGCAGGAGGGGATGGTTATTGAAGTATTTTCCTAACCTATTTTGAGTCTGAAGAAATATAAAGCTTATGGTGGAAGAACTTGTGCTAATTTTAACCTTCTTATATTGATTCCTATTCAGGAATATTGATCAGAAAGTTTTGAAACATCGGAGTCTCTTTAAAATCAAACTCAAAATAAATTTCTTCTTTTCATTAGCTGTTCTGGTCATAGACCCAAAGAGCTTATGGGATGGTCTGTTGTCTATTGTCCATCATACCATTAGCACAAGTTTGTTATCTCTACTCTTAAACTACTTGTAGGATTGTTAAGAAACTTTACACACACATATTCATGACATGGTCTATTTGGTGCTAAATGAAAAAGGTGTCTCATGGGCATCCAATATGGCTGCCACTGTGACAGTGGAAATCTTGAAAATCTTGTTATCGCTACTCTTCCTGAAAGGATGGACATATCAGCATGGTGTTTCCATTGAAGAAATTGAGTTGATGTTTAGTTGGTCCTAAATGAAAATGGTGCCAATCTGACATCCAATATAGCCACTATGGCAGCCATCTTGAAAATCCTGTTATTGCTACTCCTCCTAAATGGAAAGACATATAGACATGGGACTTTCACCTGAAGACTTGTTATCATGTCTAGTTGGTCCTAAATGAAAATGATGCCAGACTGACATCCAATATGGCCACCATGATGGCCATCTTGAATATCTATTTGCCACTCCTCCTGAGTCAAGGAACGTATCAACATGGGATTTTCAGCAAAAGACTTCCAAAGTTTTATAGTTGGCCCTAAATGAAAATGGTGCCAATCTTACATCCAATATGACAGCCACAATAGCCATATTGAAAGTTTTGTTATCTCTACTCCTGCCAATGGATGGTCATATTGACATGGGGTTTTCATCAAAAGACTTCTAATAATGCCTAGTTCATCTTAAAATGAAAATGGTGCCAATAATACTTAATGGAGGACTGGGGACTAAGAGTGCCAGAAAAGGAAAGCAATGTAAAAGTAGCAGGTAAGTATTACATAATTAAAATTAGCTCCACTCCCCCCAAAAATATATATTGCTCAAGAATATCAGAGAGGGTTTCAACAATCAGCATGGAAAAAGAAGAGATGGTCTTGGATTTGTGGAATTCTTTTGAGCTAGTAGAGCGTTGGTCATTTCAAGGGACTGGTGCTCCAGTTACATTCAGTGATAGACTATCTTATATAGGTTATATATAGAAAGACTGTAGTTATCACCTCTTTGAATAATTTTGTTTTCTTCAGTCTTAAATTTCCATAAAATAAATATAAAAAATTTATATAAAATATATACCTAATAACACTTATGAATAGCTTTTGATTTTTGACTGTGTTACCAGAAAACCAAAGACAAGACATAGGTATCAATTTCCCATAGTGAGCATGTTGGCATCTGCAAGATGGCATTGTCAGCATTAAGATTTTGTGTTTAAATTGTTCCTAGTCAAATGCCTATATAGTACAGTGGTCCCTCTCTTGAACAGCCCCCCTGATCAGTGGCCACCTGCTTTATATGGTCAGAATCTTATGGCACAGATGAGTTTGTGTTCAAAAGTACCCCTCAAGGACAGCCACCCCTATAATGTGACTAGCGGCAAGTTTCAAATTTACCCTTCATGAGCGGCCACATAATGGAGTTTACATGGAAATCTCACAAATATTTTCTTGATTTCTAAATTCAACACATTGACATTTGTTCCAACATACCAATAAAGTAACTTTAATCCAAACTAAGAGGTATGTAATTCGATTATCCTTACTGTTTGTTCCTTAGAGGTTAGGTTTTGTCACTTTGATCATTACTGGCTATTATTATGACCGATAATTACCAAGATGACAAAAGCTAAATGCTGATAAGCTCAGTATTGTTCAGCTCCGTGTGACATCTGGTCGCCAGAAATTAAAAATGGTATGTTAGCCATTGTGGTTTCTCTCTCATTGATTACAAAATGAACTTGAAAAGGTACCAGACTAAAACTAGTTAGTCACATGACAAGCTCACTTCCTTTGTAAATTCAGAGCATCTTGTGTAATAACTACAAATTGCCAATGTGAGGAATAAGTTGTTGCAAAATATGCAAAATGTTTCAGTTGCAGAAGGGGTGGCCTTATCAGAGGGGGACCACTGTACATTATAGTGTAGTTCACAGGTATAGACTGAGTTCAGCAGAACCCTGGTTTAAGACTACACATTTTGAATTCCAGGTTACTAATCAAGGCAACAACATCACATGTCAATCTTACATGTCTCCTTTTTCATTAATTCCAGGAGTTTTGTATTATGTCTACATGGGAATGCTGGCAGTGTTCTGTACCAATGCAATCAATATTTTTTCTGGCATCAATGGGCTGGAGTCGGGACAGAGTCTAATCATAGCAATATCTGTCCTGGTTTTTAATCTATTAGAACTCACAGGTAATACTATTTGCTCAGATGAGAGCATATTCTGACTGTAACATTTACTTTCACTGTGTAGTTGCCACTTATCAATACCCAGGTCACAGGGTGAGAAAGTGTTGTCAGCACTGTGCTGTAGGTTGTTACACTGTGATTGAGAAAAGACAGGCTGAGGTACCAAACAGGGTAATCCACAAACGCTAGAAGTAAACCTCTGATGCTTAACATAATTTACTTATGTGCCCTTACCTAGTAAGTGTAGAACATATATTGCTTGATGAATTGCCAGAGTTTGATAACCACACTACTCATTAATGTAGGATTTTCTATAAAACAACTGTTTCTTTTGAAAATTTTAGTACTTTATAAGGAAGTAATTTTTTTTTTAATGTGAAAATTTTATACAGATTGGATCAAAAATAAAATCACAACCAGTTGAATTTATCCATTATATAAGGTAAACTAGGTGTCTAATAATGAGTGCAGCAGCTCACCTCCTTTTAACCAAGCTAGGCACTACAGACACCATTAAACTATAGTTCACAAGTTGCCCGGGCCAAGACTGATAGCAGTCAGTTGGAATTTTCAATCAACAGTAGACTGGCAGGTGGTATGTAGATGGAGTTATGGGTTTTATTTGGTTGATTTTTTTACTGCACAGGAACATGGGTAGTTTATTTAGGCAATTGGAGTAAAGTGCCATGTTTAAAGGACACACCTTGGTAGCAGAACCAGGGTTGATCAGATGGTAGGATTCAAACCCAGGCCCTTTCGGTTGTGAGTTCCACATGCTAACCACTGCAACACTTCAGCTCCTGTCTCCATTAATCACCTATTATGAGATGTGGGAGGGCACATCGGGACTATTCTACATCCAAGAGGGGGGATGGAGTGTGGGAATTTGTCAATTACGCTAGTATATTTCACTATGGTACACTCGACAACAAGATTAGAATGGTCAAGTCACGATAGAAATGCTATATCTTATAATAATTAACCCTTTTCAATCGGGATAAGACTCCATTCGTACTGTACCTTTGCTATCAGGATACAACTCTGGTCATATGTTCACTACATTCTGTCTACCACTTATTGGAAATGTGCATTTAACCGTGTAATACATCATCATTTTATGTGTACTCTTTTAACAAGAAGGAAATAGAGGTAGAAAGTTCACAAATGCAGTCACAGAATGAGTTCAAGCAATCCCAAAACTGGTAAAAAATTGATTTAAAAATTGAGTTTTAACATATTGAGATCGAAAATGGCAGTCACTACTCAAGTAGCAAGTGATAGCAATTTCGTGTGGAAAAATTACATTTTAGGCAGTGGGGATCGTTATCTTTACTTCATCAAAATTAATGGAGTTGATGATAACTGGTTATTTGAAAATTTGATTTCAAACATGAGTTTTAACATGCAGAGATCAACATGGTGGACATCACTGAAGCAGCAAATTATTGCAATGATGTGGATGATGATTTTGATGAAAATATAGACAATTTTGTGGGGAAAATTTACGTTTTATGCAGTGTAGATAGTGATCTTGACTTTTCAATGGAACTAACAGAGTTGCTGATAACTCATTACTAGAAAATTTTATTTAAAAACAATTTAATGTGCAAAGATCAAATGGCGGACAGTACTGAAGCTGTTTGATGATGTTCCACCAGAAATAATCTTTCTAAAAGTATGTAAAGTATGTAGTTTATATAATAAATTTTTATCCTATTTTTTAATGACTTTACCATTTCAATCCTGAAGAACTTACATCTTTTACCCTTTATTTACTTTTATTTGGAGGGGTTTATATTCATGAAGATTTTTGCAGTTTCTCAACTTTTATATTATTTCAACCTTATTAAGATTTTTTTTTCTTTTATCTTGAAGCAATACATATTCACATTTATGTTGAAGGATTTATAATATATATTTACATTTAAAAAAAAAAAAACCCATTTTATTTCTAGAACTAAACTATCAATTGGCACTATACAGCCAGTTTTGTGCTGATGTGCCATTAAACTATCTACATATATATACACTGAGTTGAAATTTGTTTAAGAATTTTGGTAATTTAGGCCTTTCCCAATGGAAATTTTGTTGTGCAGTGTGGGTCTTCACAGAAAAACTTTTCAGACACCTCTCACATTTGAGAACCAACTTTAAAGAAACTCATATTTGAGAAACCAACCAAACAGGATAACTTTCAATAATGGTCTACGGAGATGTGTCATGTTTGAGTCTGTTCTTATAAACTGGCAGATATGTTAATGGGCATCTTTTTTTTTTGTCTTAAGATCTGCATATAGGATATGATCATTATCTTAGATTCTTAATTCATGAATAGGTCCATAATTGATAAACTTATGTTTATTGCTTCATATTTGTGATCTGACATGAATTAACATACACACCACACCCCTTGCAGGGAAGGTGGATTGTATTACAGGTAAGAAAATTGAGCTTTTCTTAACTTTAAAATTGTTTATTCAGATTTCAAACATGGCTGATGTCAATGAGGGTACTAATAGACTAATAGAGAAAGTGAATTTTGCTTCACACCACCTTTGCTTTGCATAATAATGGAAGGAGGAAAAAACCTTCACATTATGGATAAATCTGCTCACAGTAGTAAAATGACTTTTTCCCTTGAGTAAGAATTTTACCTTTTATTAAGCCTGCATTTACAGATAATGAGACTAAATGATCTAAATTTATCTTTGGTGTCAAATTTCATTCATTAATCTGTGGTTGCAGTTGTCTTTGCTATTTTAAATACCAACTTTAGTCCAGACATGTACCTGCTATATAGCGCCTGAGCTCAAGATAGGTTACTGCAGCTCAATTTTCAAACTTTAGTCAGGATGTTTACCTGCTACCTGCTATATAGTGCCAGAGCTCAAGATAGGTTACTGTAGTTCAGTTTACTTGCTATATAGTGCCTGAGCTCAAGATAGGTTACAATAGCTTATTTTTCAGTACTTTTGTTACTGGAAATTGTAAAATGTTAGCAGTAATAAAGCTGAAAGAAATGTATAAAAAAAAATATTTTCATGGTAAACAGTAAAGAGCAAACTTATAAGTGGTTTGTTTATTTGCAAGAATTTGATTTTACAAATATGCAGCATTTATTAACTTATGAAAATTTTGGATTGATATGAAATATTGTAACTTGTAATTATTTTGTTGGTGCAAATGAAAAGCTTTACTTTTCCATTGTTTGTTTTCAGGGGATCAGAAAGCAGCCCATGTGTTCAGCATTTACTTCATGTTGCCCTACATTGCAGTGTGCTCAGCTTTACTGTACTATAACTGGTATGAATGACGCATTTGAATATTTGTAAGATTTTCTACAATCAAGTGTCATCGTGTCTGCAAATGCAGGTATTTCTTGTTATTTCATGGTTCTGGTACTTCATGGTATGGTCCAAAACCACTCGAATATGTAGTTAATTCATCTTAACAACTTTAAAAAATGGAATCTTCAAAAAGTGTTGAGTAAATATCAGCCTGTCTCTTGCCATAAGTTGTTTTGAAACAATGCAGGGCTATTGACAGCAAGAGGAAAAATGTAAGTAGGGATCACAAAGGATTGATCAGAGAATATAATTTCCAAAAACCTAATTCAGTTTCTTAATTATTAAAGGTAACATTTCCTCCAAGCAGATATGATCTATAGTGCAAATGGCTTACCATATTATTATCAGAGTCAATTTTATAGCTACATTATTGTTCAACTGCCTTTTGCTCTGAAAAGCACCTGAATTTTACATGCAGTGAATTAATTTATTTTCATGAGTATCAGTTGTTTTTGGTTTTGTTTCAGATGACATATTTGTCTGGGCTTAAATTCTTGGATTTGGGAAGCTCAAATGGATAATTTTTTCTTGGTTCTTTAAATTCATGGTTTGTAGTAACCAAGAAATTCTCAGAAATTGGTATGCCTTGAAAAACAGTGTATACAGCAATAAAATATAGGCAATTTCGTATTTTCTTCTGTCATGTTTTACATTTTTATAGCCCTGCCTATGTAGAGGGGGCAGTGTATAGTAATCCTTGTGTCCATCCATCTGTCTGGCATACAATCTCGTTAGTTGAACTAGTTCAGAAATTTTTAATCATGATGGCTTGTCATTAAATATTAGGGTTATCACCTGAAGATGCACATTAGACAGATTGCTCCCACAGTTGTTATAAGAGGTATTGCTCTTTTAGACTCGGAACTAAATGCAGTGTATGACAATCTTTCAAACACAACAAATCTCAAAGTTTTTGGTTTAGAGGGATTTATCCGTCTCAAGTATTTGGCATGCTGTCTATAAGTTACTAAGAATAGTTTGTATTTCTAATAATGGTGTTTTTTTCTATATTTACCTTTATTTGCCAGTTGGCTTTGAAAAGTGTATCTAGCAATGTAAAGGGATATAACTAAAATTTTAAACCTAAGATTAAATGATTATACTAAGAGTGGTTACCTTCCTTTATTTTTTTTGACAGCTTCTATGTAGAATCATTTCAATACAAAATGCTCATAAATGGTAATTGCTTAATTATTTTGTATCAAATTTTTTTAATCCATTCTCTATTAAGACATAAAAGCAAGAAGAGACTTAAACATATAAAATTCAGATTACATATTTTTACAGGGATATTGGTATTTGTTTATAGCAACATGTTTATCAGTATTTCACAATTTATAAGCCGAGTCCAAATGCAAACATCATAGATCCTGATCTGCTGTCGCATAATGTGCCAACAGATCAGGGTCTATGTTGTTTGTTCTACTGATTAGTCCCTACAAACTGCATAGACTCAGATCTGCTGGCGCATTATGCGACTGCAGATCTGGGTCTATGCAGTTTGCAGTTGGTGTTGGATTATACGCGAGTATATTAGGTATTCAAGGGTAAATTTCTGCCAAGTAGACACAACATGATATCAAGATAATGAGGAGTCTTATTATGAGCTAGACCTTTGCATATTTATAAGGTGATCTTGCATCTGATTGGTCATGTTTTTTCCTATACTAGAGACTGTATTTTTGATAGGATTTTGATCAAACTTGATTATGATTTAGATCTACCCATATTGAGGTAATGATCTTGCATTTGGTTACCAGAGTTGATCAACACTGTAGCAACTATATTTATTATTAGATTTTGATCAAACTTGATTATGAATGAGAGCTACCCATATTAAGGTAATGATCTTGCATTTGGTTACCAGAGTTGATCAACACTGTAGCAACTATATTTATTATTAGATTTTGATCAGACTTGATTATGAATGAGATCTACCCATATTAAGGTAATGATCTTGCATTTGGTTACCAGAGTTGATCAACACTAGCAACTATATTTATTATTAGATTTTGATCAAACTTGATTATGAATGAGATCTTCCCATATTAAGGTAATGATCTTGCATTTGGTTACCAGAGTTGATCAACACTAGCAACTATATTTATTATTAGATTTTGATCAGACTTGCTAAATAGTCTTATATTGTCAAGATGTTGGATGATTTTGATTATAAGCAAAATCTATGTATATTTATGTGGTAATCTAGTATCTGGTTACCGATCTGGAGACTGAATTTCTGTCAGATTGTGCTCCAAGATATTGAATATCATCGTTGTCTTAGGTTTTATAATAAGTGAGATATACACATATTAATGAGATGATCTGGCATCTGATTGGCTGAGTATGTTACTGATCTAGATCTAGAGACTGTGTTTCTCATCCATTGTTGATAAAACTTGGTAAATAGGTTTATATCATCAATATCTTTGAGGAGTCCTATTTTGATCAAGAGTCTCTGCATATTAATTATGCCTTCATCTTTGGAAAGAATTTTTATCTATCCATAAAATCGGTAGAATTGACATGATATAAAGTTTGGGAGACAGTTTACTTGCTTCATAAAAACCTGCTTAGTGAATGGTCAGCTGTTCTGTAAGCCAGGTGAGCCATATCAGGCCTACTTGGACCTCTTGTTATTTGAGATATATGAAGTAAAGCCATAACATACTGTAGCAGACTCACATGTGATTAATTCAGTCTGCCTATTATACACAGTTGTCCCCTAATTAAAAAGTACAAAATATTTGATGATCAGAATAAATTACCTTGTAAATTTGTCTGCTTGATGCTATTTATTTATCAGAATCAGGTGTTTGTTAGGACAGAATTTTAACTTTGCTTGCTTACAGCCAGTTGAGCATTTGAGATGGCTTGTTATTTGTCATCCCATGACTGTTGTTGAAACCTGTTAGTGTTTGCTTGTAAACTTCATAGTTCTGATAAGTCCCAATGAATTTTATCAAAATTGGCATTTAAGTATGTATTTTAGCAATAACCAGCCTCCATTATCGTGGAGTAAAATTCAACGGGCACTTATTTATTTGTGTGCAATGTAGTAAGCTTGAGAACACTGTAGCTTTGTAACTTAAACAAATACACATGGACCTTGACCAGAATTGATGTGCAATTAAATTTCTGCCACATCTTAGATGAGTTGGATAGTCAGCAGTGTGTGACCTTGATTTCCAGGTCAATGATCTTGACTTACATTTTAAAAATGTAATGGCAGGTGAACACAGGAATGGATTTTGATCAAACTTAAAATCTTTGTATAAATCAGCAATACCTCCAAAGAATTTGATAACCAGCTTTCCATTACCCATGGGGTCAAAGTTGAAAATCACATTTTAGATTTTTGGTCTGCATTAACCAATGAACACAATAAATTCAACAAATACAAATAGATCTTTTGTATTTTATTTGCCCTCCTCACACTTCTTTGAGACATAAACATAATCACGCTTTTTTAACATGTTTTTACATGATATATCCCCAGAAGGAATGTAATTAATACATACCTTGATAGCATTTTGTTCTTGGGTGCTAAAAATAAACTGAATTACACATGAATTAGTAATCTTCTACTACTTTCTTTTGACAGGTATCCATCTCAAGTATTTGTTGGTGATACTTTCTGTTATTTTTCTGGGATGACCTTTGCAGTGGTAGCTATACTGGGACACTTTAGCAAAACAATGCTTCTTTTCTTCATACCTCAAGTGATCAACTTTATATATTCAACACCACAACTTTTCCACATAATTCCATGTCCAAGGCATCGATTACCAAGGTAGGAAATCCTGAAACATCAGATACTTCAAGCCTATCTGATAGATATTTCTCAATAAATCAAAGAGTTTTCTCCCTTTCCACATACGGCTGTCTGTGATATTTTGGGTCAGCATTACAAGTATGGAAGTATTTTAACCTGACATAGCTGTGACATTAAGAAATGTGAACTGGAAATTTTGCAGAACTAAGGAAAGAAGTTTTATTTTAATGTCAGACAGTAAGCTGTTAATCGTATTGTTTTCTTCATAATGATTGTCAAAGTTGACTTAAGCTATGGTGGATGAAAGGGAAGTCACTTGTGCCAAAGTCCAATTCGGGAGCTATCCATATTTGAAACTCTGTACTATATGATGTAATCAAAACTCTTTAATAAATGCAGGCCACCTACAAAATGTATAGAAAGTAGCTCTGTTTAAAGAGATAGCCATAAGTTAGAAAGCTACCCCTGAAATCAGCCACTAGTTGTCATAAAATTTTACAACTTAAAGCATGTTTAAAAAGAAATACTAGCATTCATATTACCTTACTTTCTGTTGTGAAGTGCAGATTTAAACATCAGTACATTCAATTATTATTGCAAATGACCATGGGTTTATAGTGAAATAAATCAGCTCAAGACTTTACAAAACAGTTCCAGAGAAAATAATTATACTTGGTAGACCCCGAAAGAATGTGAAAATTGAAGTTGTCCCCATCTTCAAAATTGAAAAAATATACATGTGCATATCTGTTACAGATACTTCTTAGTCTCCGTATCTTGGCTGCATTACTACATGTTGTATATACCTTGAGACAAATGCTCTGGTAAATACAGTATGTATTGCCTTTATGGACCCTAATACATGAAGGATACCTGGCCTTGCTTTCATAAAACTTCTCACCTTCAGTACGTACTCAACTCCAACTTTTATCCCTCTGTACATTTTTCATGAAGTCAAATGTAAGGGCGGTACCCAAGTGTTCAAAATAACCATCTCTTTTAATCTGTCATAGTGAACAGATATTCAGTGTGCAGAATTTGAGCTGAGATTTAATTCAGACTTGAGATGTTTTATGAAAGCAACACATGATCATGAAAGAGACTTTGTATAATCCTCAAAAAAAATCCTTGGTGGAATCTCAAATTAAAAGGTCCAATACTTTTGCTCATTACATACGTGGGCATCTGTTTAATTGTAACAGAAGACTAGTTTTTAATCACAATTATAATTTCTAACTGCAAATATCATAAAGACATTTGAACAGTCACAAACTATACGTGACCTGTCTGTTATGCAAAAACAAAAAAATGTGTAATTGTAACAGTGTGAAAAAAAATAGAGTAGGAAGGTCAGTACAGATTTTTTATATTTTACTTTTTGTGTTCAGCTTGGGTAAGTTCATGTCACAGTTTCCAAAGTTACTGTTAAGGAGTGAAAAACAGTCGGTATCAATTTTTTCTTCTTTCTTTCTTACACGATGTAAGTTATAGGATTGGGGCCAAATTAAAATATGGTAGGTTGGGTTACTGGAACCACTTTCTTTTTTTTTTCTAACGTAGATGATTTTTTTGTACCACTTGTTCTTTTGCTTGTTATAGAAGTTGAATGAGTTTATTAAAACCATCTTCATATCAGCAATAGTTATTTAAATGTTTATTGATTTTTCTTCAGAAAAAAAATGTGAACATGAAAAATATGAGACATGCTGGGAGACTCTTAACATGTCAGTGTGAATGACACCTGTCGCATATAAGCCGGGTACAAATGCAAACAACATATACCCTGATCTGCTGTCGCATAATGCACCGGCAGATCAGGATCTATGTTGTTTGTTCTACTGATTAGTCCTTACAAACTGCATAGACCCAGATCTGCAGATGCATTATGCGATAGCAGATCTGGATCTATGCAGTTTGCAGTTGGTATCAGCTTATACACGAGTATATACGGTAAGTTATTGCTAACACTTAGCATAAATGCAGAGATCTGAATCAAAGAAGATGCCGACATCCTTTTGCAGACATATACAAGCAAACAAGCTTAATTCCACTGCTTTAATTTAGACTGCAGTTTTTTTAGTGTTCTTAAAGATTGCTATCAAAACATATCTCGACAATTAGGGATTAGGTGCTAAAACAATGCCAGTGACAGCAAACAAAGTTTTTTCAAAACAAAGCTTCTGTCTTTTCCATATATAAACAGTTCTGTTGAAATTGAGTTTCACTCACTCGCTTGTCTCAATGACTGCTGACACTGGTCAAAAAGTGGGAAGAACTTGAATTAACATTTCCCACCATTGTGGGCTTGCCTAATCCTAAGGAGTGCTCTGCTTTGTTGACTGGATTCTGATACCATGTGAACTCTGTTTGTGACTTGCTGTGCCTTAGTGTTATTAGAAGGCTCTCACAGCATATGGTGGGGTGAGGCTGCTGTCTTATTGAAGGGAAAACAGTATCGTACAACAGTTTGTGCCAGTCACATGCAACCCCCAATTTCCCTGCCACAACCCAGGCTATTGTGCAGTTAAATAAACAGGAGGACAGTGGAGATGTACTCTCAGATAAGGTCTTGATCAATCTGAAGACATCTACCCATAAGCCAATTAATGCAAAATGAATTATATTTGCACAGGACTAAGCTTTCATGAAATTTTGCATGTGAATGAAATCATAATCAATAAGTTTTTGTTGTTACAAATCTTTCATAAACATGTTATATATTTCTCAGCACTATACATACTGTGGGAATTAAAACAAGCACACAAACGTGATGCTTTACCATCTTATGGGGTGGGGTGGTGTGGCACTTTGAATATCAGCTGGGATCATATTTCTTTGTGACTTTAAATTCGTATTCTTGCATATCCACAAAATTCATGAAAATTGGTACCCCATGAGTAATAATGAATTCACAGTACATTGATGGCCCCACACATTGCACCAGATAATCCTATATTGCACTAACCTATCCTTTAAAAATACACCATAGGAGCTTGGCTTCAGATAATCATAACATTTCTCCTTTAAACTTTTTGTGATGTTTTTTCATTCCATGCGATATTACTGAATGGTGAAAAAAACAAGGATGGCCAGTCACCATCTTTGTTCGTCTATGGTAGAATCAAACAGACAACTTTCAACCACAAGAAAAGTTTACTCATATTTCTCTGAAATTCCAACTAGTGCACTTCATTTTAATAATTTATTATGTGCATTAGTTTTTTTTTTAAATTTACATATGTGTCATCTGTGAAAAAACTGGAACAGAAATGAAGTGCCAAGTCAGAAATAATTGGCATCCCCTGGTCTCTTTAGTTGAGAGCATACACATTCACTTTTGTCACATTAAGCTTCCATAGTTGAGATTAGGAAAACTGTAGTGCTAAATTCAACATACAAGAGTAATTTTCAGGGCATTAATTTGTCTTCCTAAAACATAAATTTCTTAATTCTTGTATTGATGATCCTTTTTATACTCCTGCCATAAGGCTGAGTGTATTATGATATTGTTCGTCAATCCATATGTTACCAAGTTGGTTTCCACACAATATCATGAGTTGTCCACCATATACAGTTACCAAGCTTTGTGGATGGCTTGCAGGTGGGTTGAGGAAGAACCCCATCAGTTTCAGGGTCAAAAGCTCAAAGGTTGTGGTCATTGTGACTGAAAATAAGAAATATGGTTTCTGCAAATTAACTTGAGTTCTGCAACATATGTAGTTACCAAACTTTGTGGATGGCTTGCACTTGGGGTAAGGAGAACCCTATTGATTTTGGAGTCCAAAGGTCAAGGTCATTTTCCTCAGAAAGAATAAAAATGGTTTAGGCACAATAACATTATTTCTGCATCACATACCTGGACCAAACTTTGTGGATTGCGTTGCACTTTGGGTACAGTCAAAGTATATTGATTTTGAGGTCAAGTCTCGAGGTCACTGACTGAACAAAGAAAAATTAGTTTCTGCACAGTGACATTAGTTCTACATCACAAGCCTGGACCAAACTCTGTGGATGGCTTACACTTGGGGTAAGGAATAAGCCTTTTCATTTTGGAATCTGAAGGTCAAAGGTCAGGTTCACTGTGACAATGAAGAAAAGTGGTTTCTGCACAAAAAGTTTACTTATCTGCATAGACAACTATTAAAGTCTAAAGTCAGGGCAGGCATATTATGTGCCATTCACAGTACTGTTGTTAACATGTATATTGATCAGTTATCCAATTATTCAATTAAGTGTCTCAATCCAAATTGATGGCTTTTGTTGTACTGGCAGCATCATGTGATAATAGAGCTTAACAATGGTGTTTAAGAAATTATAAGTATTTACATATTAGCAAAGTCCCTTTTATCCCATGCCAACAAAGTTGGGAGCATTTTCCCCTTTTGTTCATGTGTTTATTCATTCATTACACATTGAGCATGTTGGACCCAATTTCTCCCTGGCATTTGTATTCATTTCAGGGAGAGTAACTTGCCCACACCCAAACTAGGTCGCATTGACCTTAGTTTCATGCTTGAGTGACTTTTTTATTTACAGCTGTTTCTTCGTTACACCTGCAATATCTTGGATCCTATTTCAAAAATCCTAATTAAATTTGGTATGTGGATGCATCACAGGAAGAGTAACTCGGTGATGTCAAAATTGGTTATCTTGACCTAATTTCACACTTTAGTGACTTTTGTGTTTTCAGCTATCTGTTTGTTACAACCTCAATATCTTGAATCCTATTTCACCTACACTCATGAAAATTGACGTATAAGTGCATAACAAGGAGAGTAACTCAGCAGTGCCTAAATTAGGTCACTGTGACCCAGTTTTCATGTCATGAAATTTTTTTTGCATGGGTCTCATGTCAAAACTAGGTCACTGTGGCCTGATTTTCATGCTTTAGTAACTTATATATTTTCACCTTCACTCATAAAATTAATATGTGGAGGCATCTTGGGGAGGGTAACTCAGCCATACCAAAAGTAGGTCCCTCTGACCTAATTTTTACACTTGAGTGACATGTATAATTTGTGCTATTTGTTCATCACACCCTCAATATCTTAAACCCTATTTCACCTAGTTGTGAAAGTTATGTGGATGCATCTAAAGGAGAGTAACTTAACCATACAAAAACTAGGTCATTGTGACTTTAATCTGATTTTAATGCTTGAGTAACATTTGTATTTTCAGCCATTTGTTTATCACATTCTCTATGTATTTTTAATCCTATTACATCAAGTATGTAGTAGGTTGGTTTTTAACTGCATTTTCAGCTTTTTTGCTATTGGCTATATCATGCCAAGGAAATGGGAGCTAAGTGCCTTTCCCAAGGACACTGAGGCAGCCAACCCAGGCTGGCCTGCATGGATATCGAACCTGCAACCCTAGGATTATGAGTCAAATGCTCAGTGAGCCTAGATTAACTGTCATGGTGTTTGCCTTTGTGTCTAGTTAGTATATTGTTGATTACTCCACATGCGCTTCTGTTGGTGAGGGTATTCACATTGGGACTAAACATCTTGTTTTCTTGTGTGCATAGCATTTTCCTCTAAAATGACAAATTTCTCACCTTTTTTTATTCATATTTCAGATATGATCCAGGTATAGACAAAATTGGAATGAGTTTTACCAAATTCAAATACAAAGACCTCCATATTTTAGGGAAATTGTTTATTCAAGTATGTAGAAAACTGAGTTTACTTGAGGTTAAAGAAAATGTTGGAGAAGATAAAGAGTACATGGAGTGTAATAACTTGACATTAATAAACCTCCTGCTAAAATTCCTGGGACCACTACATGAAAAGACAACAGTCATTATTCTTTTAGCAATACAGGTAAGCAATGCAAAATATGTATAGTCTGTACGTATTTTTTTGCTTTGTGTACGAGGTACATAAATCACTTTTTTTTTATGGCACTCTTGTCATTGACCTCACTGTTATCACTGGCATAGGTGTCAACATAAACTTTTAACATATCTTTATAAATTATGAATGTATATTCATGAAATTTGAGTAGAACTACTCACTGCCATCATAGTGACCTACTTTTCACACTGATGATGTGGCAAAATTTTTTTACACGCCCACCATAAGGGGGAGTATATTATGTTATGATGTTTTTCATCCATCCATCTGTATGTTATTAATTTGGTTTCTGCACAATAACTTGAGTTCCCCTGCATCTTCAGTTACCAAACTTTGTCGATGGCTTGCACTTGTGGTAAAGAAGAACCGTATCTATTTCAGTCTCGAAAACTCAAAGGTCAAGGTCACTGTGACTGAAAGAAGGAAAACAATTTCCTAACAATAACTTCTCGATCATCTACAATTACCAGACTTTGTGGGTAACTTGCACTTGGGGGTTAGAAGAACACTTTTGATTTCAGGGTCAAAAGGTCAAGGTCACTGATAGAAAAAAGTTTTTTTGCACAATAACTTGAGTTCTCCACCATCTGCAGTTACCAGATTTTGTGGATAGCTTGCACTTGGGGTAAGAAGAACACTATTGATTTTAGGGTCAAAGGTCAAGGTCACTGACTTGAGTTGAGTTATCCACTATCTAGAATTACCAAACTTTGTGGATGGCTTACACTTGGGTTAAGGATTTGGGGCTCTAAAGGTCAATGGTCAAGGCCACTCTAAAAGAAGAAAAATGGTTTACATACAATATCTGGAGTTCTTCATCATTTGTGGTTACCAAACATTGTGGATGGCTTGCAGTTGGTGTAAGGAAGAACCCTATTGATTTTAAAGTCAAAAGGTCCAAGATCATCGTCACTGACTGAAATAATACAAAATTGTTTTCTACACCATAACATTGGTTTTACATGAAATACCCCAACCAGACTTTGTGGATGGCTTGTACTTGGGGAAACAAAGATGGCTGTTGATTTGGGGGCCAAAGGTTAAAGGGCAAGGTCAATGTCTGACAGAAGAAAAATGGTTTCTGCACAATAACAGAACTTCTGCATCATAGACTTGACCCAAACTTTGTGCATGTCTTGCATTTGGGGTAAGGAAGAAGCCTATCAGTTTTTGGGTCAAAAGGGAAAAGGTCAAAGTCGCTACAACAAAAAGAAGTAAAATAGTTTCCGCACAAAAATATAAATTATCTGCATAGAGGACTATTGAACATGGGGTGGGTGTATAATGTACTGTTCACAGTACTCTTGTTAAATTTAGCTTCATTTCTCTGACACTGTTGCTTGTACAGTTTGAAAGTTACCAGGTGCATTAATCTTTTGGATTACAAGTGGCTGATAGCTACTGCTCACTTTTTAGCATACCTGGCAGTAAGATCAAGTGAACTTGTGATATGGCAATGTGTCTGCTATTATGTGCCCATCAACAATTGCCATTTTAAATTTATCAAAAACCACTGGACCAATTTTAATCAAATTTAGCAGAAATAATCTTGGCATGAAGGCCGTTTAAATTTGAAAAGATGATACAGATCCAGCATCAGATATGACCAATGTTACTAAAAAAAAGACAGAACTTTAAATGACTGCTTCTTAAAAACTGCTGAACAGAATTTGACCAAATTTGGCTGAAAGCATCCTGGCATAAAGGCCTTTGAAATATATACAGATGATGCCAATCTTCCAATAAATATGTGCACCATTACCAAAAAAAAACAACAACATTCAGACAACTTCTCAAAAACCACTGAACAGAATTTGACTAAATGTGACGGAAAGCATCCTGGAACAAAGGCCTTTCAGATTTGTACAAATGATACCAAATGAAAGCATCCAGGCATAAATGCATTTTAAATTTGTATAAATGATGCAGATGCACCATAAAATATGGTCACCATTACTAAAAGTATAAAAACCTATAAAAATGACTTATAATGAAAAACCACTTAACAGAAGTTAACAAAATGGGACAGAAAGAATTCTGTCTTTAAGGTATTTCTGTTTTGTACAAATGATGCAGACCCATCATCAAATATGTCCACCACTACTAGGTATTGGAAAATCATTGAACAGCTTTTCAAAATCCTTTTAACAGATATTGACTTAATATAATAGGACGCATTCTAGCTTGGAGGCCTTTGAAATTTGCATAATTTATGCTGCCAACCCACCATTAATTATTGTTGCCATTACTAAAAACAGAAAAACTTTTAAATAACTTTTAAAAAACTGCTTTACAGAATTTGTGGAATTTGACATAAAAGATGCTGGAATAAGGCCTTTAAAATTTTTACAAACTTGGCTGATCTAACATCTAATATGGCCAGTGTTACTGAAAATAGAATAATATATAATTGCCTTCTCAGAAACTACTCAACAGAATTGGACTTCATTTTACAAAAAGCACCCTTGCGTAAGCCCCTTTAAAATTGATATAAATAATACCAATCCATCTTCAAGTATGGCCACCTAAAAATAGAAAAACCTTCTTCCAAAAAAACACTTTACAGAATTGGACAAAATTTGACAGGAAGCATCCTGGCATAAAGGCCTGTTAAATGTATACAAATGATGCTGATCCATTATCAAATATGGCTTCTGTTGCTAAGAATAGAAAAATAAATCTTCATATGTTAGCAAGCATCACACTAGCCCAGATTTTGTGGCCATTTTTTTAATTCTTTTAATCTTTGCTTTCAGTCAGAAATTGTTGTCATCAAAGATGAAGGCAGTGCTTGGGGAAAGAGGACATATATGCAATTAGATTGATGTATTTCATGATGATATATTGGTAACCAAAAAATATTTTTTAAACAAATGCAATAATGGTCATTAGTTAGTTCATGAAGTGGGCTAAACTCTTAAAAATTGGTTCTGTTTTGCTTAGAGGTACACATTCCTTAAAAACTTACTGATTCATAAGTAATTCTGTACAACCTGATGTTTTTTTTTATTTTTTACATTTGGAAAGGCTAAATTATCGTGGGTAGTGGTAGTGCATCTTTGCACTCACGTAGTTGACAGGTTGAATGTGAGATTTTGTTTGTGCTGTACTCGTGTAATTTAGTATTTCTGGGAAATTTTTCCTCCTAATCATTAAAAATAATAAATTAATTCTTTCCTCTGTTTCAGGGATATTGCAGTTTAGTGGCATTTTTAATACGATATCAAGTGGCAAGATTATTCTATGATTGAAGACCAGCGAAGGAAGAGTGACAATCCTTGACTTATGCCAGACCTTTATAGAAATTCACTTATTTAAAAGTATTACTTTAGATGTCCCATGCATGCTCTTAAAGAAAACTTACAAGTAATTTATGATAAAAAAAAGTATTTCTTTTACTCCAAACAAGTGAAGAAGGTTGTCAAATGGTGAGTAATTACTAGTAAATAGTGCTGTCAAGTAAAAGATAATTTAGTAGCTGCAAATAAAAGACAAGTATATACTCTTATTAGTAATTATTGTTGTTGTGCTAAGTTGCAACAGTGAACAATTTTAAGATGAAGAGTCACTTTTCAAGGAAGGACAAATAGTGCAAGAAATTACAGGTGTGCATTGCATGTGGGAAGAAAGAACCGTTTCACAAGCATAAATTTAAATATGAATATAACAAAATCGAAAGCTTGCATAAAATGAGAAAGAGAATTGCAAGGTTCTAAATACAAAAGAATTCAAAACTTGAAAATGTATAACTTTAAACAGCTATGAATTCCAGTCACTTCAAATTGTGTAATTATGTAATAGTGCAGTAGACTTGCTAATTATTCAGACAAGGTTATTTATGATTTTTTTTTGGTTGGTCTTTCAGTTATAGTGGTGACTTTGATCTCATTCTGCAGAAGGAAATCATGCATCTGCTGTGATGTATGAACAACAAGTATTTGCTTTAATTAATAAGGAACTTAAACATCATTATGTTATTGGACCATTTGATGAGCCAACATTCCCAGTCTTTTGTTGTGTCCCCACTGGAGATGGTACCAAAAATGGGTAGCCATCCATAGTGTTGGATCTTAGCTTTCCTGTAAATCATTCAGTTAATGATGAGATTTCGGTTAATACATATTTAGGTGTGGATACTGAGCTAGTTGTTCTATTATTGATAGCTTTTGTGAATTAATGATGGGAAAAGGAAATTAATGTACAAATTAGACCTAAGCAGGGCCTATAGACATATTTCAGTGGACCTTTTGGGTTATACTTTGCTTAATTTTTTTCATTGGGGTTAAGGAGCACAGCACTAACATGTCAAGAACACTTCAGCAGTTATTTTCTTAAAAAGCATTGTTGTGCTGCAGTGAACTACTTGCATGATTTTGGCAGTGTTGAAACTTCAAACATGGCTCAAGAGGCTTTAGAGTTCTTGCATGAGATTTTGTTACAGTTAGGTTTGAATGAAGTATGAGACAACAAAGTAGCCCCTACTACTCAAATGGTCTTTTGGGGCTTTGAGTTAATTTGGAAGATACGACTTTATCTATTCCTAATGATAATATTGGAGAAATTAGATTGGAATTGGAGCAGTGGTTGAATAGAAAAAGGCGTCAAAAAGACAGTTACAATCAGCATTAGGAAGATTAATTTTTCTAACCAAATGTTATTGCAGGTCGATTGATTCATGAGGATATTGCATGGTGGCACAAATTTAATATTTATGAATCAGGGTTCAGTGGCAGAACACTTCTCATACTGTTTTTTTTAGAGCCAGGACTATATACATGTGCATATGGTACTGGGGCTGATGCAGTCCGACAGATTGAATACTTCAGTGCAATTCCTACACCATATTTTGGAGTAGAGACTAGCATCATGCTTGTTGAGAAATCTTGGTGATTGTAATTGCAGTCAAGATATGGGCTTGATCATCAGTGGAGCAGGCATCATGTGTTTTTACATAAACGACTAAAAAATTGTTTCATTAGTGTACAATTCATGTGTTATACATCCATTGTTTAGTGTTATACATGCAGTTATTTAGCGTTATACATGCATTGTATTGTGTTATACATGCATTGTATAGTGCTATACATGCATTTTATAGTGTTATACATGCATTGTATAGAGTTATGCATGCATTTTATAGTGTTATACATGCATTGTATAGTGCTATACATGCATTTTATAGTGTTATACATGCATTGTATAGTGTTATACATGCATTTTATAGTGCTATACATGCATTTTATAGTGTTATACATGCATTGTATAGTGTTATACATGCATTGTATTGTGTTATACATGCATTGTATTGTGTTATACATGCAATACACAAACCTGTTAGGGACAATAGCCTTGTGTTAGTTGATTGATCTGATGTTCTGTGAATCAATGTTTATTACACCTGAACTAATTATCTAATTAAATGCAATAAAGGATCAGCTCATTGCTAATCCTTTGCCCTGAGGCTTTGAAGTGTACATGTGTATACAGAGAATACTTCTGCAAACAGATCCCAACACAACAAAATATTTAAATATCATTTCAGATGAGAAAAAAAACACTTTCAGTAATGGCAACCATAAATACATAGTTTATTTCTCCCCAGTCAAGTTGAGAAACAACCAAAACTCCCACCATGTACATATCAGTGCTTAAATGGTACAAGGGAAAGATCGAAGAGAAACCAAATGGTACTTCCTGTTGTACCCAATATGGGTCAAGACCACCTGTTAAGTTTATTGTGTACAATAAGGTTATGTAAAAATATCAGATAATATTGTCATTTTTTATGATGAACATCAATACATGTATCATTTTTTTAACCTTCATGACAAAAAAAGTTACAAAATTTAAAACTACAACAGCAGTGACAACTACTGATAATAATACTAATAACAATAACTTTCATGAAACAGTAATCAGTTTATCAAGTCGATGAAGACTGCTCAATTCTTATGTTTTGCCAGGAAGGAGAAGTGACTGTTTCCTGTTTTGGGGGCCCAGGATGGTCTCTGCAAGGAAATAATATGAATAGGATAAACAAAAAATTGAATCTTTCTCCATTTCTTTGAAGGAATATGGCTTTAAATCTGGGAACCAATATTGTGAATAAATACTAAACTGTAATGGATTTTCCATTACATTCATGCAATTTTCATTTTACAACATCCAATCTGCATTAAACTTCAGCACAAGAAAATAGTCAATTTCTACAAAATATTATTTGATATGAAAATGTACAGCACATTATTATATGTTCATAAAACTTATTTATAAACCTCTTACTAGGAGCAGATAAAGATTATTTGTTTAATCATCTTAATAATTGTCTAAACTTTCATCGTGTCTGTACCGTCATTCATCTAAATATCCAGACCATCAATTTTTCTGGACACCATCCTTCAATAGTTTTCATAATTTTCAGTAGGACACCAAAGTTCTGGACACCAAGTAAATGAGGAATGTCTCTCTTACCAAAAAAGATGACCAATTTGGAAACATTGTGCATCTAACACAACTAGACCTTTTGTGAACACTTGACTCCTATGGCAGAATAACAAACAAAAAGAAAAACAAACACTAGAATAGCAACCAGTATTTATTTGTAAAAGAAAACACCAAAACATTATCATCTAAGTATTTCTTTATTTGCATGCAAAGCTATAGTGCAACTTAATTTACCTTGCCCACTTCTGACCGCCATTGGCTATTGAATATACATGGTACAACAGAACACAATAGAGATATTAATTTTCCAGACAAGATATTCAGGAAGAATGACAATTTTCATTTGCACTACAGAGGTCCAGACAGAAAAGTAATTATTTTTAAATGTGCAGATATTGGATTTATGATGATATAATTGAAAAAGTTTATATCCTGTAAAATTAGTTGTCTGTATATATATTATTAGTTACATGTTAGTTTACCTGGGTGTATGGAATGTTATGACCATTGTGAACCCCATACACCCTGTCCAAAATTTTCGTTAATGTACATTGTGAATTTGTTAGTTGCCATTGTTGGCTATGTAGGTAATTGTTAACAGCATGCTTGTTGCAGCGATTACCTCCCTTGTGTAAAAATACCATCCTGCTGAGAAACAGACAAATCAGAATTGTTATATTAAGATCTAGCCTTCTTTGGGGGTATAATTTCCACTGATAGTAGACCACACAGTAACTAATTTCTGCATATAATAAAATCATTTCATATATTTGGATCTTAAAGTAGATATTTGCATTTTAACTTCTGAAGAGGAGGTTGTCAGCTGGTTTGTTTTACTGATTTAGATATTGCCAGTCATGTGACTTGCTTACACTCCGCTTGTAAGTCACATGAACTAGTTTTGACTATATTGGAGTTCTTACACCCTGCTAGAATTTTTATTTTTTTCAAAAATGCTCGATTTTAACTTGATTATTGACCAACTATATTGCTAGAATTTTGTTTTTTCAAAAATGCTGGATTTTATAACTTGATTATTGATCAACTATATTGCAAGAATTTTTTTTTTGAGTTAATAATTATATACGTACTCATACTTTGTCCATGCAGTATTTTACTAGACTAAAAAAGATCCAGTGTTTTTTTTTTTGCATTTGTACATGGTATTTTGCAAGCTCATTTTTGCATATGTCCAGTACAGTATATTACTCATTTCATGTGCATTGTTTTTTAACATTAAAGCATGAATAATGAGATGTGTTTCATTCATTGCACTTTAAAGTGACATTCTTTTACAAACCTCTTGCTATGAGTAGATACAAAATTATTTAGTTTTATTTTATGATGTAATTAATTTTCCAAACGTTATTCTTGCAGATTTGTTTGAAATTTGTAACATGAGTAGTCATTTCTGCCATGCAGTATTTGACTAGACTAAAATAGATCCACAGAGAAGTTATAGATATGTCTGTTCGTTAAAGTTTTATATGTCCACAATGATGTAGGGCATGCCATGTTATGATGTCCATCTGTTTGTCTGCTATTTTGTAACTAGAGTTCTCCATCATCTACTATTACCAAACTTTGTAAATGGCTTTCATTTGGGCTAGGGAAGAAGCCTATTGATTCCAGAATCAAAAGGTTAAATAGTCATGGTAACTATAAGAAAAATGGTTTCTGCACTATAACACGAGTTATACATCACAGACCTGGATCAAATGTTGTAGATGGCTTGCACTTGGGGTAATGAAGAAGCCTATTGATTTGGGGTCAAAAGGTCAAGGTCACTGAATGAAGAAAAAAAATGGTTTTTGCATAATAACTTTAGTGCAAGACTATGTATATTGACCAAAGTTTGTGGAGGGCTTGTTTGTAAGATTTGGAAAATTTTAAGGTCAAAGGTCAAGCTAAGTGTGACTACAAGAAAAATGAGTTTTCAAGAATAATTTTGTTCTAGAGCAAGTTCCTTGACCAAACTTTGTGACTGGCTTGCACATATGGTAATAAAGAAACCTATAGATTTTGGGGATCAAATGGTTATGGTCATGGTAAGTCTTATAAGAAAATAATGGTTTATAGACAGTAAGTTTAGTTCATGACTGCATACCTTGACCATAGGTCCAGGTCATGTAGATCTGTTGGTCAATAATCTCACGAGTCAACCATGCTGTACTGATGCCTACATAGAGGACTATTAAACACAAGGCTGGCATATAATGTACCATTAATAGTACTCTTGTTCAAGCTTATTTTTTTGCATGTGTCAAGTATAGCCCTATCCTTGTCATGCACATTGAGTATTTCTTCCTGACTAAAGAGCAGTGCTCCATTCGGTGCACCTGGAGGGGCACAGAAACACTATAATAGTGACCCATCACAAGCAAAAACTGCTTCTGCAGCACACATTGCTTTACATACTAGTTAATTTGGAACTATCAATATTTTCCTATTGTACAAAATTCATGGAAATTCATACTCTTGTACTTCTTGGCAACATCCTGAGATGTTTATTCGGTCTGAAAAATAGAAAGGCATGAAAAGGTTATTAAAGATAAAAGATTAACTATTTTATGGGGAAAGTTTTGAAAATTCAACAAGAAATAGTATGGTTTTAAAGTGAATGATACTAAATTCCATCCATCACAACCAAATAAAAGCCATAGTTTTACTGAACACATATTTTGTAGAGCTTAAAACCTTTATGACCCCAAAAAAAATTTTAAAAAATAGTTGCAACCTTCCCGGTTACTTGCAAGAAGAGTTTTGCTTTTTGTAGATTCAAACTCTGAATTACCTTCCAGCCTATATACAGTGATGCTTCCAGGAATTAGCTGGAGAGGGAGAGCTTGGCTTCTGAATAATGGGGGGAGGGGGGGGTAGGAAAATGACTTAAATCTTACCCTTAAAACCTGAATGTGCACCATTTCTTTTTTTCCTTACATGCATTCAGTGTTCTGTTGAAATTGAAATTTTCATATAATCCACCCTGTAGCTGTATTAGGGACTGACCATTTAATTGTTTAACTCATTCAGTCTCAACACTGTTGTCAGTATCACTGCTGTTATGCCCCAGCAGCACTAAGCTGTGTCTAGCTGCTTGTGCCCCAGACAGTTTTAGCTAATTCGAAAATTTTGTAAACATCATGCACATGCATTAATTTGTACCATAATTTCTCTGCTTATATCCAATAAAAATCCATGAAATTTTCACCAATTGTTCAAAATAAATTGATATACTCAGTCATATATTTTTTTTGTTATTTGTCCAAGTCTTTCACAAGTTATTTATGCATTATTTACAAAATTATGTGCATCATCTTTGCTGTCATTAGCCTCATCTTCTGACAATTCAGTCTTGGATACTTCTGTGTCTGAGTCTAAATCTGGTAAACTATGCAACTAACTCTCTAACATATCTTTCCTCTGCTTCCTCAATATTTTCAAGATCAAATCCAAGAAACTTTTCGTTTTCGCTCTCATAATCATCAAATATTGCTCAGAAATCCACCATTTTTTACTATTTTTCATGAATGAAACACATGTAGTAAAACCACTGTAAATTCATAACCTTGGCTTATGAATATTTAATATTTAAATAAAGAAAAGTAAAGTAATTTCTGATTGGTTCAATATGTTCAATATTATCAGACTCTTGGAAAAACCCCGTTTGTTACCAATCGGAGATGTTTTTACTACCGACCCATTCACCACAACTATAGGCGGGATCAACCATTGAATGCAGTAAACAAATCACGTGTATAGGCAGAATCATCCACTGAATGCAGAAAACAGATCATGAGTATAGGTGGGATAAGGGCAGAATGGGAGGGTATTTTATAACGAAATTTTAATCCCTAAGATAGCTTGAAAAAAATATTCTTGTTTTGATTTATGAAAAAAGAACCTGTTATAACCATTATAATAGTTGAAAACAACATTTATTTTGAGGCAAAAAAGAAAAAAAATTCTGACTAAATAAAATCCCAAGCCCCCCCCCCATTCCAAAAAAATTAAATGGCAAGTCCCTTAGCATTATTCTGTTCACATTTTCAAAAGTTAATCTGTTTCAGATTGCAGTGTGAATGATTTTAAATTTTTTTTATTTGTGTGGACACCTCCAGACCTCCAGTTATAAGAAAAGTAGCAGACTTATGAGGTGACCCCTCCACCCCGAATTGAAATTTAAAAGGCTTTTATATCTGTATGTCACCCATCCCAGTCAACAGTGTGGATATATTTTTAAAAGTTCAAAAAGAATTCTGAAAACTAATTTAAAATGGGGTTCATCTTGATTTTAGATACAGGAATACTTGTTTAGATCCTCATTGCCAGGTTTCCATTCTTTCTGACCCCAGGCCTAAAGTATATTCAGAAATATGCTTGTACTCTCCTCCCCAGGCATTACACGTTATGGCTGGTTTCCTCACCCATTTTTAGCTCTACTGGTCATAGACCATAACAGCTTATGGGATGGTCTGTCTGTCCATTAGCACAAGTTTGTTATTGCTAGTCCTCCTAAGCTACAAACTACTTGGAGGATTGCCTGAAACTTTACACATACATTCATCCCAAGGTCTAGTTGTACCTAAATGAAAATGGTGCTTCTCAGACAACTAGTATGGCAACCACAGCAACCACTTCTGAACGGAAAGTCATATTGACCTGGGGTTTTCACCAGATTTCTTATGCTGTCTAGTTGCTCCTAAATGAAAATGATTCTGCTTGGAAAGCCAATATGGCCATCACATCAGCCATCTTGAAAATCATGTTATTGCTACTCTTGAATGGATGGTCATATCAACATAGGGGTTTTACAAAAAGACTTCTTGTGATGTCAAGTTGGTCCTAAATGAAAATGGTGCCAATTTGACATCCAATAATGGCTGCCATGGCAGCAATCTTAAAAATCTTGTTATCCCTACTCCTCCTGAACAGAAAGTCATTTCAGCATGGAGTTTAGTTGGTACTAAATGAAAATGGTACCATAAGAACATCCAGTATGTTCACTACATCAGTCATCTCCATAATATACACTAAAAGACGTATCATGTCTAGTTGGTCCTGAATGAAAATGGTACCATCCGAACATCCAATATGTTCACTACATCAGCCATCTCCATAATATACACTAAAAGACGTATCATGTCTAGTTGGTACTAAATGAAAATGGTACCATCCGAACATCCAGTATGTTCACTACATCAGCCATCTCCATAATATACACTAAAAGACGTATCATGTCTAGTTGGTACTAAATGAAAATGGTACCATCCGAACATCCAATATGTTCACTACATCAGCCATCTCCATAATATACACTAAAAGACGTATCATGTCTAGTTGGTACTAAATGAAAATGGTACCATCCGAACATCCAGTATGTTCACTACATCAGCCATCTCCATAATATACACTAAAAGACGTATCATGTCTAGTTGGTACTAAATGAAAATGGTACCATCCGAACATCCAGTATGTTCACTACATCAGCCATCTCCATAATATACACTAAAAGACATATCATGTCTAGTTGGTACTAAATGAAAATGGTACCATCCGAACATCCAGTATGTTCACTACATCAGCCATCTCCATAATATACACTAAAAGACGTATCATGTCTAGTTGGTACTAAATGAAAATGGTACCATCCGAACATCCAGTATGTTCACTACATCAGCCATCTCCATAATATACACTAAAAGACGTATCATGTCTAGTTGGTACTAAATGAAAATAGTACCATCCGAACATCCAGTATGTTCACTACATCAGCCATCTCCATAATATACACTAAAAGACGTATCATGTCTAGTTGGTACTAAATGAAAATGGTACCATCCGAACATCCAGTATGTTCACTACATCAGCCATCTCCATAATATACACTAAAAGACGTATCATGTCTAGTTGGTACTAAATGAAAATGGTACCATCCGAACATCCAGTATGTTCACTACATCAGACATCTCCATAATATACACTAAAAGACGTATCATGTCTAGTTGGTACTAAATGAAAATGGTATCATCCGAACATCCAGTATGTTCACTACATCAGCCATCTCCATAATATACACTAAAAGACGTATCATGTCTAGTTGGTACTAAATGAAAATGGTACCATCCGAACATCCAGTATGTTCACTACATCAGCCACATCCATAATATACACTAAAAGATGTATCATATCTAGTTGGTACTAAATGAAAATGGTACCATCCGAACATCCAGTATGTTCACTACATCAGCCATCTCCATAATATACACTAAAAGACGTATCATATCTAGTTGGTACTAAGTGAAAATGGTACCATCCGAACATCCAGTATGTTCACTACATCAGCCATCTCCATAATATACACTAAAAGACGTATCATATCTAGTTGGTACTAAATGAAAATGGTACCATCCGAACATCCAGTATGTTCACTACATCAGCCATCTCCATAATATACACTAAAAGACGTATCATGTCTAGTTGGTACTAAATGAAAATGGTACCATCTGAACATCCAGTATGTTCACTACATCAGCCATCTCCATAATGTACACTAAAAGACATATCATGTCTAGTTGGTCCTGAATGAAAATGGTGCCTGACATACAATATGGCCACCACAGCAGCCATCTTGAAAATCTTGTTATTGCTACTCCTCCTGTACAGAAAGTCATATCAGCATGGGATTTTCACTGAAAGACTTCTTGTGGTGTGTAGTTGATCTTAAATAAAATCACAGTGGCAATCTTGAAAATCTTATCACTACTCCTCCTAGATGGAAAGTCATATCACTATTGGATTTTCACCAGGAGACTTCTTATGATGTCTAGTTCTGTACTAAATGAAAATGGTGCCAATCTAACATAGTATGGACACTGTGGCAGTGATCTTGAAAATCTTGTTATTGCTATTCCTCCTAAATGGAAAGTCATATCAACATGGGGTTTAACCAGAAGTCAATTTGGTCAGCTGCGGTGGCTCAGTGGTTAGTGTGCCGGACTCACGACCGAAAGGGTGCGGGTTCGATTCCTACCACCAGACCAGCCTTGGTCACCTACCATGGTGTGTCCTTGGGCAAGGCACTTTACTCCAATTACCTCAGCACTAAATAACCTATTTGTGTTGCTATTCCGTAAAACACCAAACCAGACCAAAACCAGAAGACAATTTATGATATTTAGTTGGTCCTGAAATGAAAAAAAGTGCCAATCTGATCTCAAATATGGCTGCCACAATGAACATTGAAAATCTTGTCACTAATTCTCCTGAATGGATGGTCATATTGGCATGCAGGTTTTCATCAAAAGTGTTCTAATGGTGTCTAGTTAGTCCTAAATGAAATTGATGCTAATCAAGCATCCAATATGGCTGGCACAGTGGCTAATTTGAAAATCTTATCACTCAAGAATATCAGAGATGGTTTCAGTTGGCAGTTAAAAAGAAGAAATGAAATTATCTTAAATTCCTGGAAATTCTTTTCGCCCAGTACAGTTGTCTTTGCCATGGATAGATGTATGTTCATCTTTTTCCTGTTTGCATGTTTTATGTTGCATTTGTTGTACACATGTATTGCATTTGTTGTACACATATATTTATCATTATATGTGTAATTGTTTGAATTGGCTTTCAATGTATCAAATCTAATACTTGCTTAGCAAAATCCTATTTAAAAAATTATGGAAAAAAAATTGTTTTCTTTACAAGAAAACAATAGAAGAAACAAAAAGGAAAATATTTGTTTTATGCTGAGCAACTGCATGATATGTGTATTTTCGACTCAAAATTGTTAGTACAGCAAAGTCTGTCAGCCTTGCATAGTGCCGTGATAGAATAGCCTCTCATCATCACCTTTTACTTAACAGTCATAAGCCCCTGTCATTAATTGTTTTACATTGAGAGGTGTTACCCATCTGTCTTAAATTAGTCTTATGTTAATGATTGATGTTTTGGTTATGAAATTATTTTATTGTTAGTAGCCCTATCTAGCCTATTTTGTCTTCTTCCTAATAGATCTCCCTTTACTTTGATAGATAAGACTACTTTATGAGTGGACCTGTTCACCTGTTTTGGGGGGTGGAATTGTTCTAGCACATGATTCTCTATAGTACAATGACACAAAATCAAGAAATCATTTCTTTATAGTTCAACATACATTGTAGTTGGAAAACGAAATAAACAAAGCTAGTGAAGAACAGACCGTTTTCTCAGAAATTTCACTCATACATTATAGATTAAGGTACCATTTCACACATACATCATAGATTAAGGTACCATTTCACACATACATCATAGATTAATCCCCTTGAACTTTCTTAGACTTGGATTCTTGCAGCCCCAAGGTCAAAAGAACCCCTGGAAGCTTATAAATTGAGCAAATACTTGGATGTGAGGTGGAGGGAGAGAACAATGCATCTATGTTTTTGGTTGCAGAAAGGAAAAGGTTGCCAAATCCAGAACAAGAGTTCACTCCCAAGGGAGGAACAGCTCAGAATGGCAGAAATCCTAACAATCCTTGAAGCAAAGGGCATAAATGTGGCCAAATAAAAGGTGTGCAAAACCTTGACAATGGCCAGTTTTTTTATGATCCCCAAGGAAACAAAAGCATTCCTCCTACTGGGAACCATAGTCCTAAGAGTATTCCAAATAGAAGATGCTATATCCATCAAGAATGAAATTGAAAGAAAATACAAAACCATGCACATATCAAGGTCTGTCAGTTGAAATTCTGTATAGGATCCTGATCAACAAAATGGAACTAAAATTATACTCTGTGGTATCTGACCACAGCTGTGAGTCCTACAAGGCCTACCTTGAAATCATAAACGGAGTACAGGTTCCAAAGTTTTGTATTGTATGGGTTTCAAATTGAGAACATGGTATCCAGGATGTATTCACCATCGCATGTGCTTTAAAAGTGTGAAAACTGGTCTTAGCTGGAATGAGTGTAACCCACAACAAGAAGAACCACAAGAACAGGACAACTATGCTCAAGTAGTAAAAGTTGGACGAAATAGGAGAACTATTTCATATGAGGAATAGCAGATATTAATAATCAACTAAAAAAGACTTGCAGATAAAACTCAAGATACCATATATACTAGTATATCGGTATAAGCAGATTCTAACTGCAAACTGCATAGACCCATATCTGCTGTTGCATAATGCGCCAGCAGATCTGGGTCTATGCAGTTTGTAAGGACTAATCAGTCGAACAAACAACATAGACCCTGATCTGCTATTGCATTATGCGACAGCAGATCAGGGTCTATGTTGTTTGCAATTTGGACCTGGCTTATACGTGAGTATAGATGGTAGTTGGAAAATGAATAGTGAATGCTGAAAAATGAATCCTCTTTAAAAGGAATCTGATACCTCTAGGCCAAAAAGGTGTGTATGCATTTTTCACACCCACACGAGATGTATCTCCCCAAATGTCACACCATCGATCAGAAACTCTGTCACTTTTGACAGAAACCCAAACCCAATTCAAAACACTAAAACAAAAACCATCTACAACAATGAAGAAAGAAAAATTTTAATTCCTAGAAAGCTCTAGAAGCTTCTTAAAGCCCTCGTCCAATCCTTCCTAGAAGAAGATAAAGATGAAAAGAGGTGAGAGAAAAAGGACAAAAAAGAGAAGACTGGGAAAATAAGGACTCCTGCAAATGGGGGCACAATGGAAAAAGTGGGCAGTATTTACAGTAAAAATGGCAAGAAAACAAATGATGTATTAAAAATTCAGAGATGTACATGGCTTTTGAGTATATGGTCATTTGTTATACACAAAATAATTAATAAGATCAATTAGCTAATCAATGTGATAAAAGATAAACCATATGAAATGATATTCCTGCAAGAAATTGGAAAAATAACAAAAAAGGAAAGTAAACTTGTAGAAAATGAATTAAATGCAATTGTTGTAGTTAGTCTGCAAGATGACAACAGAGGTTGGACAATGACAATCCTATCTGCAAATATTTATAAAATATCCTTGACAAATATAGAAGTTGACCCACTATTTAAGGAGGAGAATGATTTATATAAATTTCCAGACAAAAGACTTTATAAACATAGATGCACCAGCTGAACATGCTGAGAAAAAACAAGTTTTTGGGACAGATCTTGCAAAATACTTAGAAACATTATAAATATAAAATTTAATCATTGGAGATTTAAAGCATATATAAATAAAGACAAGACCAAAAATCTTCAAGAAAGAGATAACTCCTTATAATAATTCAGTCTATCATGGAAAAACATGAGTGACATTTTTAGAAACTTAAATCCTAGTAAAAGAAAATACACATACAATTATAATAAGAATGAGGGAAGTAGACTACATAAATTGCATATCAGCATAACAATAGAAAAAGAAGCAAAAGGATGTACAGAATATACTCGTATATAATACGATACCAACTGCAAACTGCATAGACCCAGATCTGCCATCGCATAATGCATCTGCAGATCTGGGTCTATGCAGTTTGTAAGGACTAATCAGTAGAACAAACAACATAGACCCTGATCTGCTGGCGCATTATGCAACGGCAGATCAGGGTCTATGTTGTTTGGATTTGGACCCGGCTTATATGCGAGTATATATATGGTAATATATTTTTGAGACCATTTTGAATTTATCAATGAAAGAGAGACCAAGATAGGGAAGAGATCAATGGAAAATAAACAATACTCTACTTAAAACAATTTATATCAAGTGAAGATTAAGCGTATATCAAACAAATTACAAGTTAGCACAAATAGAACGGAAGATTGGAAACAAAATCTCAAAGAAATTACAAAAATAAGTATGTACTTACATAAAATTGAAAATGAAAGGAAACAAATGTTGGACAAGAATGTATAAGATTAATAGAAAAATGATAATGAAGAGAGAAAAGCAAAGGAAACCCTGAAGAAAATAAACATTTAAAGATGGGAGAAAAAATAAGGACAGATATTTGATTGGCTGAACATGCAAGGACAAGTAATATATAAAAGAGAAGATGTGAAGATGGGGAATTAATAGAACTTAATATAAAAGGAGAAAAACTAAAGAATAAAGATACAACTACAGAAGACATTTATCAATATTATCAAAATTTATATGCAACACAAAATATATAGACCCGTAAATAATAGAAGAATACTTTGAGAGTATTAATTGATGAAGAAAGCGAAGAGTATTGTGAAACTTGCATCACACATTCAGAAATATATTTTAAAAAATTATCCAATGAAACAAAGAAAAATCTCCAGGAGGTGACAGTATATCATCAAATGTTTATAAAATATTTCAGAACAGAACTTGTCCCTAAACTAGAAATGGCCTATAACATTTTATTTTTTTATAAGGCAATAACCAAATCAATGAGAGAAGGAATTATAACTATAATTTTAAAAAAAATTATCAAAGAATTAATAGGGAAAGATGAACATGATAATTTAAAAAATTGGAGACCTACATCATTATTAAATACAGACTATAAAAATACTAAGCAAAATATAAAAATAAAAAAATTGTTTAGGACAAATTGTAAATAAAAATCGGTCTTGTGGAGAAAAAGGCAGACAAATACCGAATAATACCCTATAAATTCATTGTATCTTGGACCAAATAGAAACTAAAGGTGAACAGGGATCAATGATTCTAATTGATCAAGAAAAGGCTTTTGATATGATTGAACAAAACTATGTTAAAAAAGTTGAAAACAAAATTGGTTTTGGCAGAAATTTTTGTAACAGGGTTGAATTACTATATAAAAATATGTATAAATGGGGCTTTTACAAAAGCATTTGAGATAAAAAGATCAGTAAGACAAGGCTGTGTGTTATCGATAATTCCTTTTGTGACTGCATAGAAGTACAGTATTAAGCATTAAAATAAGAAATAATACCCATGTAATAAAAATACCAAACATATCAAAAGAGATAAAATTGTTCCAACATGCAGATGATTGCAAAGACTTTATTTCAGAAAAATATTCCTTTTTACACCTACAAAAAGAGGATGAATCCATTAGAAAACATATGATTTGCAGATAAATCATTCCAAACAGATTCTTTTAATAGGAAACTAGAAAAGGAACCATGACTTCCCCCTGAAAATATCAAAGAAACAGTAAAAGCTCTTTGTATTTTCTATGGAAAAGATACAATATAAAAAATCACCAACATTCCTTAACTAAAATAAAACTGAACATAGATCATTGGAAAGATGTAAACCTTAGCAAATTACATAAACCTTAGCAAATTACATAAACCTTAGCAAATTACATAAACTACAAATAATAAACACACATAGTTTTAGTCAATTGTGGTATATATTAAACACTACAAACCTCTCTGAAGCGATGCTAATGAAATAGAAAAACTAATGATAGATTTTTTTTTGGGAGGGAATGTATCATATTAAATTTTTTCTGGGAGGGAGTGTATCATATTAGATTTGGTTCTGGGAGGGAGTGTATCATATTAGATTTTTTTCTGGGAGGGAGTGTATCATATTATTAAATAAACTTGAATGAAAGACTAAGAAAAGGGAGGTTTTAATCTAACCAAATATAAAATGAAAATCTAAAGCTATATTATTGAATAGAACAAACAAGATCGAGGAAAATACTGAATACACGTGGGCAAAAATATAAATATAAAAAATAAAAAATATATATATTAGTTTGGATTAGGTAAAAAATTAAACCAGAAATATACTATAATAATACATTATCTGAAACTATTAAAATACCATAAAGATATAGGTAATATAAGGAACATATTAGAATTCAGGGAAAAGTGGGAAATATGGACAACTAAAAATGTGCAACAAATATACAAAATAATTGGGAATGCACATATACAAAAAAGGATAAAATAGAAGTAAAAATGCCACATTTAAAATGGTCAGAAATATAGCAAAATTGGGGAAAAATCAAAAACAAAATAAAATGTATCAAATATTCCTGTATCTACACAATGGGCAGCTAATTGGAAGTCACAAAGAAGAAAAATATAATTCCCTTCATACCAGTATGTTTTAATTGTCACAATGGTCAGTTTACATAAGAACATCTAATTCTGGAATGTAAATTGTATGAAAGGGAAGAAATACAGTTAAATATAATTAAAGAGTATGGATTAGTAGAAAATGATAACCTACTGTACCTCAAAAATATCAGAAGATGAACAGTACATGGGAAACTGATGTACCTAATTGATAAAATTATAGATACAAATTGGAAAAAATTAAAATAGCCTTGATAATTGATAAAGCATACATATATGAAAGATAGAGTAGAATATATATTACGATTTAGGTGCCAAGCAATAATAATAATATACCTTTCTCAGAAGTACTTCTATATAGCAAACAAAACTATCTCGCTGAGAGAGAAAGGAGCCCTCGAAGCCAGAGGTTACTGAAGGCTGGGGGAGGGGGGGGGGCTGACTGGCAGCTGATGCAGGTCCTGCATCCCCATAGAGAGAACTGATAAGAGCAAGGATCCCATTTTGTAATCTCCAAGCTCGTGTCTTCGGTTTTGTATCCAAAATGGGAGGTTACAGATCGACTATGAAACGAAATATATATTTATATAAAATAAAAATAAAAAATCAGTTGTAATAATAAATAACAATCATATATACATATAGGAGTATACATAACGTATATGTCACTCTAATGTATGTTTCTATTTTTCAAGTAAATCTGATTAGTACAGCTCAAAGAACTCATATGAAATAGGTTCTATATCCAATGAACTTCACCTTTAAATGAACCTATACACGCTAGCATGTGAGTGTAAGTTTTGCGTTCATCAATAACAATTCTAAAGACTACATAGCAAAAGAAACATATCACCTTTCAAACAGTAAATTCAATGTATACAATCAATAGAGCAGTAAAATCCCTGCTCACCAAATACTGTATTTAAATGGGAGTGCATTTAGTATGACCATTGCACATGCTGATTTGCTGTGTGCATCACGTTCCTTTAACTTAACTCGATTATATTTTATATACATTGATGAAGGATTTAATATATTTTTAGAGCGAGATCTTCATGTTTTTTAAAAGCTTTAATATCTCCGTAAAACTTCCAAAAAAGCACTATATTAATTTTGAAGACAACCAGATTTCCTATAAGAATTGCAAAAAAAACCATGGAGAGATTACCTATAGAAAGCGCAAGAAATGCCAAGGAACATTCAAAAAATTTATTCTCAACTATGTTCATCTGATATCTTCTCCAACTATTTAATTTTAGAAAACTTTTATTGCTGCTTATGATCAAAATTCCTGATAAACATGTGTATCAAAGGAATAATAATTTCTGGAAAGCTTGGACATTAAATTAAATTTGTTTGCTGATGACTGTGCCCCATATTCTTTTTCTGATCCCAAAATATATTTTCAGCTGCTAGAATAAAAAAACTCAAATTGTTGTACAAAAAAATCTATATATTTCTGGTACATCAGTAATTTTAATCAAAAGACTGAATATGCAATGAAGATCTATCTATTGTATTGTCACCTAAATTGGATCATCAATCAAAATATACAAGGACGAGAAATTGGAATGAACAGATCTGAAAATGGTGACATTGTGTTTTGTCTAGTCAACTTTCAATGTCAGTTCTTAAGAGTTTTAGTAACTGTGACTCATTGTTACTTTGGTTAAGTTCTATGTACAGTTCATTCAAGTCCAAACTTGTCAAACACATAGCAGTGAAAGTCATTGGCAATTTTTCTTGTTAATATACATGATGTGACCACATGCTGAAGGAGGTCGGTATACTGTTGACCACATTTTTGACAGTGAGTAACATCATGACCTGGCTTTAATACCCACAGGGATAAACCTGGTTAATTTGCATTAATAATTATTCCTTGCAATGCAGTACAAAGTGGAAGGGCGAATTTGTGTTTCTAAGTGTCGAAATCTAGAAAAATCATGATGTCTATTGATTCTGTCGCGCCAGGCAGTCTCTTCCTTTTCAAGTAAAGTCATGTTGACCAATTGTTTCCACTGAGATTTGTTAGGGAAAATTGATTGATTAATGAAGTTCAGGAGGAAATCTGTAAGCTCATACTTCTGAAGTAAACTCCAAATATCTGGAATAAAACCAGATTGTACAGATTGGGTGCTATCAAAATACATGTGAAGACGTATGAGGATTATTTGTTTGGACATGGTGTTATTGGACAGGGTGCAGAATTGGGTAGTGTTCTATATCTACATGTAAAACATCTGCAAAACCGACCCAATGAAAAATACTAACTTTTTTATTTTATACATTTTATAAGAATTAATGCCGTAAACCTCTTTACAAATATGAAAACATACAAATTGATGTTGTATTTGTAAAAATCGGTTAAGGTTTAAGATTTTTGCGAATTATGTGTGTATGTGAAAATGTACATAAATACATACCAGCATACATACGGACATATATAAAATTTAGTCATTACTGAAATTGTACTATATATGCTGGGCAAACTTTACAATGATAATGATGCTTCAAATCTTTAATCTTAACATAACAAGTTTATTTGCTGATTATTCAAATATATAATAACTACCGTTAAGCAATAACTTTAAAATAATAAACTTAAGGATGAAGGAAGGAAGGAACAAATTAATGAATGAATGAATGACAATGTATCTCTAGAAGAGAGACAGAAACAGACATACATACATACAATATTATATATATATATATATATATATATATAGAGAGAGAGAGAGAGAGAGAGAGAGAGAGAGAGAGAGAGAGAGAGAGAGAGAGAGAGAGAGAGAGAGAGAGAGAGAGAGGATTATTGATGTAAGTTCTAATAAAACCTTAAGAAGTATTATTCTTGATTCACCAAGAATGAATTTACAAGGAATCTTATGCAGTGTAGAAAGATGGACAAACTGATCATGAAGAGTATTTTAATTCAGCAATACAGAAAATAATGTTTACTGTGCAATGTACCAAACCATGATTTATTCACAGGTATATAAAATGAAGCAAAGGTTTATGTGAGCAGCACAATATTTCTTTGACAAACAACAAAACCACATTGAACTTGGTAATGTTAGCATTAACAATATTTGTACTGATCACCATTGTTTATAGCTTGATTTGAAAAGCACAAATTATAATAGATTGCATGGAACAGGACATAAATTAGCTAATAAGAAATACAACTGCAGATAAACAAAACAGAAAACGTAGATGCATACAAAATGTATATTTATTTCATGCTAGATGCTCAGGTAGGTATTCAGAATAATTATGCTCAGGTAGGTATTCAAAATAATTACATACTATCTATTCTGGTTCTACTTTTAAGAGTTTTTATCCAACATTTAAATAATGTGAGCAGACTAAAAGAATGTACATAAAGAACCTCATAATATGATTATATGCAGTGTTGACATTCAAAATACATAGTTTGCATGAGATTATATCAAAACACAAAATATAACAACTTTGTTTATTTTATTTTATTGTCATCTGTCCAACGCTTATGTGCAATAAAAATTGTCTTAGATCCTGGTGATAAATTGGATAAATGGTTACAATTGCTTAATAGCATATACCAGGAAACTAATATTAGTGTTTTATATCTTATAGACAATCGTGCATATTGAGATGGTGTATATAGGAAAGCAATCAAAATAACAACAATTAGCATTTAGTGGTAGACTTTATGGAATATCTATATATTTGACAGTGCAAGTATAATTTTGTCACTAAAGATCTTTGTGAAAATTTTAGATTTGTAGTGGTCTTTTACTCCAAAAATAAAATGTCTATGGAAAATGTGCTTGAGGAAAATAATATATTACCTATGGTTATGAGAGATAAAATAGCTGTACAATTTTAAAAATTAAAAGAAAAAATAGTTAATAGGACTGGAATATCCGTCAGATTACAGACACATATATTGTTAATAGATTAACTAGCTAGTTGTTAGAATAGTGACATAATGAGCATTTACATGATTAGGAGAACAGCCATAAGATAAAGTATTCATGCTATCCAATAAATAATGTTTATCACATGGTGAAAAGGCAACCTTATTCAACGTAATATTGTACCTTGTAATGGTAGAATCAAATTAAATTCATCTTCTGATGATTAATAATTTGGTTACATCAACAATCTTTTACATGTCTATTTTTATATTCTTTTTATTATTAATTTTTTGTTAAATACACTTGCATACTTTTGTTTCAAATATGTTAGTCCTATGGACATATAGCTTACTTCTAACTCCACAAACATTTTAAACAGGCATTCGGTGGCACATGACCACGTCATACAAAATTAGCGACTAGGTACATAATGAATGACCTGTATTATAGTCGCCATTATTCAGGACGTCAGAACATATATACAGAACTTATTAGCTCTGCTTTATAAATTAGCATCAGTAGGCTTCTTCATTTCTTAAGTCGGCTTCACTATTTAATATTCATGATTTGCTTGAGTTTACCTATTTGATATCGTACTGTTATTAAGCCTTACATAGTAAATGTAATATTGTCAACATATGACATATTTCAGAGTTGTCATCATTTCATTTTTCAACTAAAAAGTTATATAGTAATTTTTCATAAAGCAATTGAAATTTTCTAAATTATTGCATAAGTAGAAGTTTCCCTAAAATCCACTCTGTGGTATATTTAGAAGTGATACATGTCTTTTATACAGGAGGCTTAGTGGTCATTGATCTTTAAATTTGGGGTCTATAGCAATTACCACGAAATCCACGAAAATTGGTTTCCTATCTTCAAGGTCAAAATATATTTATACATTATCATAAGCAGGTGCGACAAATACCTTATTGGGGATTATATCTTCAATGTCAAGGTCACAGATCAGTAATTTTAAGTTTCCCTTCACTTTATCCTTTCTGCTTTTAACCTTCAGAGCCGTTGGAGATTATGGAATGAAACTTGGCATACATGTACATCTTCATTATATGAGGTATGTCTAATGCCACATTTGGGGTCCTATCTTCAAGTTCAGGGTCAGGGCTCAATATTTCAAGTTTTCCATCACACTTTCCTTTCCGCTATATAATTTTATGCTGTTTGAGTTTAAAAGATGAAACTTGTTATACGTATGCATTGTCACTTGAAATACAACATCATTAGCAGGTGTGTCATGTACCACATGTGGAGTGGGTCTTACCTTCAAGCTCAGTGTCACATGTCAGTATTTTAAGTTTTTCATCACACATTCCTTTTCCTTCTATCACTTGAGAGCCATTTGAGATTGAAAAATTAAATTTGGTATCCCTATACATCATGATTAGACTGTGTGTCACATACTAAACTGGGGTTACTGCCTTCAGGGTGTACGTCACATTCAACATTTTAGGTTTCAGTTACATTTTCCCTTCTACTTCATAGCTTAAGAGCTGTTTAAGATAAATGCATGAAACTGTGGATACTTATGCATTGTCATTAGAAGATGTTTTGCATTCTACATCAGTGGGTAAGGTCAGTAGTACTGTTCTGTATTTCAAGTTTTTCATCACTTTCTTTTCTGGTCTTTAACTTTAGAGCTCTTTGATGTTAAAGGATGAAAATTAAACTTGGTACACTTATACATCATCATTAGCAGGTGTTTTGCATACCACATTCACAGTCCTGTCTTCAAGGTCAAGGTCACAGCTTAGTATTTTAAGTGTTCCATCACACTTTCCTTTCCACTGTGACAACTTTGGAGCCATATGAGCTAGGAGCTGTTACTAAAGGCATAGGATATAGTGTATACTGCTTTGGTCATTCTAAACAGCCTGATTTCCTGAATTTATGTAAATTTGATGTTTTCCCACATAGACCTATTATAGAAAAGTATCAAATAAATTCATCAAATATTTAATTCAGGTGATTTATAGTTTAGGTTGTTCTACAGCATCATGGATCTATTAAGTTGTTTTACTATGAAGTGTATGTGCAATTACCTCACTTAAAAAAATGCTACTAATATTTAACCATTCTATGTGCCTGGAAAAGCACTGATAAAAAATAAACATTTTGAAAATATTACTTAGGATATTATATTTTACCAAGCCTTTTCTTTGTTTAATCACATTTTAAGTAGATTATATAAATACATATAAGTGTCTTTTTAAGTAGATTATATAAATACATATAAGTGTCTTTTTAAGTAGAATTAGATAATGAATATCTCAGATGGCAGCATCTGTTGGGTATAGTTTAGAATGTAGGAAGAATTTTGCAGTGAGCGATATATAGTGTTAATAAAACATACTGAGAGTACTAATGTTAGAATACTAAATGTGAATACTATATGTCAGAATACTAAATGTCAATACTAAATGTCAGAATACTAGATGTGAATAATAAATATCAGAATACTAGATGTGAATACTAATGTTAGAATACTAGATGTGAATACTAAATGTGAATACTAAATGTCAGAATACTAGATGTGAATACTAATGTTAGAATACTAGATGTGAATACTAATGTTAGATAACTAGATGTGAATACTAAATGTGAATACTAAATGTCAGAATACTAAATGTGAATACTAATGTTAGAATACTAGATGTGAATACTAATGTTAGAATACTAGATGTGAATACTAAATGTCAGAATACTAAATGTGAATACTAATGTTTGAATACTAAATGTGAATACTAAATGTCAGAATACTAAATGTGAATACTAAATGTCAGAATACTAGATGTAAATACTAATGTTAAAATACTAAATGTGAATACTAAATGTCAGAATACTAAATGTCAGAATACTAAATGTGAATACTAAATGTCAGAATGCTAAATGTGAATACTAATGTTAGAATACTAAATGTCAGAATACTAGATATGAATACTAAATGTCAGAAAAACTAAATGTGAATACTAAATGTTAGAATACTAGATGTGAATACTAAATGTCAGAATACTAGAAATGAATACTAAATGTCAGAATACTAAATGTGAATACTAATGTTAGAATACTAGATGTGAATACTAATGTTAGAATACTAGAAATGAATACTAAATGTCAGAATACTAAATGTGAATACTAAATATCAGAATACTAAATGTGAATAATAAATGTGAATACTAATGTTAGAATACTAAATGTGAATACTAAATATCAGAATACTAAATGTGAATAATAAATGTGAATACTAATGTTAGAATACTAAATGTGAATACTAAATGTCAGAATACTAAATGTAAATACTAAATGTCAAAATACTAAATGTAAATACTAAATGTGAAAGTCCCTCCCCTTGTATAATGTGCATCTTGAGACCAATACAAAGCTTTTATTATAAATGGAATTTAATTGTTAACAAGAACGAAAAAGTATAACTCGGAGAACTTTATGGGATGGACTTATTACTTTGTTATTCCATGTTTTATCTGCTCTTGAATTTGGAATATCAGTTTTGGAAATCAGCAATGGACAGTTGGTCATTACTGACAAAAAATTATTTGAACCAACAAAATTTGTCTTTAAGGCAGACAAAATGAGGAATGTGTCATCCTGAATAAAATAATTATAAAATTATGGTCAGTATTCATTCATAGTTCGGTACTTTCACCATTCACATAACCTTCCTTCCAATCACACCAACATGTGGTTTTAAGCTACCTTTACACTGGCTGAAAGCTACCTCAAATTGACCAATCAAATTAGGTCAAACATGATTTGATGGGTTCTACTACTTGCAGAGTTATTCTCCTTTTTGTGCCTCTGAATTTCCTGCAAGATTAAAAGAAATAATTTGCATGACTTGTATCAGTATAAACCCCTGTATAATGTCCTGTATCAGTATAAACCCCTGTATAATGCCCTGTATTAGTATAAACCCCTGTATAATGCCCTGTATTAGTATAAACCCCTGTATAATGCCCCATATCAGTATAAACCCCTGTATAATGCCCTGTATCAGTATAAACCCCTGTATAATGTCCTGTATCAGTATAAACCCCTGTATAATGCCCCGTATCAGTATAAACCCCTGTATCAGTATAAACCCCTGTATAATGCCCTGTATCAGTATAAACCCCTGTATAATGCCCCGTATCAGTATAAACCCCTGTATCAGTATAAACCCCTGTATAATGCCCTGTATCAGTATAAACCCCTGTATAATGCCCCGTATCAGTATAAACCCCTGTATAATGCCCCGTATCAGTATAAACCCCTGTATAATGCCCCGTATCAGTATAAACCCCTGTATAATGCCCCGTATCAGTATAAACCCCTGTATAATGCCCTATATTAGTATAAACCCCTGTATCAGTATAAACTCCTGTATAATGCCCCGTATCAGTATAAACCCCTGTATAATGCCCTGTATCAGTATAAACCCCTGTATCAGTATAAACCCCTGTATAATGCCCTGTATTAGTATAAACCCCTGTATAATGCCCTGTATCAGTATAAACCCCTGTATAATGCCCCGTATCAGTATAAACCCCTGTATAATGCCCCGTATCAGTATAAACCCCTGTATAATGCCCCGTATCAGTATAAACCCCTGTATAATGCCCTGTATCAGTATAAACCCCTGTATCAGTATAAACCCCTGTATAATGCCCCGTATCAGTATAAACCCCTGTATAATGCTCTGTATCAGTATAAACCCCTGTATAATGCCCCGTATCAGTATAAACCCCTGTATAATGCCCCGTATCAGTATAAACCCCTGTATAATGCCCTGTATCAGTATAAACCCCTGTATAATGCCCTGTATCAGTATAAACCCCTGTATAATGCCCTGTATCAGTATAAACCCCTGTATAATGCCCTGTATCAGTATAAACCCCTGTATAATGCCCCGTATCAGTATAAACCCCTGTATAATGCCCCGTATCAGTATAAACCCCTGTATAATGCCCTGTATCAGTATAAACCCCTGTATAATGCCCTGTATCAGTATAAACCCCTGTATAATGCCCTGTATCAGTATAAACCCCTGAGTAATGACCCATATCAGTATAAACCCCTGTATAATGACCCATATCAGTATAAACCCCTGTATAATGACCCATATCAGTAATAAACCCCTGTATAATGCCCTGTATTAGTATAAACCCCTGTATAATGCCCCGTATCAGTATAAACCCCTGTATAATGACCCAAATCAGTATAAACCCCTGTATAATGCCCTGTATCAGTATAAACTCCTGTATAATGCCCCGTATCAGTATAAACCCCTGTATAATGACCCATATTAGTATAAACCCCTGTATAATGCCCTGTATCAGTATAAACCCCTGTATAATGCCCCGTATCAGTATAAACCCCTGTATAATGACCCATATCAGTAATAAACCCCTGTATAATGCCCTGTATTAGTATAAACCCCTGTATAATGCCCTGTATTAGTATAAACCCCTGTATAATGCCCTGTATCAGTATAAACCCCTGTATAATGACCCATATCAGTATAAACCCCTGTATAATGCCCCATATCAGTAATAAACCCCTGTATAATGCCCCATATCAGTATAAACCCCTGTATAATGCCCCGTATCAGTATAAACCCCTGTATAATGCCCTGTATCAGTATAAACCCCTGTATAATGCCCCGTATCAGTATAAACCCCTGTATAATGCCCCGTATCAGTATAAACCCCTGTATAATGCCCCGTATCAGTATAAAGCCCTGTATAATGCCCCGTATCAGTATAAACCCCTGTATAATGCCCTGTATTAGTATAAACCCCTGTATAATGCCCTGTATCAGTATAAACCCCTGTATAATGCCCTGTATCAGTATAAACCCCTGTATAATGCCCCGTATCAGTATAAACCCCTGTATAATGCCCCGTATCAGTATAAACCCCTGTATCAGTATAAACCCCTGTATAATGCCCTGTATCAGTATAAACCCCTGTATAATGCCCTGTATCAGTATAAACCCCTGTATAATGTCCCATATCAGTATAAACCCCTGTATAATGCCCTGTATCAGTATAAACCCCTGTATCAGTATAAACCCCTGTATCAGTATAAACCCCTGTATAATGCCCCGTATCAGTATAAACCCCTGTATAATGCCCCGTATCAGTATAAACCCCTGTATAATGCCCCGTATCAGTATAAACCCCTGTATAATGCCCCGTATCAGTATAAACCCCTGTATAATGCCCTGTATTAGTATAAACCCCTGTATAATGCCCTGTATCAGTATAAACCCCTGTATAATGCCCTGTATTAGTATAAACCCCTGTATAAACCCCTGTATCAGTATAAACCCCTGTATAATGCCCTGTATTAGTATAAACCCCTGTATAAACCCCTGTATCAGTATAAACCCCTGTATAATGCCCTGTATTAGTATAAACCCCTGTATAATGCCCTGTATCAGTATAAACCCCTGTATAATGCCCTGTATCAGTATAAACCCCTGTATAATGCCCCGTATCAGTATAAACCCCTGTATCAGTATAAACCCCTGTATAATGCCCCGTATCAGTATAAACCCCTGTATAATGCCCCGTATCAGTATAAACCCCTGTATAATGCCCTGTATCAGTATAAACCCCTGTATCAGTATAAACCCCTGTATAATGCCCTGTATCAGTATAAACCCCTGTATAATGCCCTGTATCAGTATAAACCCCTGTATAATGCCCTGTATTAGTATAAACCCCTGTATAATGCCCCGTATCAGTATAAACCCCTGTATCAGTATAAACCCCTGTATAATGCCCTGTATCAGTATAAACCCCTGTATCAGTATAAACCCCTGTATAATGCCCTGTATTAGTATAAACCCCTGTATAATGTCCTGTATCAGTATAAACCCCTGTATAATGCCCTGTATCAGTATAAACCCCTGTATAATGCCCCGTATCAGTATAAACCCCTGTATAATGCCCTGTATCAGTATAAACCCCTGTATAATGCCCCGTATCAGTATAAACCCCTGTATAATGCCCTGTATCAGTATAAACCCCTGTATCAGTATAAACCCCTGTATAATGCCCCGTATCAGTATAAACCCCTGTATAATGCCCTGTAGAAAATCCTGTATAAACATATGTATAATGCCATGTATAAACCGTGTATACTGCCCTGTATAAAATCCTGTAGAAAGCGTTGTATAATGTCATGTATGAGGATAAACCCCTGCATAAAGCCCCATATAAATCCCTGTACAAACACATGTATAATGCCCTGTATAGAGCCCCATATAAATCCCTGTACAAACACATGTATAATGCCCTGTATACAGCCCCGTATAAAGCCCTGTACAAACCCATGAACAGTATAAAGCCCTGTGTAAATCTCCATATTAAGCCCTGTACAAACTCATGTATAAAACGTCTTATAAAGTCCTACCCTGTCTTGCCAAACATAATGGTATTCTAATTCATTACATAAGACATTCAAACCTTTCATTACTAGGAAAATATAATCATTTTTTTAAAAATCAGTCTTGAAGCATTAGACAAAGTTCATACATGAAAATTGTATTAAATCAGGGACAGTATATAACACGAAGATTGGAAACTCTAGAGTCCTGCCAAATATCACTCATTCCATTTTTATATGTATATGAAGTTCCCAGTCATTGGTTGAGCAGATCAAAGGGGTGAATTTGCCCTTCAGGCAATAAACCTAGTTGTGCTTACCTAGGTCACAGGTTGAACTTATATGTAACAGTGTTCTGTTTCCATTAAATTAATATTTTTTACCTGACCCATTTTTAATTAAGACTGAACACTTTGCTAATATCAATACCAACAGAAATGTCAACTTTTCCCGTCCATATATATATGAATTTATAAATATACCGAGATTATACATTTTATTTATGTAACATGCATATAAATTTTGCATAAAGTGGTTCTTTTACCTCATTTTTCAAAAAATTTGGCTAAAATATTGAAATAAATTACACCAATGCACTCTCATGTCATTTTCAATGAAAGAATACTTTTATTTCTTGTGTTAATGAAGAAATAAGGGAGCAGAGAAGTTTACAAAATATGTACTATGAATGGGCTTGGAACACTCAAGAAATACAACCTATGATTTTCGTGTGCACTGGGAACCTTATCTACATAACAATAGCAGAAGTTTGGTGATATTTGGTGGACTAGGTAGTGGGTTTTCACCCCCCCCCCCCCATGTTAATCTCCAATTAAAAAATAAACGGCTTCTATTTTAATGTTATTCCCCACATCATCAATTTAAAAACTTATTCTAACTTGGATATGGGAATTTAATATCCGTAAAAAAAAATAATGATGTCCATATCAGTAAACCCACACAAAAATTTCCTGTACAAGTATGATCTTTCTACATTCTTTTTCCCAACTCAGGTCAAGAAACAAAAGTTGAATTTAATACTTACAAGAAATAAGGATGATGGCGCTAACACAGTGTATACAGAGTTGATGGTATTGGACACAGTCTATACAGAGTTGACGGTATTGGACACAGTCTATACAGTACTGATGGTATTGGACACATTCTATACAGAGTTGATGGTATTGGACACAGTCTATACAGAGTTGATGGTATTGGACACAGTCTATACAGAGTTGATGGTATTGGACACAGTCTATACAGAGTTGATGGTATTGGACACAGTCTATACAGTACTGATGGTGTTGATACATATATGCACAGTTGATGATGTTGACATGATACATGCATATATTAGAGCTGATGGTGTTGATACATATATGCACAGTTGATGATGTTGACATGGTACATGTATATATAGAGCTGATGGTGTTGAGATGATATATGCAGAATTGATTGTGTGGACACAGTGTATACAGAGTTGATCGTGTTGTGACAGTATATACAGAGTTGATGGTATTGACATGATATATGCAGAATTGATTGTGTGGACACACTGTATACAGAGTTTACGGTATTGACATGGTATAGTGCAGAGTTGATGGTATTGACACATTATACATGTATACAGTACTGATGGTATTGGGCACGGTATATACAGCACTGATGGTGTTGATACATATATGCAGAGTTGATGCTTTCCACACTGTATATACAGAGTTGATGGTGTTGACATGATATATACAGAATTGGTTGTGTCGACAGTGCATACAAAGTTTATGGTATTGACGCAGTATAGTATAGCTTCCCAGGAGCTGATATAGGAAGCAACCATGACTTGCTGATGATGACTATCAAATTTCGTCTGAGGAAGATCAATAAGCCAAGACAAGTTAGGGTCAGGTTTGACCTTGAAAAACTTAAAGATCCAAGCATGGCACAAGCATTTGAAGCATCAATAGGTGGCAAATTTGCATCACTCACAATTCTGGGACATGAAGAAATAAACCTAGACTCCTTGATCATCACCTTGAACAAGGCAGTAATAGACACAGCTGGAGAGATCCTTGGCAAGCATCGTAGAATAAAGAAGCCTTGGGTCACAGCAGATATCCGTGACCTCTTTGATGTGAGGAGAAAACTGATGAGTAAGCAAGGAGACCATGAAGGAGTAAAAAAATACAATGAGATTAACAACAGGATTAAGAAGAGCATAAAGAAAGCAAAAGAAAGCTGGTTAGAGGACCAATGCAAGGAAGTTGAGAAAAGCCTGAACCAGAATGACAGTAAAAGGGCATACCAGTTGGTGAAAGACCTGACAACAGAGAAACAGGGGAGATCTAATACGATTCAGGACAAGGCTGGTAAGAGTCTGACAGAAAACCAAGACAATTCTTAACAGATGGATGGAATACTGTTTGGAGCTTTACAACCAGGAGACTTCTGGAGACCAAGCTGTACTAAACGTACCACTGACCACAACAGAGGTTGACCACCCGATCCGCAGGGATGAAGTAGAGGCTGCAGTAAAGGCACTAAAGAAGGGGAAGTCAGCTGGGGTAGACAATATACTGTACCAGCAGAACTTGTTCAAGCAGGAGGAACTTCCATGAGAGATGTCCTCACAACAATCTACAACCAAATCTGGCAAATAGGAGAATGGCCCACCCCATGGACCCAGTCTCTGATCATGACTCTTCCTAAAAAAGGGAATCTACAACTGTGCCAGAACTACTGAACAATCAGTCTCATCAGTCACCCAAGCAAGGTTATGCTTAAGATCATCCTCAACAGACTGAAACCCCAAGCAGAGCACATATTGCGGAAGAACAGGCAGGTTTCAGAGCAGGACATAGCACTACAGAACAGATCTTCAATCTTAGAATCCTCTGTGAAAAATATCTCCAGCATCAACAGAACCTCTATCATGTCTTCACTGTCTTCAAGAAGGCTTTCGACAAGGTATGGCAGGCAGCCTTGTGGGCCACCATGCGGATATACAACATAAATGCAAAACTAATCCGCACAATAGAAACCCTGTATGACAAGGTGACTAGTACAGTTCTCGTCAATGGCAACATAGGAGACTGGTTCAGAACCACAGTCAGAGTCAGACAGGGGTGCTTTCTCTCACCCACTCTCTTCAACGTCTACCTGGATAGGATCATGTCCGTCGCCTTGGAAGACCATGAGGGCAGTGTCAGTGTTGCAGGCAGAACAATCACCAACATGTGCTTCGCTGATCACTAAGATATGGGATGGAGATCAATGCTGAAAAGACAAACCTAATGACAAACAACCCGAGTGGCATCCAAAAGGAAATAAGAGTGAATGGACAGAAGCTGGGCATGGTAACAAGCTTAAAGTACCTAGGTGCTATTGCCTCTGAGGAAGGCTCAAAACCTGAGGTTCTTTCCAGGATTGCACAGACAACAGCTGCTCTGGCTCGGCTGAAGCCTATTTGGAAAGACAGCAACATCACGCTTGGGTCCAAGATCAAGCTTATGTGCTCCCTCGTCATGTCCATATTCCTATATGCATGTGAGACATGGACCCTAACAGCAGAATTAGAGAGAAGAATCCATGCCTTGGAGATGAGATGTTATCAAAGGATCCTTAAAATCTCATACTTAGACCACGTCTCTAATGCAGAGGTGCGCACTAAAATTCAAGGTGCAATTGGACCTTATGAAGATCTGCTCACCACTGTAAAGAAACACAAACTAAGATGGTATGGTCACGTCTCCCGCTCAACTGGTCTGTCAAAGACAATCCTACAGGACACAGTGAGAGGAAAGAGAAAACGAGGCAGACAGAAGAAGAGATGGGAAGACAATATCTAAGAGTGGACAGGCATGGACTTTGCAAAGTCCCAAAGAGCAGTGGAGAACAGGGCAAAATGGAGAGAGATTGTCGCAAAGTCATCAGTGGCGCCCCTATGACCAGCCAGGTTACGGGAGAAATGAAAATGAAAAAATGAAAGTATAGAATTGATGGTGTTCACACAGTAAATACATAGTTGATGGTATTAACAAAGCATATATATTTACAGCATATGTAGAGTTGAAGATATTGACACAGTATATACACAGTTGATGGTATGGAAACAGTATGATGGGAGGATAGAGGTTGAAGAATAAAGATGTGGTGAAATGGGTGTTATAGATTATCAACCAGTCATAGTGATTGTATAGATCTCACGACGCCTTCAGACAAATAGACTTGGGTAATTATGACTAACCTTGGATAACAAGGCCAATAAAAATTCCCATTTAATAGCATAATATTTCCAAATAATTTCATTTTACCCATGATTCCTGCAAATGGTCATCAGCATCATCATCATTGAGTGCCTTCCTCATAAATGAGCATAATCACACTGTGGTAAAAGTTGTAACATGTGTGACATGAGGGATGCTCAATTATATAATATAAATAGCTGATTTTGTACAATTTAAAAGTGGATTTAAAAACTAACATTGTATCTATATCTGGTGACAGCTGACAATGCCTTGGCAAAATGCCTCTAAAGAGTCAATCTGTACAAAGGAGTAGGACAGCATATTCCACTTGGGAGAAAGGAATACTTTGGATTCTGGCATGTAGTTGGTGGAATTTTATGTTGTGTCTTCTTGTGTGGCATCCAGGAGGAATCAAATACAAGCTGGCAGGTATATCGACTAAATGGGAGGCCATGTGATGGAACATCACAACTTTGCATCTGTCCCGATGAGGCTCTTCCCATACCAAACTCTATAAGTCATTGGTGACAAACCTGGCAGCCCTTCTCTGTACTTTCTCTATAGCCTCAATGTTTCCCTATGTATAAAGGTCCCAGACTGTTGAACCGTATTGCAAGAATGAACAAAGGTCTTGTAAGCTTGAGCTTTGGACTCTGGTGGGCACATACTGATCTTTCGATTGTGGTAAGCAAGGGTGGAATTAGCCTGATTACTGATGATATCAACATGTGAATTCCAAGACATGTTTTTATTGATGGTGACTCCAGATACTTGGCATTATTAGCTCTACGTAGTGTAAGATAATAGTTGTACTTGAAGGGGCTCCTGCAGAAAGTGATGGTAAGTACCTCACACTTGTCTGGATTCAAATTCATCTGCCATGTGCCTGTAAAAAGTTGGTGATAGACAAAATCCTTCTTGAGAGTCATACAATCTTCGGTTGATTTAACTTTCCCTGTGTAAGAGACAGCCATCAGCAATGAGGCGGGTCTGTGATTGGATACAATTTGGCAAGTCATTGATGTACACCAATGCAATTAATTGTCCATGTATGGTACCTCAGGGTAAACCGAAGGTAACATTGCAGTATGTCAATGTCTTGACATGACACACTACTTCTTGTATTCTGCATGACAGAAAGAACCTATCTAGGATAGGATGTTGTCCCTCACTAAATAATGGCCAAGTTTTAGTAGGAGCCATTGGTGTTAGACCTTGTCGAAAGCTCTGGAGAAATCTAAGAGAATGGCATCCAATTTCTCACCAGAATTGAGTCCTGTGGCTAGGTCTTCAATAGAAAGAATAAGCTCAGGTTCCATATTTCATCGTTTGAGGAAGCTAATCTATTGGTTAGATATAATGCTTTGGTTTTCCAGATGTGTGATAATGGTGATGTGAGTTATATGTTCAACCTTGCAGCAGATTGAGGTCAATGAAATCGGACAATGTTTGGATGAATTTCCTCTGTCACCCGTCTTAAATACCAGGATAACCTGTGTTTTTTTCCACAATCTTTTGGTACCTTGCCTTGGTTGATGGATATTTGGAGGATGTGGGTCAGTTATATATTCTTTGGGATGTGGTTCATTTAGGGTCATGGGATTTCAGAATGTCTGCACACCAGTGTTTAAAGATGCACCACGTGCCATTTCTGTCCGACAATAAGCTGAGTTTGATGCTGAAGGCTTCAGAATATGCATATAGACCTTGTGCTTTACTGGATTATGTTACCGCGTGAAGATGTTTGAGTCTATTATGATGGCAACGTGGTTACGTATGCCAGTTAAAGGTTCAGAGCAACTTCAAAATAAGGGTCGATTTGTGAAGAAGAGATCTATTGTATTTAAGTCATGGGTAGGAAAGTCCACTTGTTGCATAAGTCCAAAACCTTACTATAAGGATAAAATGGAATCATTTATACTTTTTAGGTAATGTTGACTGTTGATGGTGCTGGTGGTCCATGATGTAATGTAGTTTGAAGTCACCTACTAACCAAATAGTAGCCTTCATGAATCTGTGGCATAGATCATAGATAATACATATCATCTCCTATGAGTAGTCCATGTTGTTGTTTGGCGACCTATATACTGCAGATATGAAAAGATCCAGATTGGCAGTGCAATGGATCTTCTGACATAGGATTTCACACTCAGTGTCAATATCCATAGAGTTGCTAACAATATCACATTTCAGAGCAATCATACTGTCTCCATACCCATCTGTTCCATCTTTCCTATAAAGCATGAAAGCAGTATTGGGGGGCAGGGGGAATACTTCACTATTGAGAATGCTTGATCTGATTCAGGTCTCGCATGTTAGAATAATATTGGCTATGCGGGATTCTAGAAAGTTCCAGAATCTTGTTTTTCTTGGCTACAACAATTTGGATATTAATACAAGACACTTTAAAGTGACTGTTTCTGAGTTTTGTGCTCGGGTGGGCAATGCACTGGTGAGCATACAGAGTCATGTCTAATTGATTTGATTTTGTAGAAGTGACTGGTCGAGATAAACTGATGTTAGTATCAACCTTGAAGTACTCAAAAAAGCTGGTTGAAACATTTGTCATGCCACAGGAACAACAGATGCATGGAGTATTAATGCTTTCAACGGCTTGATACATTGGCGAAGACAAATGCATACAGCTACATGGTAGTACAGGGTGCAGTTTTCGTGTGCAATTGCTCATTGCTTTCAAGTAACAGCCTTCTCACATATGTGACAAGGGTATCTGATCTTTTGTAGAACAGGGTTGGATCCAGTATATGATGCTCTAAATGCTAGGACTAAACTTAAGTACAGCAGGGTGACTATGTCTGATGTTGTACTGTGTATATGATAAAGAGTTAAAATGTTTGCTTGAATATATGGTGGCACACATGGTTATGTAAATAATGTCATAGTGTGTGTGTGTAACTAGTAATGACCCAGTGGTAGTGCTAGACACATGTTGAGATATTATTTATTCGGGTGACTTGGGGCTAAGAAAGATTAGTACGAACATACTAAAAATGAAGGGGACAACTCTATAACATGGTTTTATTGTTTATCTTGTGAAGCAGAAGTAAAATAGATAAGTGAAAACCGGAAGCATGCAATGCATGTGAGATGATTTTGACTGTGGTACATGGTTAAAGTAGGATTATAACTCTATTCTGCATAATTTGTACTGAAAAAAGGGGAGCTATGGAATGTATCTGATGGGATGGGATGGATTGGTAAGGTATTACAGTCCTATAGATTTGTTTATGAGCCATATTTACACCACTCTAGAATTGGATGGCATGGCTTGGTAAGTTATCCGTGCCCTATAGATATGTTTATAAGCAAAGTTTACACCACTCCTGAATTCAGTGGGATGGCTTGGTAAGTTTTCCCAGCAAAAACAGATGTGCTTATGAGTCAAATTTACACCACTTCAGAATTAGATGGGATAGTTTGGTAAGGCATCCCTGTCCTCAGATGTGTTTATAAGCCAAATTTACACCACTCTGGATCCGGATGGCATGGTTTGGCAAGGTATACCTGTTCTGCAGATGTGTTCATAAACCACGTTTACACCACTCCGGAATCAGATGGCGTTGTTTGGTAAGGTATTCCTGTCCTACAAATGGGTTTATAAGCCAAATTTATGCAACTCTGGAATCAGATGGCATGGATTGATAAAGTATTAGCATAATAGATATGCTTATAAGCCAAGTTTGCACCACTCCGGAATAGGATTGGATGGATTTGGTAAGGTAGCACTGTCTTATAGATGTGTTTATAAGCCAAATTTACACCACTCTTGTGTTAATAATTAAATTTAGTAAAGAGTCTAACAACAAAGCTGCTAATAGTGGTTACCCTACAGCCTGTGGAGTCCATAGATCCCTTGATCTGTAATGAAGTGATACTATTTAAGTTGTTTTTCCTTCTTTTTTTTTGTGACGTTTTCCAGCTGCAAACAACATCGTTAAAAATTAAAAAATTTAGTGGTGTTAAAACTGTGTTCCCATACTTGAGCATTTCATTGGTTTAGGTCTTGTGAGCAAGCTGTAATTTTTAAATAAGTTATTTAATGAGCTCTAGCAATACAGTTGGTTCCAGTTCTTCAATTACTCTACCAATCTGTATTCGATGTTATGAAGTCTGATAATAATTGGATGCAGGAAACTTTATTAATACTAAGAAACAAAAAAATCAACATTTGGACTCCAGAGACCTTGACCTTTGACCCTTTGATTCCCTAAGTCAATACATTTCTTCCTCTACCCTGGGTCTCTCTGAAGATTGTGCACAAAATCCAAAAGCAAGTTTAAAGTATTGTATGCAACCGTTATGCTCACTCATGGATGGATACAAAAATTAACAGACAGAGAGAAGGGCATCTGCATTCCCTGCCATCTAAGATCGAGAGATGCATAGAGAACAAACATTAAAAACGAACACCCTTGTCATGAAGAACATTTAATTGTAAAATCCAATTGTTAGTTATAATAAGGTATATACAACATACATTTTGTGTAGGACTAAAATGTGCCTAACACCATTTTAACCCTTTCATTTTGCTCAGGAAAAGTGCATGATGTATTAAAATGTATTGGCCATGCAGGCCCGCTGAGGGGAGGGAGGGGGCAATTGCCTAGGGGCCCGGCGATTTCTAGGGGCCCGCTGTCAACTCGGTTATAAAAAAAAAAATTAATCTTTGCAGTAAATATTAAAATTTGCTCCTTGCAAGAGTCTAAGTTATGGTAGATTACTACAGGTTTTATATGCAAAACTGTACACAGGTTTTTATATAAAAAAAATTAACATCATTTTGGCCCGGGGACCCGGAATTTCTGTAGGCGGGCCTGTGGCCATACACTTCATAGTTCACAAGTATATCACTCTGGCTGCGAAATGCAGTTCATGGCATTAATAATTAACACCAAAAATAATAACCTTGTACAAAAATATACTTTTTTCTGTATCATAACAACCGAATGGTACTTGAGAAAAATTATGAAACCAGCGTATTACATATAGTAGTCTGACTGGTTTAGAGGTCAATTTACTGATAAAAATTTGTAAATCTACTGATTTGAAATCCAAGTTCTGTCACATGTATGGCTAGTCAAAAAGTCAATATCTTACAGATTATAATTTAGAACCATCCTGTGTATTCATAATTGTTTAATCATTTGATAAACCAATAAAAAATCTATACTTTCTCAATGAAGTCTTGAAACAGTAAATAATTTTGTTCTGAGTAAAATGTTTGTAATGAAAGTTTTATTATATAAAAAGGTAGTACGCAGTATTTTTGGATGAGGCATATGAATAATGCTGTATTCATGTATCAACAGTGTATTTTACGCGGCATTGATGTTCAGGTGTATAGGCTACTTGTCCTCTTCCAGGCTGCAGTCAGAACAGATGACTCTGCATCCTGCATCACACGAGGGGTATTTGAAAAGTTCTGAATATTCCGTTTTAACTTTTTTGTTTCTTTGAACCTGACAATACAATTAAAGACAATCGATAGACAAAATAACGTTCTTCAAAACGATCTGCAGCAGCACGTACAGCACGCCGGATACCTGCAGATATATGCATGTGATGTAACATAGGTACATGACAGTGACGTAATAATGTCGGAGAAGGATAACAATTCTGCTACTGAGCAAAGTGCATGCTGTAAAATCCGTGCTCTCTTCGAGTTACTCTGTGGCTGATATATAAGGCTGACATGGATAAAGTTTACGGATGTAATTCTCTGTCATATCGTACAATTCTGATGTGCTTTCATCGTTGTAAAGATGGTCGCGAATCCATGGAAGATGACTTACATTCTCAAGGACTGTTGTCCCATACTTGCCATATTCCCAGACAGTGTGTGTGTGGGGTGGGTTGAGACTCAAAAAGTGTGTCTTGTGGTCCCAAGGTGGGTCAGTGCACAGGGGATTGTATTGTTGCTTACAACTTATCTATCAGTCATACATGCACTATATAATACTGTAGTACATGTATTATATAGTACATGTATAGCTGATAGATAAGTTGTAAGCAACAATACGAGCCCCTGTTGGCCAGTGCACGTGACCCCCCCCCCAAAGCGACGTCATCCAAATGAGAATAAGTTCTCTTTGCAAATCAACCTATAGCAAATGACTGGAAATTCAAATCTGAATAAAAGAAAATACCATCTGTTTTCTCTGAAGCATTTAATATACTTACAAAAATAATAATAAAAAAAATAATAAATGGTCGACGGAATTGTCAAATAACATCACAAACATGGTCACAACCTCACATACATTAAAATACAAAAATACACCAAGTTACTGTCTTTAAAATCCATTGGACAGTGGAATGTAGTTTTAATTACATGTAGTCTTTGCTGCTTTCACTAGTTGGTCTGATGGTAATGCAAGTGTCATTTGTGTTCCCAAATATGCCTACACTTTTCCTTCGCGAATGTGCATCCACATCTATGTTGGCGCAAGCAATGGCCAAAGTCGCTAAAAGTGATAAAACCTGTAAGATGACCATGAATATCCATTTCAAAACAATGAATCTGGCAATGAAAACATTTAAGGTTTGTGGTAGTCAGCCGAGTTGCTAAAGTCTTTGACCGCCGCTATTGTAACGTAGTTTCGAGGTTAAAGTCACTCCTACAGTGAAGATTTAATTTATTCTCAGGCTGAATTAATAAAAAAAAGGTACTAATTTATGCAAATACATAATTAATTTGTCATTTAATTAATGATTTAATACTTTTATATTATTAAAATTCCATGGTGCAGTTCATTTCAGGTTAACCAGATATTCAAACATGTTGATGTTTTCATGAGTTACTTGATCACATGATAAAACGTTTATTGCAATCATGTAAATGTCTTAGGAAAATATGAGACAGTTAAGATGGCAAAACTGTCGAAGCAAATAAGATTATCTCATTTGTTTAGCATTTCTAGTAGATTATGTACTACAATATTCCTTTGTCCCTTTAAACTGTTGTGTGTCCAGTGCTGTTGTTCAACCTACCAAAATAATCATGTTTTGAATTTTATATAAAGAGTAACAATCCTACTTCAAAGAAACGTTGCCGCTGATAACAAACTTTAATAAAGATGGCTTCAAAATTCTCATTCAATGCAGTCAATGATGAGTATGTAGTAACATTTGTTTTTCAGCACGCATCTGTTAGATGTACTTAACTTCAGACAAATTGGGTTGTTTCACTTAGTGTACTTTACCTATGCAAATTAGCCTTAATCGTCTCTCCCTCAGCAGTGTTCAGGGGATTTGACACGACACATCACCCTTGCTATTGTGAGCCAATTCAGGAAATCTCTGAAAGGTTATGTTTGTCGCTGATACCTTTTAATTGTCTCTAAAACATCTGTATAAACTTCCCCGAGGATAGTTTTACATGAGCTCTGAGCAAGACTATTTACTGTTTATACATACCACAGGTTACGGGCATATATCATTGTGATCAAGAAATGTACTTTTTTTGTGGGAAATTTTATTTTTCGCTAAGATTGCTGAAAATGGTGTTTTTCGAAACACGACCGTGTCAGGGGATTTGGAAGTCCAAAATCGTGTTTTTCGCGTGACACGTCGTGTTATGGCATATATGCTGTCCGCGAATGGTGAGCGGAATGTCACTGGTTTAAAAAATCCAATTAATGAAGTTGCTCGATACACAGTGGACGATATTTCTATTATCACGGGCATTAATTCGTCAGCTATTTGTAATACATTGAAGTATCATTTGAAGTTCAGAAAGGATTTGTGCAAGATAGGTCCTACATTTGTTGATGGTTAATCAAAAACAGACTCGGGTTAAAATCCTCAAATAGCTGCTCGGCAAATATGAAATGAGTGAACGTAGACGTGTGAATGAGATTGTCACAGGTGCTGAAACATGGATTTACTTTCTGAACCCAACTCAATAGAAAATAATCAAATCTGGATCAGAGAAAACAAACAGAGACCACACTTTCGTTCGACGTAGTCGGACTGTCAAGAGAGTTTTATATGCATCATTTTTCGATGGAAAAGGCCCAGGCAGCCAGGTACCTGTCATTGGCTCTGCTAGTGTAACTGGACATGTTTGTGCCCCCAAAGTGTTTCCGAAAGTTGCGTAACAGTACCAACACTACTGAACCACCCGTCCACGGAACGGTACCTGATGGATCCATCTACTCCATAACAACGCAGCGGTGTATAAATCCACCTATTTGACAGACCTCCTAAAGGAGCACAGCATCTAAGCTTTGCCATATCCTCCATACAGCCCTGATTTAGCTCCAGGCTAAATATATGGCTGAATCCCGTTATAAAAGATTCACCGAGGGGAAGACGATTTAAAAGCTGCATGATATTGGAAGTGCGGTTTTCCAGTGTATGGACAACACACCAAAAGGTGAATACAAAATGGCATTTAATAATTGGATAATCAGACTGAGAAATTGTGCAGTGGTGCATGGAGAGTACTTTGATGCACTGATGTACTGTTCACTGATAAGGAACTTTGTTGTACAGCGCAATAATATTCAGAACTTGTTAAATACCCCTCGTATGTGTATTGACTGAAAATATGCAATCTTTTCACGTTCTCCAGTTGGACAGAAGGGATAAATTGTCCGAGTAGAGAAATAAGATATGCTGTCTTGTCCTAATGCATATAGCTCCCTGGTTTTCGGAACTTTATTGCAAATTAATAGGAAATAATTTACTTTTCCAAATTTAATTCAGGACCATGTAAATAAGAGAAAGCCCAATGGTTGACATACTAGTGTTAGATTTCAATAGCTAGAGATCTATACAGGTATCTACATACTCTGACACTATGGGTTTTTTAAACCTTAAAATTTCTACATTTATCTCGATCAAACCAATAATGCAGAAACTATTATTATGCTAATTATTCCACTTTGTGAGAAACTTTGTCAATTAAAAATGTTTTCAAGGTAACTTTGTGTCATACATTGCTAACGACCATTATAAGCAATTACAGATGGCTACTATTAAAAGATTGAATATCAGCATAAATAATGAAGATGGAAAAGATCTTCACTATATGCATATAACGTATGTTTTCGCCTCAGTTAAATGACAGAAATAACAGAGTCAGGGCCAAGCACAAATGTGTTGTCTTTAAGAGGGCTTTGTGAGTTCATACATTTAAGCATTGATACAAAAACGGACCAGAAAGATGTTGCACATTGACTTAAACCTCAACAATATTCGTTTTAGCAATCTAGGACATTCGGTAACTGATGAAGTTAATGGCCGATATGTAATCAAATGCGTAAAACTCCGGGGGATAGCTATTTCAAAGATATCAAGCCGTGGAGGAAACAGACTGACAATAAATTATCAGCTATTGAACAGATTGGTACTGGATGGGCTAGCAAAATATCAGGTCTACAAATAACAGATTGATGTGAACTGGAATTTTTTTAGATAAATTGTTTAGACAGAGTTTTAATGCTTTATTCTCTGCTCGACAAGCGCTTACAAACAGTAAGAGATAGAGCGGATATACATAGTTGATGGTATTAACACAGTATATACATAACTGATGGTGTTAACACAGTATATGCAGAGTTCATGGTGTTAACATAGTATATACAGAGTTGATGGTGTTAAAACAGTATACTGTATACAGAGCTGATGGTGTTAACACAGTATATACAGAGTTGATGGTGTTAACTTTATATATACAGAGTTGATAGTATTAACACAGTATATACTGAATTGATGGTATTAATACACTATATACAGAGTTGATGGTATTAATACAGTATATACAGGGTTGATGGTATTGACACTGTATACAGAGTTGATGGTATTAACTAGAGGTACGCGGTATACCGGTTTACCGCAGTAGCTTTTTCCGGTCGTACGTAACACGGTATTTTTTCGCTGTACCGGTACTTCGGTAGTTTCAGTCAGTAAAGAATGTACGGAAATTCCCGAGGAATCTTGTTACGAATTTAATGATATTAAAAGCATGTATTCATTTTTCGTGATAAAATAAATGTAATTTTTAGTTATTTACTATTTTATGTTAATGTGTTAAGGACATGTATTGCTTTGCAAGACCGAGAATCACGCTAATATTTTTAGGAGAGCAGTTGTGTTCTGCTTGAATCTGACGTAATTTCTCTAGTCCACTAGACCAGAGGTTCTCAAACTGTGGACCAGTGGTCTGCGAGCTCCATTCATATCCTATACGAAACATTGTCTTTAATAGTCAAGTGATTCGCGAACAAAACAAGTTTGAGAAGCACTGCACTAGACTATATATTTTCTCGTTTGTTACGTCAGTATGCTGTATGTTTACTGGTCCTCTCTGATAAATGTCCGGGTGTTGGCATCCCACTCAAAGTTTCCATGCCTATTATATCAGTAGCATAGCTAGTACATTGTAGGCTTCAGTGTCAACACTTCCTATTTAAACAAGCTCTCTAATGTTAGTACAATGTCTTTTTCAGGGTGTCAGCTATAGTGTGAGCTTAATCATCCCACCTTAGTTACAGTTTTTAGAGGAGAATTTATATAACAATAAAACATACACATAGCAAATTCATCTACTACAAGGTACTGACCATTTAATTTAGGGGTGGGGTGGTTGTCGCGATTTTCTTTCGAGCAGAGATATTTTCTTTTCTTTAATCTCAAGAGAATTAATTCTTTTTTTACAAATAATTTAATGGATATAGTATGGTACTACTTTGCTATAAACCAGAGCAAGATATTTTTTCAAGCTTTTTGAGAGCATGAAATTTAAAGGAAAAAAAATCACCGGTATCTGCCCCAGGAAAATTAAATTGTTGGTCCCTAATATAATTGCGGTTTAGCGTGGTACGTATCGCGGTATGTTCAAAAAAGACCACGGTACAAAATTTGTTCGTGATACCCAACTCCAGTATTAACACAGTGTAGGAAGATATAAGTGCATTAATAAAATTGTCATGAAATGGATGTTTCCTATTGCCCTTGTCTTAGGACATCGGTCAGTCATTGTTGCCCACGTCGGATTGTATAGGCCTCGACGCTGCCTCGAGTCAATACAACTAGACTTGTGCCAATACGACTGACCTTTGATCTATACCAAGGCCAATACTAAAACACCCATTTAAATAACGTACCTCTTCCAAATGACGAATTTAATTTTACCCATAATTCCTGCAAATGGTAAAAAATTAGTGCCAGTGGGTGGGGGCAAATGAATATTTTTTAGTTCATACAGGTGTCAACCAAAGGAATTCAGTAGCTCTGGTCAATCATATTTTTGGAGATGATAATGAAAAAAAAAAAAATCATGACAGCTTTCTGAAATTAATACTATTCAGACAACCTCAACTATTTCTCCATGACAAAAGTATGCCTCAGATATATGTCGGGGTAGTAATTTGCAGAAAAAAATAATATATTTTGTTTGCCGGAAATTTCGCAGAAAAGAAATCGCAATCTATTCCGACTGCTTCTGCTAATTCTACGATTGTATTGGTTCGAATGCGAGCGATTGATCCAGAAGATGCGAATGAAAAAATAGTTCGATGCATTCGCATCTTCTCGGTCAATCCTTGTTTCGTAGTATCCGAGGTGGTCCGAATGTATGATCCGTAGGATTGATCGCGAAGTGGTGAATGGAATCGATGCATGGCATAGGGGGCGCTCTACAGATAATACATGCTTCTGAGAGAGTGACAGGTGTAAGATGAAGTATTTTGCATTTGCAACATGCACAATGGAGAGAAAGTTGGCATACCTCTATGTTACTTTCATGTACTGTGGCTGAAATTTCTTTACATATTGTACTTGTGGACACTGGACATGATCTAAGCACACGGCAGACAAAACGGCCGCTCTAAAGTACTCGAAAAATCAGCCTGAATTAGTCAAAAGTGCACTATTTTCAGGAGTTATTAAAATAGGGAAACGAATTTTGCCAGAGCAGACAATACCAGCCTCTGAAAGTACTATGAATAAATTACAAAATATCTAAAAAGTCAAAAAAGTTATCGACTCTTTTTTTTATTATTTACCTTTGAAGTCCAGGAAGTAAAAATGACTAAGCGGAGCTAGCAGTTTTTTGAGAGGTGCACATCTTAAGTAAGACCAAGCTGTATACTCTATAACCCAAATTTCACCCATCAATCATACACCAAAATAAAGGGAATTCAAAGTTCTTTTAACAATGCCTATGATATACAAGGTCTTTTTTAAATAGCCAGAACAGCCAGTGAGGAAACCCTGGGTAATTCTTTTTCTTTAAACTTCTAACCCTATGCAAAGTACGAAACTGGAGAGCGCCACCTTAAAATAAATATGAAAATTTGTGCAATTGCTATTCTCTTTCTCATATAATTATGTATGCATTTCTCAACAAAATGGTATATTAACATTGATGTTATGCATACAAATAAGCTAATTATGCCTATCTTGCTCTTGCTTACACAATATGCCTTGTGGCAGTATTTTGTGTGCAATGACCTCAATTATGGGAAAATTAGAAGTCTTAGAACATAGGAGTAAAGTCAACTTAAATTTAAAACTGTTGTATTAAGTCTAAGAAAAATATAGCAAAAATGTTTCTTTTCATTCGGTTGTAATAAAATTCTGGAAAATAATGATAATAGAGCAGATTCGCTTTCTTCCATATACTAGTGTTAGAAGAATTAGCAAACTTTGTACCCTTTGACCTCTGTGAACCTGAACTCTTCCATCCCTGTTCAGTCTGTAAATTTTATTAGTGACATCTCATGAATAATTGTGGCAAGTTTCATATTCCTGTCTTTTACAAAAACATTGGTTGCTATTGTTGAGAAAATGCAAGGTGTAGTTTTAAAATAGCCCACTTTTCATCATGGGGGGGGGGGGCTGGGCTTGTGTGGGACTTTGCTACAAATGAATACTGTTCTGTGGGAAAATACATGGGAATTATTCAAAAGGACTGTTTATATGCTTGCGGCTTAAATGTTTCAGCTATACAACCAAAATTAAATCATATAATAATAATGCATATGTTGTCTTAATGGGGGCGCTCTACAGATAATACATGCTTCTGAGAGAGTGACAGGTGTAAGATGAAGTATTTTGCATTTGCAACATGCACAATGGAGAGAATGTTGGCATACCTCTATGTTACTTTCATGTACTGTGGCTGAAATTTCTTTACATATTGTACTTGTGGACACTGGACATGATCTAAGCACACGGCAGACAAAACGGCCGCTCTAAAGTACTCGAAAAATCAGCCTGAATTAGTCAAAAGTGCACTATTTTCAGGAGTTATTAAAATAGGGAAACGAATTTTGCCAGAGCAGACAATACCAGCCTCTGAAAGTACTATGAATAAATTACAAAATATCTAAAAAGTCAAAAAAGTTATCGACTCTTTTTTTTATTATTTATCTTTGAAGTCCAGGAAGTAAAAATGACTAAGCGGAGCTAGCAGTTTTTTGAGAGGTGCACATCTTAAGTAAGACCAAGCTGTATACTCTATAACCCAAATTTCACCCATCAATCATACACCAAAATAAAGGGAATTCAAAGTTCTTTTAACAATGCCTAAGATATACAAGGTCTTTTTTAAATAGCCAGAACAGCCAGTGAGGAAACCCTGGGTAATTCTTTTTCTTTAAATTTCTAACCCATGCAAAGTACGAAACTGGAGAGCGCCACCATAAGCAATCGGACCATCTTCGTCTCTTTCCAATGCGACTCTAATATTGTCGTTTAGAACATTTGAAAAATTTATACTCGAAATGTATATTCACTACAGACTTTTCGTTTCAGTATTATTTCATAATGAACATATATTCTACATCAAAAGACATTGAATCTATTATAATAAAATGTGTATCCATTCACCAGTCTATTTTTAAATGTCTCTCTCCCTCTATCTGTCTGTCTCTCTCAGACTATTGAGTCATGTATTTATATGGTAAAGAACAAGCAAGCAGTAATGTAAGTGCACAAACTTCATATAGAATTAACGGATAATTTTTTTTTCATATTTAAATTATATTTTTTTTTTAATTTTAAAAACATGGAGACGCTATAAACTAATAATATCCATACCTGACCTAACTGGCACATTCCGGTCATATGCCACGTGACTTTTTAGTTAGCGTCAATAACCATGGATGCCACTTCCAGAAATAAGCAAAATTACACACGCTCGGAAAAACGGTAATTCTGAACTAATGTACATGAATGCCAATTTTTTTTAACGACAATTAAATGAAGTAGATATAGTTGAACACTTTCTATGTTTTTTTTTAAATAGATTCCCACAATATTATAACGAACGCGTTAAAATTCACGTTAAGTGCACGAAAAGTGGTTGCTCGAGGCTAATACAGACTCATTATTGGGTGAAAGATACTAATAAGACGATAGGTTCTAAAAACAAAGTCAAACTGTACCTGCGAGGAGAATTTTTCACCACGAATGTGTCGTAGACTTTCCTACTTCGATTTCTCTGTCCACCATCTTTGCTGTGTTCCTTACTTTTTGAAGTCGACATGCCCGGTAACAATTTGTCTTGTTATTGTTTTTAGAATAATTAATTTATTAGTATTCACTCATTCCATCGGTCGCATCACACACTCACACGTAGGTTCAATTCACAGGCTTCTGTTTTTGTCCAGAAAGATAGTTAAATACCCCCCCCCCCCCAAAAAAAAAAAAATCGGTCACACTTGATCTTGATGGTGCTACATAATTATGACATGTTTGCACCACTGTGACTGAATTACTAATGGGTTCCTAGCTTCCTGGACTTTCAATTATAGGTCCTAGACTCTCAGTTTTTAAGTTTAGTCAACAGTTTTATATTTACCAGACTCTAATTATTGTAAGAAATGTGGCCCTTAACTTTCTTGTCAGATTCCCATTGAACGGTCTGGTTCTTATTGTCTCCATTCAAGGATCATTGTTTATTGGGTCTTAAAAGTTGTGCTTTGTAGTAATGATGAAATCCATGAATATTGACAAGATTCTTTGGTGGTATGTCTCAGCATAAACCAGATCTTTGTTAGGGAAGTTCCTTTATGCCAATGGCAGGCCAGATTGAATAAATTTGCAGGTGTTGACACTGTTGGTGTAAACCAGATTCTCTGGTAGGACAGTCTATGCATGCCAGCAGCAGGCCAGATTGGACAAATTTGTAGGAGTTGACACTCTTGACATGAACCAGATTCTTTAGTAGAAAAGTCCCTACACACTAATGGCAGGATAGATTGGATAAAGTTGTAGGAGTTGACAGGGCTCAGAATTGCCTTTTTCACTACTAGCAACATTTTGATAGTTGTAATATTTTCATCTAGCAAAGAATAGGCTATTTTTTAAAATGTCCAATAGCATTATTATTGGACTTTAAACTAGCAAAATTCTTGCTTGAGTCCTGAGGCTACACATATTTTGTTCTTAACCCTTTACTGCTTAATGATGCCTTTTGACGCCAACCCCTTTACTGTATAATGATGCCTTTTGACGCCTTTCATGATGAATCTGATTAAGATACCCAGAACTACCAAAATTAAGTTTTTGTACCCATAACTATCACTTATATGGCCGAGAGAATGAATCTAGAAAATAAAATTGAAGCAAATCATTAGTTTATTCGCAGGATTAAAGCAACTGCGCAGTTTAAATGTATGTAACAGTGTATCCACCATTTGTAAACGTGCTCTGCATCTCGCAGTTGCGATGTGAAGTCATTTGAAATTTTGAATATTACAGTTGAAAGATTTTTGATAATATACACAGAAATATGCCATTCTTTGAACTAGTTCGGTTTATTATTATCAAGGTTTCACCAAAAAAGAGGAATATTAGAGCAAACTTCAAACTTTGTAACAAGGCTATATGCTAAAAATAAGTTTCTGCTACCTGTTCACTTCTTAAGTTCATATCTGTCATTTCAGCAAAAAAGATATGACCAAGGATCACTAATTTCTCAAAAATATGGATTTTTGATATTTAAAAGACATTTACTTGCTAATTGTAACACTAATCAGCATGAAAAATATACAAATGAAGTCCTAGAATATTCGTTTATTTTTAGAAACAAGGAAAAATCATTAGTCACAAGGCATGGCAAATTCTGCTCAACTCCACTAATCGATAGTGCACGTTTATCACGGTAAAATATAGGATTTGCCATTAGAGAAACGTGTTTCAATATTTTTAAATCATTAATTAATGTCACATATCATTTTAAAATCATTATACATGTAGCTCATAATTTGTTGAATTTCACAAGAAAGTCGATTCACGATAGCGAGTACCTCAATGAGTGAATTGAGCACTTTACATTTAGAAAACCATTAAAATCATTAAATATACTAAATACTGCACATCAATACTGATTTAATTCTCGGTTGCCCACCCCCCCCCCTCCCCGGGTTTTCAAAGATCTGCTAGAACCTTTGTTTTTAATCAGTAGCAATTTCATTACTGCTCCCAAGAGCACATTTCTGCATTGATAATGAGAGAGTAGGATGGTGGGTTTTATGATTTTGAAACTTCGACAACCTTTTTCAGCATAGAAAATTCACAGTAGTACAAAACTAAGCTAACATCATACTTTTTCAATAATAAGGGAAACGGAGAAGGGATAAATTAATTTCATATTGGTCTCTGAATAACCTACTGAACAACAATAATGATCATAAAACATGGGTATAAAACTAGAAAATAGTAAGAATAGTATAAATGAATACTGAAAAATAGATCATTTTGTCATGATTTGTACACATTCTAGACTTGATTTGGTTGCCGTGGCAACCAACCATTTCATCACCTGTATGCTGAAATAAAGTATACCCAATATCCATTCAGTGTCCACAACAAATTTCCCACTATAAAGATAAATAATATTGCACAAGAAGTAAACTCCAAAGAGATGCCAAATTATTGAATTAATTGATAAATCCTGTGCAAAACAAAGCACCTGCTGTGCCTATATTTGGTAAAACTTGGAAAATCCAAGCTAAATAATTAAAAAATCTCACTTTTCTCAATCAAAAATTGAAAAAAATTGAAAGCATGACTGATTTAGCAAGAAAATAGTAAGCTTTAATATAAATGAATACTGATAAATATGCAGTTTTGTCATGATTTGTACACATTCTCTGCTGGATTTGGTTGCCATGGCAACAAACCATTTCATCACCTGCATGCTAAAATAAAGTATACCCAATATCCATCCAGTGTCCACAACAAATTTCCCACTATAAAGAAATTATTATTGCTCAAGAAGTAAACTCAAAAGTGATGTCAAATTATTGAATTAATTGATAAATCCTGTGCAAAACAAAACACTTGTTGTGCCTATATTTGGTGGAACTTGGAAAATCCAAGCTAAATAATTAGAAAATCTCACTTTTCTCAATCAAAAATTAACAAAATTCAAAGCATGACTGATTTGGCAAGAAAATAGTAAGCTTAATATAAATGAATACTGATAAATATGCAATTTTGTCATGATTTGTACACATTCTCTGCTGGATTTGGTTGCCATGGCAACCAACCATTTCTTCCCCTGTATGCTGAAATAAAGTATACCCAATAGCCATCCAGTGTCCACAACAAATTTTCCACTATAAAGAAATTGTTATTGCACAAGAAGTAAACTCAAAAGTGATGCCAAATTATTGAATTAATTGATAAATCCTGTGCAAATCAGACAGTTCAACCTCCAGACTGATGCGCAGTAAAGGGCTAAGGTCTCGTGCTTATGCACAATGACACAATATAGTTAATACAAATCCTTGATGTAATATCTATAGTACAGACCATGGGACAATCATTAAATTATAGGGGTGTTAATAAGTCCAGCAGACAAGCTTTAACACCTTTTGTCTTGAGGCTTTGTGGCTGTAGAGTATTTAAACATTTGGGAAAACATAATGACCAAAAAAATGTATGGGATAACCTTGGACACCATGTCTGACATATCAAATTAGCACACAGTCATTTGACAGTTCGAGCTCATTTGTTGGGCATGTTGGACAGATGGTATCACAATATCCCCACCGCTTTTTGAAGAAAGAAAACATGTGGCTAATTATAATTAATAGCAAGAATTTACAGTTAAGCAAGATCATTCCCTTGATTTTCTCATTTGGTGATTGGATTAAATCACAGGACCAATATGAACATATATTGTCCTTGCATGTATTTTCTTTGAAAGGTGTGGGACAATAACATTCAAAGGTTGGCATGTTAGGTTTTTCTTTATTTTTGTTACATATATAATATAAATATAGTTAATTAGTGCTTGAGATTGTAAAATTAATGTACACTACACAAATTGGCTATTGGTATGGTGGCCATACAAGCAATTTACATGAAAAGTAGATGTCTGTGCAAGTAAGATATTTCTTGCAGACAGAACTATCAGTCTGATTTTTGTTTTATTTTCCAGGTAGTAATGATTGATAAGAAGATTCCTAAACCCAGCTGACTAACACAGAGGTTGAGATGCCTCCTACAGGTGCTGAAACCAAGGTCCAAGACCCTGAGTACAAGAACTGGCTTAAAGTTGGTTTGGCTTTGTACTATCTAAAGGTTGCACTCCACTCCTTCATACAGAGGGAGGTGGATGCTATGCATCAGTCCATATTGCAGAAACTGTATGGGGGCTCAGCTGTGCCAAAACCACAGTGTTCCAGCTGCAAGGCCAAAGATGTGAAACAGAACAGAAATACATACATCTGGAAGTTTCATTCTCCCTGCCCATCCAGTCTCTGTGATGTCTGGTTGACTGAACTAATGACTCTTCATATCAACCCCACATTCAAAAATATTTACTGAGAGAACTGTGACGTGACTGCCTGGCCATTTGTTCCCTGGGAATGTGCAAAGCTTTACATGCCTCGGGGTCAGTCACCAGCCAACACTGGACCAGCCATGAGTGATTCCCAAGCTCTACTCACCCTAATGGCTAGTTGTTCATACTTCCACAGGATACTATCCCAACCAGGCCTCACACTGACACACACGGTATATGGCTGCTCTCTTACATTTATTATCATCTGATTATATTGCATCATATGTCTACTGATGATTACTTCTTATGTAAACCCCTTCCCATTCAATTTTCAAGATTGAATTTTTGAAAGATTGTGTATATGTAAGGTTATCGTCCATCACCTACTGTATTGACTTGTCTGCATGCTAACTATCACACATAATCACTAACAAACCCTCCAGACTTTATTTGTGGACATCATTTGATTAGTACGACTACCAACCATTGAGATAGAATTTATGAATAGACTTTCATAAAACATTTTATGTAAGCTTATTTTATTGTCCATCACTCAATTACATCGACTCATCTGTATGCTAACCATCAACTATTACCCTTGAGACTGAATTTGTGAACATTACTCAGTATCACCAGCGTTTGAACTGAATTTATGATTAGATTTTCATAGAACCTACTGTTATGAGCATCCAAGTTTTCTGTATTGTCCATCACTTAATTTTTAATTCACATGTCCATCAACCAATATGCCGTGCCACCAGTGAACCTTTAGACCAAATCTGTGAATAGATTTTCACGAAACTTGGTATGTAAGCTTATCAGTAAAGCTTCAGAGGAGATACATAAGGGGGATATGACATATGTCTGACTTTAAATAGCTAGCCAGTGCCTTTACATGGCCTATTTCTAATTAATGTTTGATCCAAGTATATTCTAAATATTTTTCAAGCATCAATCTTTTCGGCAAGAAATCTTTAATAACATAAACTTTTTCTTCTAAAGTAACAAATTTCCGTTTATGATATGACATGTTAAACGTTTGTAATGACTTATTCCTATGTTGCTAATTGTACTGCAATTTAATCATGCAGATGAAAATTTTATAGAGCAGACGAAATGCCTTGTTTATAAAGGAAGTCATACACATACATGTGATTCTACCGGCGGTAGTCCAAAAATACCGTTTTAATGGCCGTCTACCGCACATACCATTTAGTAGTTCAAATCTACCGCTTTTGAAAATGAAAAGAATTATAAAAAACCGTAAAAAAAATTAATAAAAAAACCCAAACACTGCATTTTTACGCATTCTATCCACAGGTGGCCGATGCAAGCTTAGTGTTAAAAAAAACCAATAGCCTGAAGGAAAAAAATCATACTGAGTAACAAAAGTTTCTCCGATTACTCCTATGCCCCGTTCTGACACCAAACCCTCTCTATCAGACTTATATGAGTAATTTTATAGGAGTAATCTCAGGAACATTTGTTACTCAGTATGATTTTTTTCCTTCAGGCTATTGCTTTTTTTTAACACTAAGCTTGTGTCGGCCACCTGTGATTCTATCAACATATTAAAGAAACCAGCCAGAACCAGTCTACTGGGGACCGGAAGTGTTCAACCAATAAAACAACCGGTGCAATGATGCGTGGCAGATTAATAGGATTAGAATTGTTAAAGAACAGCTGACATGTGTACACATCAGGCTGCTAATTGATTACCATATTGTTGGAATTTGAGAAGTTTAAGGCCAATGGTTTTTTGAGGTGTTATAAGTAATAAAGGAATAAAAGGTGGTCCATTATGTCTTCTGAGTCTTTGATGAAAATCGGCCGACCCTTGGCGGAGGGGAAATAAAAATGGAGAGACCGACCATAACAATTATTTCGGCAGACACACTAGGGTAAGTATTTTGATTTTTGTCTTGTTTAATTATCATTGTATATTTCCATATGTTTTAAGAGGACAGCTCTTAAATTTTTTGTTCAATTCATGTCAAAATGCCAAAATGTTTACTTTCTCCCAATGCTAAGAAACCACCAGCTAAGAAATATTACAAGTTCAACAGTGCTTGGATATCAGAGTTTAAGTGTGTGCAGGTGAGTAGCAAAGTTCCTGAGTATGCATTGTGTGTTTCAAAGGTATGCATCTTTTGTATTTCATAAACTATTTGAAGTTTTCATGCACATAAATGAAGTTCAAGCCCTAGATAAAATATATCAGTTAAAAATATTACAAGATAATGAATTTTAAAGTTTGGATAAATTATTCATAAAAGCATCAATACATCATGTATTTTTTTCATTTTTATTTCAAGTCTAAAATCAATCCTTATTTTTTTTTAAATTTATAGTGGTGAAACTTGCCAACAGATTTTTGGATCTGAGCCATGAAGATAAAGAAGCCCTTGAGGATGAGGCTCAGGAATACATCCCAAGTCCAAGTAGGAACTTCCTCCTCGGGGTGAAAATAGCTTGGAGGAGTATTGGAGAGTAGTCAGCAACCTTACAAACCCAGCAACAGGAAAACTGAAGTTAGAACTTCTTAGCAGGCTGAACTTGGTTGTCATGTCATTACAACATTCTAATGCTGATACAGAGAGGACATTCTCCATTCTTTGCAAAATACAAAGTGATTCAAGGGGAAATCTGGACCAGAAAACTATTGAGAACCTGTTAAGTGTGAAGCCTAATAATCACAATGAATGTCATCAGTGGTCACTAGAGAGTGATCTTGTGAAGGAAGCTAAACATGCTATTGGATTTTATAAAAGAAAAATCTTTGCAGTGAACTATCAGATAAACAACTCTAACTTTTTTATTATTTGACCGTATACTGACTCATATTAATTAATTATTATTGTAACATTTTCCATCAGAATCTGAATCTGATTCGTTTTCAATTTGATGTTTTATGATAGTATGAAGAGAACACATATTATGGCAAAAAAAGCAGTTGTTTTGTTTTCCATCCCCATGAAACGTAAAATGTTTGCCGATAAAAAATCTACTGGTTTACAGGTCAATCTACTGATCAAAATTTGTAAATCTACTGGTTTGAAATCCTAGTTCTTTCACATGTATGCATACATGTACTGTCACATGATTTTTCCGTCTTGGCCTGGTACCCTGTTTTACTCAAGGTTCATTTCTCTTTGTGTGTGAATTCACAGAAGCTATATTTAGCCTGTGTTGACCAAGTTATGATATTGATAATTACCTCTGGTTGTAATCATCAAAGAGAACAACTCAACAGCTGTGTGAAGTCCGAAACTCTATCACAACATTGTCGAGTCCATGTCCTGTAAACGTCAGCATTTGAAGACAATTATATAATATTAGTGGTACATATTATAATGTACTTCAGCCAGCAATTATCTCAGTAACAAAAACCTGATAACTGAAAATAGATGTCGGAAAAGATAATCGGATTACTTACCTTACCATATAAATTAAATATTGGTTTTGAACACGTATTAGATAAAATTTGGCTGCTTGTGAGGGGTAAATTTGACATTTTTGGCTGGATCAGAGGGGTGACCACCCACGAAGGGTACTTTTGTACACAAACTCGTTGATGCTGAGAAATCGGGCCGTGTAGAGGAGGTGGCCTCTGGTGAGGGTGAGGGGGGCCGTATAAGAGGGGGACTACTGTATAATATAAGACAGTATGATTAGAACTTTTTAGATCAAATCCAATGATATTTATAAGTTAAGACAGTATGATTAGAACATTAAATCCAATCATATTTATAAGCTGTGACAGTATGATTAGAGCATTAAATCCGATGATATTTATAAGTTGTGACAGTATGATTAGAACATTAAACACTGATATTTATAAGTTGTGACTATGATTAGAACATTAAATCCAATGATATTTGTAAGTTAAGACCGTATGATTAGAACATTAAATCCAATTATATTTATAAGTTAAGACAGTATGATTAGAACAATCAATCCAATTATATTTATAAGTTAAGACAGTATGATTAGAATGTAATCCAAAGATATTTATAAATTGTGACAGTATGATTAGAATATTAAATTCAGTGATATTTATAAGTTGAAATAGTGTGATTAGAACATGATCATAAAATTAAATCCAGTGATATATTTGAGCAGAGACAGTATGACTAGAACATTGAATTTAAAGAAATATATAAGCTGAGACAATATCATTAGATTAACGTCAATGATATAAGTTTAGACAGGATGATTTGAACAATTACTCCAATGATATTAATAAGCTTAGACAGGATGATTTGAACAATTAATCCAATGATATTAATAAGCTTAGACAGGATGATTTGAACAATTAATCCAATGATATTAATAAGCTGAGACATTATGATTAGAACAATTACTCCAATTATATTAATAAGCTGAGACATTATGATTAGAACAATAAATCCAATGGTATTTATAAGCTGAGACATTATGATTAGAACACTAAATCCAATGATATTTATAAGCTGAGACATTATGATTTGAACAATTAATCCAATGATATAAGTTTAGACAGGATGATTTGAACAATTACTCCAATGATATTAATAAGCTGAGACATTATGATTTGAACAATTAATCCAATGATATTTATAAGCTTAGACAGGATGATTTGAACAATTAATCCAATGATATTTATAAGCTGAGACAGTATGATTAGAACACTAAATCCAATGATATTTATAAGCTGAGACATTATGATTAGAACACTAAATCCAATGATATTTATAAGCTGAGACATTATGATTAGAACACTAAATCCAATGATATTTATAAGCTGAGACATTATGATTAGAACACTAAATCCAAAGATATTTATAAGCTGAGACATTATGATTAGAACACTAAATCCAATGATATTTATAAGCTGAGACATTATGATTAGAACACTAAATCCAATGATATTTATAAGCTGAGACATTATGATTAGAACACTAAATCCAAAGATATTTATAAGCTGAGACATTATGATTAGAACACTAAATCCAATGATATTTATAAGCTGAGACATTATGATTAGAACAATAAATCCAATGATATTAATAAGCTGAGACATTATGATTTGAACACTAAATCCAATGATATTAATAAGCTGAGACATTATGATTAGAACACTAAATCCAAAGATATTTATAAGCTGAGACATTATGATTAGAACAATAAATCCAATGATATTTATAAGCTGAGACATTATGATTAGAACAATAAATCCAATGATATTAATAAGCTGAGACATTATGATTAGAACACTAAATCCAATGATATTTATAAGCTGAGACATTATGATTAGAACAATAAATCCAATGATATTAATAAGCTGAGACATTATGATTAGAACACTAAATCCAATGATATTTATAAGCTGAGACATTATGATTAGAACACTAAATCCAATGGTATTTATAAGCTGAGACATTATGATTAGAACACTAAATCCAGTGATATTAAATTGAATGAAATGTTATTTGTGAGTATATTATATCCATGTTGTTTGTATTGTTAATGAATACAATTCCTTTTCCACTTTGTGGTGAGCATTACAATCAGTAAAATTGTATAACTAGAAATATTATTAAAAAAATATTTTGTTGTAAGTACATGATTAATCTTACATTGTTGACAAACAATTAATACTAGTATACATAGGACAGATGATTGATTATAAGTATATGTACATGATTATTCTTACATGGTTGAGAAACAATTAATAGTATACATGGACAAGACGCACGATTTATTATAAGTACATGTACATGATTATTCTTACTTGGATGACAAACACTTAATACTGGTATACATGGACAGGACAATATATATTAATGAAATAAAATAGGTTATTGAGTCCAGTATGTGTATTCCTTGTATTCTGATACAGATTTTGTCCCTGGCCAAAAGAAATGAGTAATTATTGAAATGCCTCTATAGTGCAGAGATTTACAGTTGTGTGCCTTCAACTGAATATGCTTACATTCTTTAGAAATAATAGATAAATATATATATATTGTATTACGAGTTATTTGACTTGCTTCATTTACAACTTTTAGGTGTCCGCCATAAGGAACAAAGTGATGCACTCTAAGGACATGAGACTCTCAGATGGTGACAGGAAAAGTTTCATACAGGACATAATTAATTTGTTGGAGGACCAGACTTATCTTGGATCTCTGGGGGACTGTAAGCAGGCTGTGGATGAGATAAATAGGGTATGGAACATGATTATAGGCTCATTAATTGCTAACTGCTGTAAAAATCTGTAATGAAGGCTTGATACAAGTAAGGTATGAAAGTTTTAGATATGGCAAATAGATTTTCAGACTATTAGATCAGTTTCAATTCTGTACACCTTTTTTTAGTTCTAATGGTTATAGACCGGAAGAGATGGGATGGCCTTTTGTCCCTCATTCGTTCATCCATCTGTTAGCACAAGTTTGTTACTGCTTCTCCTCCTAAACTACTTGGAGGATTGCCATTAAACTTTACACACACATTTATTCCAGGGTCTTGTTGGTTCTAAATGAAAATGGTGCTGCTTGGACATCCAGTATGAAGAATTTGTTATCAATAACATGCTGTTTCCAGTGAAACATTTCTTATGGTGTGTAGTTGGTCCTAAATGAAAATGGTGCTGATTTGATCTCCAATATAGCCACCATGGAAGCCATATTGAATATCTTTTTATCACTACTCCTGAACAGAAAGTCCTGTCAACATGGGGTTTTCACCAGAAGTCTGTTTGGTCCCAAATGAAAATGGTGCCAACCTGACCTCCAATATGGCCACCATGTTGGCCATCTTGAAATTCTTATAATTGCTACTCCTCCTGGATGGATATACATATTGATATGGGATTTTCACCAGAAGACTTCTTATGATGTCTAGTTGGAAGTAAATGAAAATGGTGCTGATCTGACAGTCAAGATGACTGTTATTGCAGCCATCTTGAAAATTTGTTATTGCTGTTTCTCCTTACAGAAAGTCATATTGACATGGGATTTTCAGCAGAAGACTTCTTATGAAGCAAGGGTTTGCCGAATCTTGAAAAGTGCTTGAAATTTGGTGGTTACATTGAAAAGTGCTTGAATTTTTGTGGTTACTGTGAAAAGTGCTTGAATTTGAGGTCGGCTCCAAAAAGTGCTGGCAAAGTGCTAGAAAACAATCAGTACTTTAAAAGTGCTTGAATTTCAAAGCAAACTTTATGTGTGTGTGTGTGTGTGTGTGTAATACAAATCTTTCCAAATGTACTGGATTTTTGAGAGTTCATTTTTGTGAAGGAAAAATTAGAGTGGAAGCAAACATGATTAGGCATGGTGCAGTAAGTCAGTATATATATATATAGTGAAACCCCGCAATAACGCGCCCCGCGATAACGCAAATTCGGATATAACACGATCATGGCGTGGTTCCCAAAATTTCCTATATTCATTTGGACATGAAATTTTTTTTCTTCAAAGTACAAGAAATAGTGTATAAAATGTGTATATTATCATTTTGGGGAAGAGATCGCGTATGAATTCAAGTATAATACGTTCATGGCGTGTTTCCTGAAATTTTATATACATGTATTTTTCTCGTACACAGAAAAATTTTTTTTTTTTTAAGTATGTGAAATAGTGTATAAAAAGTTTATATCATTTTGGGGAAGAGATCACGTATGAATTCGATCGTGGCGTGGCTTCTGAAATTTAAAAATTTCACCAATTTCTTGAAGTGTTATGCCAAAATAAACATTATCGGAAATGTTACTTATTACTGATCCATGAGTAAAGCCAGTAAGTCTTCTTTGTGTTTGTCTTGAATTCATTCTGTATACAATCATTGCTCAAACAATAGCCGACATGTGTTTCTTTTTTAACTGCATACACAACCGAGCATCAGACAATGTGGTGGTTGATGAAAGATTCTCACGATTTAATAAACATAAAAAAACATAAGCCGCCAAATCAAAGGGTTGTCATGTGGGAGAGCAAAGACAGCTCGATATAAGATAGTAAACAGTGTTGATACCCTATTCATGCTATACATTAGACATGTATACGTTGTTCTCTGAATAAAGTAAAATACAGTAAAAACCCCGCAATTAATGCAACCCCGCGTTTTCCATGATCGAATTTTATTGACCCCAATTATCGTGTTATTGCGGGGTTTCACTGTATATATTCAGTAAAGTGTTCCAGTTGGAAATAGCTTTCAGCTGGGGTGGGGGAGGAAAGTAAGGGCCCATCTTACTATTAGGGCACTTTTTTGTGAGAATGAAAATTTACATTGATATTTTGTTCTCAAATTGTAATCAAAGAAGTAGAATTTATAAGGAAAATAAAATGAATCAAAAGTAATAAAGTGGACAGGTATATTTAAAAAAAAAATATAGAATTGAGATAATAAAGAGCAAGTTGACAACTTTAGTTTTGTATAATGGACTAATTACTTTGTGCACATTATGATTAAATAATAAATTGTCAGCAGTATACATGGAAAAAACAATAATTATAAAATAATAATAATATTTATTAGGGAGAAAAACAATATTCTAGCTCTAATGAAATTCCTACCGCCACAAATTTACATGGTGACTTAATAAAAAGATCCATATTTCCATGTAAATTATGATATTTGACCAAATAAGTACAACCACCTGTATTAGTGCTCCAGACACACACACACCCACCCTTTTGAAATGTTTTTAAGGGAAAATATTTAGGCAATGTACTTAATTTCCATCTTTAAGGATGTATTTACTATTAAAATAGTCTTGTGAAATATGCATTTTGTTAGTAGATTTCTTCAGGTTTTGCACTCTTGATTTTTCATGTAGTATGCATTTGTTTTGATATGTATGATAAAGCAGGCTAGCTTTTGTACCATATATACTTGCGTATAAGCCGATACCAACTGCATTATGCAACAGCAGATCTGGGTTTATGTAATTTGTAGGGACTAATTAGTAGAACAAACTACATAGACCTTGATCTGCCGGTGCATTATGCGACAGCAGATCAGGATCTATGTTGTTTACATTTGGACTGAGCTTATACATGAGTATATACGGTACTGCTTCGATATTGTAGCTGAAATGGCATTCTCTGAAGTATAGCATACCTTGACCAAAAATAGAAAGTGTCAACCCAGTGAGACTTCTGTATACTTTAAACACTGTTCTGACCATCTGCTTGTTATATTTGTAACATATATCAGATGTGCAGGGAGGGTGTGTGACTTTTAAGAAAGACAATTTATGACAGGTATATGCTCCAAAAGGACCTATAAGACCAGTATGATTACTTGAAGAAAGAAAAACATAAACAAGGTAGGGTGAGTCGGTGCTATTTTTATCTATGACAGACTAAGGAAAGCTATATAATATCATCATAAGTATCTGCATTACATAGGAAGTATTCTATGCTCAAAAACATCAACTATACTGTAATAAATCACAATATACTGTGATGATAAAAAAGAAGTTTTTATGGAATAAGTGTTGTGGCTCTTATTCATCTATTTGTCAAAGGTTTATTTTTCCAGCTTTGCAGCAAATTTTCTGTATAATTTTTGATACAGTATGTCATCTCTCCAAGTACATATACGGACTCTCATTAAGGCACAAAAATAATATGTATGTTTCCAGTCGGCCAACTGACCCTGTTTATCATTGCCGACCCTAGCACTCCCCCCCCCCCCCAATTTTTTTTTTTTTAATAAAAAAAATCACATTGCTGAAATTGATTTGTGCAACTAATTGAGCCAGTTTTGCCCAGTACTTTGAAGTGCTTGAAATATTATTTGATTTATATATAATGTTTAAAAAAAAAAAAAAAATACCTGCCTACCCTAATTTTAAAACCAGTACAATAGGAAACACACATATTTTTTTTGTGTGCCTAATTATTCATTCCATGTCAAAATGAGGTTGCCTACAGGGTTGTGTATCAGGTAATATGGCAGATAATGATAAATGGTGGCAGCATTGATTTCATAAAGAAATTAAATGAGAGAAAAAAATGCTTTTCTGGAAGAGCTGTTATTTGCCAAAAAGGGGGTTATTGAATTGTTGTACTTTACAACTTTTTTTCTTTGATAAAAGGTTGACTTATATCTGAAATATTTAAACTTTTACACTTATTATTTAATGTGACAGAAAGAACAAGCAAAGTCATCTTTGGGATTAGTGAACTTTAATGTGTTAATGTTTCCATGCTTGAAGTAATGCCCTTAGATCTTAAAGTTAAGCTCAGGTGAGTACATGCACCTGCCACTTTGTGTTTGATCTGAGTAGAATGTGATTTGCAATCAATTAATGGAACACAATGAAATCTCGCTTTAACACAATGGTCAGGGTCCACAAAGTGCCATCATGCTCTGTACTGTATTGTGCAATATCCAACCAAGTCAGTTAACTGAAGAAAAGATTGCATCGTGTATCCTCTTAGCTTTACAAGATGGAGAGTGTGGCACAAATCTTGACTTCAGTGACAATGAATTTACCAACTTGATGCACATTAAACAAGAAAAACTGTAAACATTTTTAATATTTTATTTTGGTAGAGAACCATTCATTGTTACATACACATCCATGTATAACAAAATTGGCAACTGAAGTGTAAATAGTTATAGTACATTTGCTCACCAACCAATCTCATTGTATTTGTGATAGCAAATCTGTCAAAAATGTGCATAAAGAGGCATAATTTCTAGAATTTTTCTGCTAGATTCCATTAAAATCCAGATACTTAATTTCTTGCTAATACACTCGTATTCATACTTACTGGACATGTCCAGAGCATCTGATGTTTGGCTGACAATAAAGTGCAGTAATCAGACATTGGGAGTTTTTAAATAAAAACTTGTATTTAGGCCTGAAAAATAATTAATCTGAAATTCATACAGGAGTTCAAGGGTATTGACCTCATAATGCACATGCGACAAACAATTCAACAGGTGTTTATGCATGGATGAAGTTTGGGAGTAAATCTTTCTGTTTCATGAATAAAGGGCATTTTTTTTAAATTTTGAAGTTCTTGAAAGACACTGGTAAATTATTAATACTCTGTTCCCTGCTGGGTCCCATCTGTAAATCCCTCCACATTATGACGATCATCTGTTTAACTGTATCAAAAGCTATAAACTTCGTGTACAAAGCAAAGCACATCACCATGAAATGGGGAATAGTACTATTTCTGTTCTCCGCATTTCATTGGTTTATCTATAATTAGTGCTCACTTGTCAGCATGAATAATAATTAGCTGTCCCTTACTCACTCTGACTTGATAATGTATTGTTTGTTAAATATCTTGAGCAGTACCTATGTAATTGTTTGACAATTAAGCTAAACCAGGGGATTTGCGACTTATAAAAGCCCCCAATGCAATGTTTTTTCACCCTAAAGGAACTGAGAACATTGCATTATATTTAAATCCATTTAGTTCAAAGAGTTGGTAGCCACTGATTTTATTGATATGGAGTGAGTGTTTTCAGTAATTGTGGCACATTCACAGTACTATCATATGAACTAATTACGAACTTAAAGCCACTGTTTTTACTGATTGATATTTTCAAATAAAATTCTTTTCATATTTAAAGTACAGGAATTTCAACATTATGTTAAAAAAAATGGTAAAAATTAGGACCCTCTCGCGCACATATAATTTGAGCCAGGGCTAGTGAAATTTGAGTCAGGACTTGTGATTTTTTAAAAGTCACTTGCCTGGGCATGTCTCTGAAAAAATGTTTCTTTGAGCACTGAAGAGTGATCTCCATAAAAACAGTTGAGTCCATCTCTAAAAGACAAAGGAAAACCTATATTCATTGAAACTTTGTTTATAACTATGACTTTGCACTGCTGCAGAGCAAAACCAGGGAGTAGCGTGTTTGATTATAGTAGCAAATTCCTCCACCCCCGCAACTTCAATGGTTCTGTTCCAGTCAATGGCCAACAAAAGAACAGCTATGCATGTAGCTTTAGCATTTCATTGACAAATGGCCTATGTATGTGGAGTGATTAGAAGCTGCTGTCTGCATTTCTGACTCTAAAATAAAAAAGAATTAAAATGAAATGGGGGGCTGAGGAGTGTATGTGGCAATGACTAAAACTGCTCCTGACAATCTGGGTGATAGATTTGTTTCAGCAGGTGCCTATGTCAGTTGATTGAGTAGGCATTGGTGGTGGTTAGTTTTCCCTTGAATAGGTAGGCAAATCAATTGATTTATAGATACTCACTTTTTATACCACAACATTGTTTGCTTCATGGTTGTGTATGCCACATGAATGAGCAAGCATCTGTTGGCTATAGTTTACTTTGGATTGAGCAATGATTGTACACAGGATGCGTTGAAGACAAACACAAAGAAAACATAATGACTTATATTGTTGATGGTTCAGTAATAGTTAGGTTAAGAATTATCAGCTTTTTAAGGAGCAGATGTCTTTCAAAAAAAGGGTTGAAACCAGTGATATTTTTTTCCTTAAGAATACAACATATAATGCCAAATTATTAAATCTAACTCTGTTTATTTTGTCCCTAAAGCTTTGTAGTACTTCAAACAATTGCTGAATCTGTTGTAAAATTTCAGGAGCCACACCTTTACCATAATACATCCAAATTTGTGTTATAATAAAGTGTGTTATAGTGGGGTTTCACTGTAATTAATGTTTGAGAAACAATTAAAACAACCAATTTAACTAATGAGGCATGTGTGCTTATAAAGATGCTAATTTTGCAGATACACACACACACACACACACACACACACACACACACACACACACACATATTGAGTCTTTGTCAAAGGAAACACAAAAAATAGTTGAAATTACAAAAGTTTACATGACTATTTCTAATGGAATTAAATAGGGATGAAACGATTCATCGATGCATCAATACTTTTGCCATATCGATACATGTATCGATACAAGAGGTGAAGAATCAATACAAAATGATACTTACCCTATAGAAGTTACTTTAATCTTCAGCAGTCATGAGTAATTATTAGTCGTTTGCTTTTTTATTCTTTAAACTGAGAATTTATCTGAGACGGCCATCGCAGGTACTGGCACTAATGTTTGTCAGTTAAAAAAAAAAAATTGAAAACACACACTCACCTTTTACAAATTAACACAAGGTTACGTGGTTCGAAATGTGTCTCCCTCCCCTTTCGCTGATTACATGCTAATTATTTTATCTCATCAGCATGTGCAGCCACTGATAATATATATCAACGTAAAGGAGACTTTCCAAATTTGTTCCCCATGTATGATTTAAGTACTTTACTGATCATTTAATAACCACTTTTACGTGAAGTTTCTCTGTTGCTTCGTATCTTGTCTATATGGATCAAATTTAAAGGCTACACTTCCGGTGTGTCACTCGGTGAAATATGTTACATTACATTCTGATTGGTGGTTATTGTTTGTTGCAGTCCAGGGTAAACAATAACCACCAATCAGAATTGACTGCAGCTTATTTACTATGTGACACACTGGAAGTATTGGCATCCAAACTCGATCCAGGTAGATAAAACAGCAACAGAGAAACTTCCTTCAAAATGCTTATTAAATGATCTGTAAATTACTAAAGTGGTACCTGGAGAACAAGTTTGGAATGTTTCCTTTTACATTGATATAGGTAATCAGTGACTAACCGTGCCAAGAGGATTAATACAAATTGCATAGAAACAGCAAGGAGGCAGATTTTAAACCGTGCAGGTTTGTCACCTTGTGTTAATTGGTTAATTTTGTCTCGAAGGGGAGTGGGCATTGTCAATAGTTTTCCCTTTCACTAACAGAAATGAGAGCCTGTGGCTGCGGCAGTTGTTTTACATCTGCAGGAAGTACAATGTGATAGATTTTGGTTGTTAGTCATCTCCACTCCCACACCTGGACTTGCTCTAGATAAGATTTTCCTTGGAGGTGGAAATTGCACTATTTCTTCTGTTTTGAAGATAACACTGTCGTGTTTTTCATATTGAAGCGAAAACATGATATTGATAATGTTTTAAAAGCATTCATGCAGTGCGAAACAAAGGGTGTGTTTACCAAGAGTCCTGGATCCGATCAAATGGCCAAAATAATTGAATTAAAATCACTAACAACTAATATGTAGTCTGTTTGGATTTACTTTTTTTATCTTGTCAGGGATGAAAAATGGCATGTGAAAAGATGCTAAATCTATGTCTCTGTAATCTGCATACTAGAAATACAACCAATATGTCAACACATATAAAACAGCACAACCCTACCACTGACAGACCTTCTAAAGATGAAAAGACCATCAAGTTGATATGTGTATCGATAATGTATTGTATTGTAGGCTGTGTATCATGAATCATATCGATACGTGGCACAGATGTATCATTTCACCCCTAGAATTAAAGCTTGAAAATGTTTGATGTTTTGCCTAGTTGGCTTCAATTTGACTGATGATGTGGTAAACACACACACACACACACACACATGTATATATGTATCAGTCATTCAGAAATTTGAATGACTGTTGTGGACATTATTTCCCAAAAATTAATGTGGTAGCCAGATATTTGTGAAATTTAATTTACAAAATTTTAGAGGCTGTATAGAAAGCTGTAATAAATAAGAAAACATTGTAATATACTTAATTATTAAGTGTGCTTGAAATTGGTCACTTTCTTTTCTAGATTTAATCTTCAGTTTTAAATTTCAAAGGCTGCATATAAAGCTGTATTAAATAAGAAAATGTTGATATACTTAATTATTAAATGTACTAAAAATGAGTCTGATATACTTAATTATTAAATGTACTAAAAATGAGTCTGATATACTTAATTATTAAATGTACTAAAAATGAGTCTGATATACTTAATTATTAAATGTACTAAAAATGAGTCTGATCTTGCTTCAGTTTTAGTAGTATCCTTCCATGCTTTACTAATTTCCACTCAAACTCTTTATTTATAAAATGATTTTTCTTTCAGAAAACTAGACTATATACTTTATGTGAACAATAGTGTTTTATGCCACTGTACTGGTTATAACTCACCTAAGTCCAAGTGAGCTTATTGTATGGTTCTGTGTCTGTCATGCATTGTCCATCAGTCAGCAGTTGCTTTTTTCCACTCTGGAGTTCATATTTCTGATCCGATTTCAAACTTGGAATATGGGCTTATATCATCAAAATCTCGGAAGCTTTCAATAATGAGCGAGATCCATGCATATTAATGTGGTGATCTTGCATCTAATTGGTTAACCTTGTTACCAGTCTGGAGGCCACATTTCTGATCTGATTGTGATAAAACTTGGAGTATACATGTATGTTTATATCATTAAAATCTTGTACAGGTTCAATAATGAGTGAGATCCACATATAACAACGAGGTGATCTTCTGATTGACTGAGTTTGTTACCACTCTGGAGGCTGCATTTCTAGTTCAATTTTGATAAAACTTGGAATATATGCTTATATCATTACAGTATCAGATGAGTTCAATAATGAGTGAGATTCATGCATATTAATGAAGTAATCTTGCATCCGATTGACTGACCTTGTTACCACTCTGGAGGCTGTATCTGATCTGATTTTGATCAAACTTGGAATATATGCTTTTATCATCAGAACCTTGGACAAGTTCCATAATGAGCAAGATGCACACATACTAATGAGGTAATCTTGGATCTGATTGGCTGAGCTTATCACCACTCTGGAAGCCATAATTCTGATATGATTTTGACATATATAATCAAGATATATAAGTTGTTTTTATTATTATGCCCACGATCTATCCATGTTAAGGAGATGATCTTGTAGATGATTGGATAAGCTTCTTACCACATGAGAGACTATTTATGGCCCAATTTAATCAAACTTGGTAAATAGGCTAATATCAGGATGTTGGATGATTTTTATTAAGACTATGACATATGCATATATATATGAAGTGGTATTGCATGTGATATCAAGATTATTTTACCATTTTAGACACTTTATTTTTGAAAGGATTTTGATCAAACTTGTTAGACAGGCCTATGCCATCAAGATCTTGGTTGAGTGTGATTATGAAATTAAGGTGTATTATTTAATTTTGCATTGCATCTGTTTGGCTCAGCTTGTAAATAAACTAGCAGCTATATTTTTGAAGCTTATAGTATCATTGTCATAGACAGATTATATAATAAGTGAGATCAGTGCATATTAATTAGATACCTTGAATCTGATTTGCTGAGCTCTTTAGATCTAGAGACTATATTCCTCATGGAATTTCTATAAACTCAGTATATGGGTTTACATCATCAAGATCTTGGATGATTTTGATTATGACTAAGAGACAGTGCCTTTATCTTTAAAACAGATTTTTACAGGATATAGTAAAATAAGTCAAATCAACATGATATAAAATTTGGGAGATAGTCTACATAGGATATGTTTTCTTGCAATACTGCATAAGACTGCTTAGGTGGCATTCTCCAGTTTCGTACTTTGTATAGGGTTAGATTTTTAAAGAAAAAGAATTACCCAAGTTTTCCTCACTGGTTGTCCTGGCTATTTAAAAAAGACCATGTATATCTTAGGTATTGTAAAAAGAACTTTGAATTCCCTTTATTTTGGTGTATGATTGATGTGTGCAACTTGGGTTATAGAGTATACAGCTTGGTTTTACTTAAGATGTGCACCTCTCAAAAAACTGCTAGCTCCGCTTGGTCATTTTCACTTCCTGGACTTCAAAGGTAAATTTTAAAAAAAAGAGCCGATAACTTTTTTTACTTTTTATATATTTTGTAATTCATTCATTGTACTTTCAGAGGCTGGTATTGCCTACTCTGGCAAAATTTGTTTCCCTATTTTAATAACTGCCGAAAATAGTGCACTTTTGACTAATTCAGGCTGATTTTTAGTTTACTTTGGAGCAGCCATTTCTGTCTGCTGTGTGCTTAGATCATGTCCAATTTCCACAAGTACAAAATTTTCAGGAAATTTCAGCCACAGTACATGAAAGTAGCATAGAGGTATGCCAACATTCTCTCCATTGTGCATGTTGCAAATGCAAACAACTTCATCTTACGTCTGTCACTCTCTCGGAAGTACGTATTGTCTGTAGAGTGCCCCCTTAATGAAGTGGTAAAGTGTTAAGTTACATAAGTTCACTTGGGCCTATCTGTAATTGACTATCTGTAATTGACTGTCTGTAATTGACAACAAGTAGACTTACTACTCCAGATATACAGAACACTTAATTTCCAGTCAGGTCTGGCAGTGAACTTATATTGGATCAGAACAAGTGTTGAGGAAGAAATGTTAGTTGTTGCACATATTTTTTTTTTCTTTTTAACTAGGGCCTAGGCTAAATATATTTTGGTCTAAATTATGTTTGATTGGTGCTGCCACGCTGCCTTAAAAAGCACATTGTGCGAGATACTTACTGGAGCTTTCTGCCATAGAGTATTTAAACATGGAAAACATAATGACCAAAGTATTGCATGGGATAATTATGTGCACCTTTTGTCCTACATCTATCATGTCGAGCTAGCAAATGGTCACTTGAGCTCATTTGTTGATCATGTCTGACCAACCTGTATCTGCATACTTTGGAATGGACAGAGGTATTTTGATCAAATTAGTATTTATATATTTAAATATATATATTTCTTTGAATTTTGTTATAAAATTATGCTAATCTGACAACAACATAAAATAGACATGTAGTTTACTCATTTTAATACAATTTTTCAGTTATTTCTTTTTTTCCATTATTTTACTCATGTTCGTATATTTCTCCTGTCATTCAAACATGTAATAGTCCAGGATTTCTCTTGGCTTTTGTTTAGTGTTTGTTTGTGAATGTAAGGTTTTCTTCCCTTGATTAACTTGAAATGGTGAGAAACTGTTGTTACCAAGTTAAGTTTATATATATATATATATATATATATATATATATATATGGGAGGAGGGAGGAGAGAGAGGGACAGATAACTTTAAAGTTCTGCAGATATTATATTTATGACCCCACTGATTATGATATTTGATGTATAGATAAAATTATAATAATAATAATAATAATAATAAAGGCATGTTTTATTTGCTTGTTGTTTTACATATGTAGATGGTCTGATAAGATGTTTATGCCAATAAAGTTTGTTAGTATGATAATCACAGTATACAAAGTTACTTGATGTATAGACAAATTAAATTTGGCAGGTATGTTTTGATACATATGTAGATGGTCTGATAAGATGTTTTGGCCATTAAAGCATTTTTTTCTATTTCTTGATTTGATTTTGAGGCAACTAAAGCATTTTCTATTTTTTCCTGGATTGCAAAGCAATTTCTGCGTGTGGATTGATGATGTCTATCCATCTGTCTTTCTGTCTGGAGTGAACACTCAGGTTAGGGTTTTTGTTTAGGTCATTTGGTCATATACTGTTACCCACAGTCATATAAGCTAGTGTTTAGATGTGTCCTGTGGAGTAAATACAACACCTTTCAGTGGACATTATTTAATGTGACCTATATTTCACAGTTTAGCAATTTTGGTTAACCTTTGCTTTCATACTTGCCTGTGGAGTCACATAACTTAGTATGTAATTGTGTCGTGAGAATGACTACAGCAATAAGTTAAAGTAAGTCACTGTGACATATTTTTTGGTCCAAGGATTTTGGGTAACCTCTGAGTTTAGTTTATTTTCTCTATGTTAGGGTTTCTCTTTAGGTTGTATTTTCATACATTTTTGCATTTAAAGCCAGATAAGTTGGTATTTAGATGTAATATGTGAGTAATACACGTTTCAGTGAAAATTAGGTCTCAGGACAAAAATATCTACACAGATTGATACCCCATGAATAAAAACGAATTAAAGCATTCATGGTTTGCAATCCAACCAAACCACCATTGGCGGTTTTCTTGTTCAAGAAATATTTAAATGTAGATTTTTTTGTATGAAAACCTTGTTATCAGGATTGCACAAAAACCATTCAATATAGACAAATGATGTTTGGTAAGCATGTTTGTATTTATATTTAGATGACCTGGTTATATTTTCTTTTTACTGAGGCAGTTTCTTCAACCTTGTCTTTTTTTGGTTTGGTACACATCTTTTACAGTCACAAATCTTCTTTCTTTTTACATGTTTTCTGTTATCGGCATTTTTCAAGATTGCACACATAGCAAGTTATTTGAGTGATGCCAATTAACTGATACAATTGATGCTTGAGTTGTCAAAATATACAGTAATTGGACATTATAAGGATGACAAAGAGAAGGATTAATGGTACTTTTTTGTAGATTACTGTCTTCCCCACTACATTTGTAAATAATATCATTCCTCTTTCTCCTGTTGAACCACTGTGTCTATTGTATTATGCCTCACTTAATATGGTCTGAAACTGTTTTTGCTATCATCAAATGATTGCACCACTCATCCACCCCTTTTTGAGTCCATGTAGAGGAAGATTACACACTATAACTTGATTCAGTTTACACATGTGAATAAGATTTTACAACAGCTTACTGCGTTATAGTTAAGAAGTACTTTGCCAGAAGTACATCTAGTTATATGTGTAAATATGTCTCTTTGCAGATTGATAATGACTCAATAGATGTATTCTTTAATGTGGAGCTACAGATGATTGCCTTGAAGACAGCTGTAAATGCAGTCAGACAGGATCTGGGAATGCAGGAAAAAAGAACATTGGGCACTGTTGACTCTTTGAAGGAAGAATATAGACAACTTACAGAACAACTGAGAACAAAGTTAGAGGCTGTTGAGAATAGGGTGGACACTGTTGAGTATAGGGTGGACACTGTTGAGAATAGGCAAGACACTGTTGAGAATAGGGTGGACACTGTTGAGAATAGGGTGGACACTCTTGAGAATAGGCAGGACACTGTTGAGAATAGGGTGGACACTCTTGAGAATAGGCAGGACACTGTTGAGAATAGGGTGGACACTGTTGAGAATAGGCAGGACACTGTTGAGAATAGGGTGGACACTGTTGAGAATAGGCAGGACACTGTTGAGAATAGGGTGGACACTGTTGAGAATAGGCAGGACACCATTGAAAGAGATCTTCAGTCAGTAAAGGAGCTGACAGACACTGTATTACAGAAGCAGGAGAAGAAACACCTGGAGATGCATAGAAATATTCAACAGATAGACACTAAACAACAACAGCACATGGAGTTGTCTCAAACCATGTCAGCAAGTGTAGCCACACTTGGAGTAAGAGTTGAAGCAGTTGAGGAAAATTTGGTAAAACTGCAGGAAATTGGACAAAGGATAGGTGAGAACAACTCTTGTATGAAACTTAAAGTGGCTTGAAAAGGGATGTCCAAGTTTGATAGATCAGCTGTGAACTACATATGCTGGCTACTGTTATACTTTCTATTTGTATCTCTTTTTATTTTAATTAACATTATTAAGACTTATTTCAGAAAATGTACTATATTTTGGAACAAAATTGCAGGAGTTAGAATAAATATATAGATACAGGGGGTAATCAGTTTTCATAGGAAAAGGGAAGTAGCAGGAGAATGGATACCTGATGTGCTATATTCTGATATCTTTGTCAGACAGAACTTTAGATGATTGGTTGAAAATAGCTAGAAATCTAGGTTTCATTGCAAAGGTTTCATGATATACTATCTTAAATAATTTAAGTACCGTATATACTCGCGAATAGCCGACCCCCCAAACTGAATAGGTAAAACATTAAAAAGTGCATGACATGTGCAAAAGCCGACCAATAAGTCCAAGATGACATATAATGATGAAATATAATGAGAAATAGAGGAAACAGGTAAAATAACCCAAAACACACACACACATACACACACAGACACACCCATATATATATATATATATATATATATATATATATATATATATATATATGTATATTACCTTCTAACATGAACCCCCAGGTCCTCATGTACTGAGGTGATCTGGTTAATGTCTTTATGGTGTTAGAACAGCTATAATAGACCATGGTCTCCAGATAAACCGACCTCCCTTCTTTCAGGATTTTATTTTTTCCTAAATTATTTGGCTTATATGCAGGTAAATACAGTATGTATGAATGTAAATCAATAAAGTTCAAGAATAATATATCTTATACTTTAATGTTAAATTCTATTCCTATACACATCATTGGTCATTATGTTTTCTCAGTTGTTTAAGCACTCTGTAGACACAAAAATCATGACGAAATAGGTGTGAAGGTATATCACTAGGACTTTTCAAAAACTCTATAATTGAATTATTACTCCATGGTATGTACTAAAGACATTAAATCAGTCTTTCACACCATGTGTTTTTTAAGTATATTGTGTCACTTTGTGTCGGCACATCACACCTTTAGAACAAAATATGTGCAGCTTCTGCCTGAATAAAAAAAAAAGATACTAGCAACAATGACTAACTTTTATTATCATCCTCCAGACGCATTTGAATATTATTAAATTTCACAAATATCTGTCTGCAATATTAGTTTTCAGGAAAAAAAGCCAAGAGCCAGTACAATTTTGGGATCCCTGGTCCAGATATATATACAGGGTTCCCATGCTACCAGAAAATTGGGGAAAAAGTCGGGAGAAAGAATAGGTTTGTTCCTGACTGGCAAACCCTGTTTAATTTTGCAAATATTGATCAGGCCCCAAAAAAATAGGTGTGTTTCCTATTGCACTGGTTTCAAAATCAGGGTAGGCAGGTAGTCTTTTTTTTTTTTTAACATTATATATATAAATCAAATAATATTTCAAGCGCTTCAAAGTACTGGGCAAAACTGACTCAATTAGATGCACGAATCAATTTTGGCAATTTGATCTTTTTTTATTTTAAAAAAAAAAAAAATTTTGTTTTTTTTGGGGGGGGGGAGTGCTAGGGTTGGCAATGAGAAACAGTGATGGTCGGCCGACTGGAAACACATTTTTTGTGTGTGCCTCAAAGTCGGGGAAAAATCAGTGAGAAATTTGTCTGTGACATGTGATCTTGCCAAGTTAAAGAGAATAAGGGTTATCTTTCCCAGTTTTGATATGTAAAGTTAGTAAAAAGCATTGTCATAAATCTTTGCTTATTATTTGGTAGTTGCACTGAAAACTATATCATTATTAACATGAAACACTATCATCAATAGTTACTTTCAACACCACTCTCCCCCCCCCCCCCCAAAAAAAAAAAAATTGCCTTTGCTGTGAATTTTACTATCGGACCTTGCTAAATAAGTAGAACTCAGACTGGTGGGGCAATTTTTAATGCAGAATTCTATACTCTGGCTATTTAACAATGATTGCATTAAATATACTGTCCATTGTCGGATTAGAATAATGCAGCAACCAGATGTTTTTTTTTTTTTTTAAATTTCAGTCCTTGATTATACAAAGGTATATAATTTTTAAGTGCTGTTTGTCAAAATTTAAAACAAACCTTTTCGAAAAACTTTCTTCATACCAACATATGCAGTTAAGCAGAGTCAAGTTAACGTTTTTACTCTGTACATTTAAATGAGTTTGCATGCAAATTTATGTGAATTTCAATAGTTCTACTTGTTTCTAGTGATACGTCCTGTTGATTAGTACGTGGTCAGGTGTCTAATTCAGATATTATGGGAGAGGCTATAAAAAGAAATGGCTTATGGATTCCTACACAGGGGGGGGGGGGCAGTAGAATGTCAGGGTATATAGCATTATGTATGTTGATGTTAACACTTTGGGAGGCCATATTTCTGACCCAATTATGATCAAATTTGGAATATACGCTTAACATCATCAAGATCTCTAAGGAGTTTGATAATGAGCAAGCTTTATGTATATACCAATGAAGTGATATTGCCTCTGATTGGCTGAGCTTGCTACCATCATGGATGCCATAGGTCTGATGTGATTTTGATCAGACTTGGAATATGGGCTTGCATCATCAAGATCTTGCAAAAGCACGATAATGCATGGGATCGACATGTTAATGAGGTGATCTTGTATGTGATTGACTGAACTTGTTATAGTCCCTGAAAATGTGAAATAAAACTGGACTGTAAACAGAATCAGAATGAATGCAAACAATTGAAGAATGTACACAAATGAAACACTGAAATGAACATGATTGAAATGAAGAATTAAATTTTAAGGAAATGCAGAATGCAAATGCAAAATGCAGAATGATGAATAATAAACGAAAATTAAATCGAACACAAATGCATTTCTTTAATGGATCTGAAAATCTGTTTATCCATATTTCAGACTGCCACTAAATTCCTGCAGTCGAAGGACCCTTTGCAGGATAATCCAGGATCAGATTCTTTACACTGACATTTTTTCTCGACATTCAAGCTGCATAATTGATTCTAACAACCCCCATTGATGTGATGATATTATTACTGGTTGTTGAATCTGTACAGATTTTATTTCAACAAATCAAAATAAATAACTTAGTAAATTGTCTAATATCATCAACATGTTGGATAATTTTTATTATGAGTGAATCCTGTGCATATATATGAGTGAATCCTATGCATATATATGAGTGAATCCTATGCATATATATGAGTGAATCCTATGCATATATATGAGTGAATCCTATGCATATATATGAGTGAATCCTATGCATATATATGAGTGAATCCTATGCATATATATGAGTGAATCCTATGCATATATATGAGTGAATCCTATGCATATAATATGAGTGAATCCTATGCATATATATGAGGTGATCTTGCATCAAATTGATTGAGCTTGTTACCACACTAGAGACCGTTATTAGCTCTACTGGTCATAGACCAGAAAACCTTATCAGATGGCCTGTTGTCTGTTGTCCATCACATGTCACCTGTCATCCATTCTCCACCATCCAACATCCAATATTGCCATAGTGAAAATCTAGTTAGTTGGTCCTAAATGGGGTTTTCACTAGAAGACATCCAATATTGCAGAATTGGCAGCCATCTTGAAAATTCTTTTATCACTTCTCTTCATGAACAAAAAGTCATATTGACATGGGGTTTTCACTAGAAGATTTCTTCTGATGTCTAGTTGGTTCTAAATGAAAATGGTGCCACTCAGACAGTCAATATGGCCAAAACAGCTGCCATTTTGAAAATGTTATTGCCACTCCTCCTGAAAGACTTCTTATGGTAAGTTATTCCTAAATGAAAATGATACCAATCTGATGTCCTGTATAGCCACCATGGTGTCATCTTCAAAATGTTATTGTTATTCCACCTGAACATAAAGTTATATCGACATGGGGTTTTCACCAGCAGACTTCTGATGATGTCTAGTTGGGTATAAATAAAATTTGTGCCAATCTAACACCTAGTTAGGGCAACCATGATGGTGGCCATCTTGAAAATCTTGTTTTAGCTATTCATCCTGATCTGAAATTAATATCAGCATGGCATTTTCAGTGGAAGATTTCTCATGATGTCTAGTTGGTCCCAAATGAAAATGTTGCTGATCTGACCTCCAATATGGTCTCCACAGCAGAATTCTTGAAATAGGATTTTCCCCTAAAGACTTCTTGAGATATCTAGTTGGACCTCAATGAAATGGTGCTATGGCAACAGCCAATATTGCCACCATTGCAACTATCTTAAAATTATTGTTAGTGTTGCTTCTCCTCAGCAGAAGGTCATATCAGCATGGGTTTTTCACCAGAATACTTCTTATTTTATCTAGTTAAATGTAAATTAAAGTGATGCCGCTCAGGCCTCCAATATGGCTGCCATGGTGGTAATTCTGAAAATCTAGTTATTGCTACTCCTCCTATATGGATGATCAGCACATATCAATGAAATAATCTTGCATCTTATTGGCTGAGCCTGTTACCTCTCTAGATCTGGAGATTATATTTCTTATCTAAACTTAATAAAGTAAATAGGTTTATGTTATCAAGATCTTGGATGACTTCAGTTAAGCAAGAGACTATGCATATTAATTATTGTTTTGTATGATTGCCATTATCTTGGAAAGAATTTTGATCAGACTATAGCATAATAGGTAAAATCAACATGATATATATAGTTTGGGAGATGGTTTTTATAGGTTTTGTTCTTGGAATACTGGTATGACACAAGTCTGCTTAGTGCAGTTGTCAACGGTTAAGTTATGTAAGCCAGGTGACTGATATCAGACCCACTGGGGCCTTTTGCTAGCTAACCTGGACATCAGGCTAGGTGAGCATATGGTATGGCCCATCTATCATCATGCATCACTCATTGTCCATCTGTTATCATTGATTTACTGTACATTCTACTCAGAAACAACTGGATTAATTTAAAATAAATTTGGCAAGGAGAATTTTGGCACAAAGGCCTTTGAATTTTATACAAATGATGCCAAATCTGGTATCAAAATGGCTGCCATTACTAGAAATGTAAATGAAAAACTTTGAGTTCCTCTAAAAAGTCACTACACATAATTACACAAAATTTGACAGAAAGCATCTTGGCATGAAGGCCTTTCAAGTTTTTTCAAATGATGCTGATTTTCCATCTAATTTGGCCACTGTTACTAAAATTAGAGTGTCTGTGATGTTGAGTGTCATTTTCATGTTTTTGCTTTTGCTTGGTTTTAGTTTATGTTACCTACTCTTATTAAGCATCAATTTTACACAAATTTAATTGATATACAGTATGGGAACTTTGAGAGTATTGGCAATTTAAAGACTTACCATATGTCGAATTTTCTTTACAGACATCATCAAGCTTCGAGATGATTTGATTGAAGCATACAGAAATTTGAGGTATGTGCAGGTGTCCCCAATATTGGACAAGGAGAGATGTGATATTGATGACATCTATGTTGATTTAGTCATTGAAGAGAAGCAAGGCAGCAGAAACACAGAAAAGGAAAGCAAATATGTCTCCACACAATGTAAGGATGTTCAAGTAATAAAGGTCACTAGTTATAAGCAGATATTCCTGCGTAAGACGGGTTCAAAGTTTGAACATGTTTTTCTGCGTGGAAAAGGAGGGTTAGGGAAAACCACATTTTGTAGGAAAGTTCTCCATGCATGGTGCAGTGCACATGAAGGAAGAGCAGTTGCCCAAGATGGTTATTTTCAGGATGAAGCTGTACTTAAGATGTTTGACCTCTTGTTTTATTTGAATCTTCAAGAGGTTTCAGTTGAGGAAAATTTGATTGAGGTCATATGTGCTCAGTTTCCTTTAGAGGACATACCCAGTAAAGACAACTTGGGAACCCTCTTGAAAGATAATGGGGATAAAATATTGTTTATCCTGGATGGCCTAGATGAGATGATTGTAAAACCTAGGTTCCTTAAACATGTTGTCACCCGTAGAGTCTATCCAAAATGCTGTTTTATGGTTTCTTCTAGACCTTGGAAAATTTCCAACATGGAGTTGCGTGAGGGACCTGAAATAGACATGCTGCTGGATCTTAAAGGCTTTAGTAAAAAAAATGCCATAAAATGTGCAGAGAAAATATTTCAGAACTGTTACAAAGATGGGAATGCCATTATACAATTTAGCAATGATATAGCACACAACAAGCTAGCTGCACAGCTAATTCATGTGCCCCTTCTTCTTCTTATCCTGGCACAGGTTTGGTATGAAAATGAAAGGTCATTACCAAGTAAGCTCCATGAGCTTTATATTTTGTTTATCAACCTGTTGGCAGATCGAATGATGGAAAAGGACAAGAAAGAGCCTAATCACAAACAAATGAGATTTACACTTGGTGATACTCAGTCTCCACTTCCTAGTAAAATATCTAAAACTTCTCTGGTTGTGAATCTTGGAGAAGGGTTACTGCTTTCACTATGTGAAGTTGCTCATCACTTTTTGCTCACTGGTGATAGGGAAAACTCACTTGTGTTTGAAGAGGAAAAATTGCTGAAAGCCTTTGAGAAGGAAAAACTGGATGTGGCCTTGGACCTGGGTATATTGTCAGTCACAGATTCTGTGTCATATCTTTCTAGAAAAACTAGTGTGAGTTTCCTACATAAAACAATGCAAGAGTTCTTCACAGCTCTCTACTTTATTTTCAATCCAGACAAATTAGTAAACTTTATTTCTTCAATAGCAGACCTAAAGGATGTAGAGCAGAATGAAAATATCATTATATTCCTTGCTGGCCTGATGCCTAAGCTTTGTAACAGTGTGCTAGTAAAGGTGAATGAATTGTACAGTGATGAGATGCTGAGTAATGGAAGGGAACCAGAAATGTTCTTTCATAATGTTAGATTATCTAATGTTAACACACTTTACCTTAGATGTAAGGATGAAGTCATTGGAGAAGATGTGCTATTGAATGTATCTAATTTAGGTGTAGAAGGATATGACCTATACTGTCAAAATGCAGCCTTCCAACAGAGTTTAATGACACCTGACAGGGATTATGTGTTAGATCTGAGAGGATTTACAGGAATGACATATCTCATACTACATGATTTAAAGTGTAAGTTGTATCTTCCTGAGTCAGGTTCTCTGTCTGTTTTAATTATGGACACAGTAACAATGTCCAGTACTTGTTGTGATGTATTAGGTAGTACACTGACACACTGTATTAAACTGGAGACACTTAAAATACGCAAGATAGACCTCCACAACTGTCTGTTAGATTTCTCTAATATGACAGAATTAAGAATCCTGGATATTTCAGAGGTAACAATGTCCAGTAGTTGTTGTGATGTATTAGGCAGTACACTGACACACTGTACTAAACTGGAGACACTTAAGATACACAAGACAGACCTCCACAACTGTCTGTTAAATCTCTCTAATATGACAGAATTAAGAATCCTGGATATTTCAGAGGTAACAATGTCCAGTAGTTGTTGTGATGTATTAGGCAGTACACTGACAAACTGTACTAAACTGAAGACACTTAAGATACACAAGTCAGACCTCCACTACTGTCTGTTAAATCTCTCTAATATGACAGAACTAAGAATCCTGTATATGTCAGAGGTAACAATGTCCAGTAGTTGTTGTGATGTATTAGGCAGTACACTGACACACTGTATTAAACTGGAGACACTTAAAATACGCAAGATAGACCTCCACAACTGTCTGTTAGATTTCTCTAATATGACAGAACTAAGAATCCTGGATATGTCAAAGGTAACAATGTCCAGTAGTTGTTGTGATGTATTAGGTAGTACACTGACACACTGTATTAAACTGGAGACACTTAAAATACGCAAGATAGACCTCCACAACTGTCTGTTAGATTTCTCTAATATGACAGAATTAAGAATCCTGGATATTTCAGAGGTAACAATGTCCAGTAGTTGTTGTGATGTATTAGGCAGTACACTGACACACTGTACTAAACTGGAGACACTTAAGATACACAAGACAGACCTCCACAACTGTCTGTTAAATCTCTCTAATATGACAGAATTAAGAATCCTGGATATTTCAGAGGTAACAATGTCCAGTAGTTGTTGTGATGTATTAGGCAGTACACTGACAAACTGTACTAAACTGAAGACACTTAAGATACACAAGTCAGACCTCCACTACTGTCTGTTAAATCTCTCTAATATGACAGAACTAAGAATCCTGTATATGTCAGAGGTAACAATGTCCAGTAGTTGTTGTGATGTATTAGGCAGTACACTGACAAACTGTACTAAACTGAAGACACTTAAGATACACAAGTCAGACCTCCACTACTGTCTGTTAAATCTCTCTAATATGACAGAACTAAGAATCCTGTATATGTCAGAGGTAACAATGTCCAGTAGTTGTTGTGATGTATTAGGCAGTACACTGACACACTGTACTAAACTGGAGACACTTAAGATACACAAGACAGACCTCCACAACTGTCTGTTTAATCTCTCTAATGTGAAAGAACTAAGAATGCTGGATATATCAGAGGTAACAATGTCCAGTAATTGTTGTGATGTATTAGGCAGTACACTGACACACTGTACTAAACTGGAGACACTTAAGATACACAAGACAGACCTCCACAACTGTCTGTTTAATCTCTCTAATGTGAAAGAACTAAGAATGCTGGATATATCAGAGGTAACAATGTCCAGTAATTGTTGTGATGTATTAGGGACTACACTGACACACTGTACTAAACTGGAGAGACTTAAGATACACAAGACAGACCTCCACAACTGTCTGTTAAATCTCTCTAATGTGACAGAACTAACAATCCTGCATATGTCAGAGGTAACAATGTCCAGTAGTTGTTGTGATGTATTAGGCAGTACACTGACACACTGTACTAAACTGGAGAGACTTAAGATACACAAGACAGACCTCCACAACTGTCTGTTAAATCTCTCTAATATGACAGAACTAATATTCCTGGATATGTCAGAGGTAACAATGTCCAGTAGTTGTTG